>JBBEEQ010000007.1:5271618-5576618 GCA_037950945.1 Hypolimnas misippus
CTAGAAAAGTGGATTACTTGATAGTAAGAGAACTACTTACTGAGCATTTTGTACCAAGAAATCTTGGGTTAAACCACATTAATAGACAATAATAAGTAACAAGAAATCTTGCAATACCTAAGTCTTTGTTTGGAAACTTGAGGGAGTTAACACCCCAATAGCAATTTTTCATGGGACATATGTTGAAAAGAGTTCTAATTATTTATACCAAAAAAAGACATATAGCCTGCATAAATACAAGTATCTTATGAAACCATTTATAACAGTATGTACGGATCATAAATGTTTTGAGTCCATACCCAACCACAACCTCCGATACTGATATTATGAAAACAGAATTTCAAGATGGAGAGCCTCTACGAGAGTATTTCCAGGGAGGTGAAGGCCTTTATATTAGATAGAGGCTTTCGTGACTCAATTCCCTTGTTGAACCAGTGTGGTTATAGGACTTACATGCCTGCTTCTTTAGAGGAGGGTGAAACGCAATTATCTACTATTGAGGCAAATAAATCAAGAGCAGTCACTATATGCCGTTGAGTGGTTGATGTTATGAATGGCAGGTTCAAAAGGGACTTTAAATTGTTACGGCAAAATTATTTTAACATAGCCAGTAAAAGTTTTATGAAAGATTTTGACGTGGCTTCTTGTCTTCTAAATAAGTTATATTAGTAAATATTAAGTAGTATTCGTAGTATTTATGAATATTAAAAATATCTAAAAAACACCACCCACCAGCATATAATCTCCTTTGTGTAATATTCACAATAATTAAAGTCATTCCATCTTCATCACTATCAACACCATGGACTCTATCAAAGATACCTTAAAGACGATGACAGAATTATTCAACTCAAGGATGAATGAATTTCAGCAGGATTTGCACAAAATGTCTTCTCCAATAACAACTAGCTCGTTAGCAGCAGATTTTACTTCTTTTAAAAAATTCATCATATCTGCTCTCACTGCACTTCAACAACAAGTTGAATTTCTAAGCAGGATAATCGATCGTCAGGAGATGAAAACGCGACGTAAGATTCTTTTATTTCACGGTGTTCCCGAAGAGAAGTCGAAAGATGTGTCGGCACGCATCACGAGTATTGTCGCCGAAAACCTTAATCTGGCCAACTTCTCTAGTGCCAGCATCAAATCGTCTTCGCCTTGGCCGTTCATCTGGCAACAAACCTCGACCTATCGTGGTTAAATTCAGGGAGGTAGCAGTTCGAGATAAGGTTTGGTATGCCAAGACTAACTTAAAAGGAACTGGTTTCACGGAGTCTGAATTTTTAACAAAGACATGACATGATGTATTCTTGTCGGCCAGGCAGCGTTTTGGTGTGAACAGGTGTTGGACCCGTGACGGTACAATCTTCGTGGTTACTTCGGACGGAACGCGGCATCGGGCTGAGTGTTTAGCGGATCTTGACGAAATCGCGGGTTCCATTCAAGCAGAAACAGCAAAGTCACCTCAAAACAAAGCTCAAAACATCGCCACCACACCAAAGTCAACTGAATATAAAACAGCTGCGTCGCGTTCCAAGAGAGTGATAAAGAAATGAATCATTACTTATTATTTCATAATTTATTTTTTTTTCTATATCACTATTGTCACTTCACTTGTAAGTATTTCTTTATTATTTTGTTTTTATGCATTACTTATCAAAATTTTGACACACGTTTCTTATATTTTTTGATACTTTTGTTACTGTACTTCATTTGGTTGATACTTTTAGTTTTAGTTTACAAATTAACTACAATACGTCATTTATCGTGCGCGATTGCTCGGTGAATGCCGGCAGTTTGTTTACATTAAGTAAACGTTTAACGCATGAGTGACAGCTGACAATAGTTGACAATGACACTTATTTTGTTCCTTTTTTTCTCGTTTTTATATAGTTAATAAATAATGTTTTTTTTCGCTTGCGTTGGCTTTGGTTGACACACGTGTTAGAGAGATTTTGTTGTTTTGTTTTCGGATTTTGTTGTTTATTCACTGTGAAAATAGTTTTTTTTTTAACTAATATCGTGTTGTACTAACATTTCGGTTGTGGTAAGTGTTTGTAGTTAGCTATTATTTATTTTTTAAGTAGTATATAAGTATAATTTGTTATAAGTAGTTTTTTAATCTAATATGGAGGTCGATCGACCTCCTGATCCTCCTGATCCTGGAGGATCAGATAACAATTGCAACCCGTCCTCTCCTCATTCTTCAACCGACTCCCGCAAACGCCCGAATGAAAATGCTTTGACTGATACATCAGCAAAGAAAACATTGGTTCATCCTTCTACCGGTAACGCGTCAATCCAATCCCTATATGTCCATCCCTGCTTTTCCGAAGGTCCCAAAAAATACTCTGGAGATGACAAAGGTCCCTTCATTATTCAAGTGTCGCGGGAAGTAGTAGACCCATCAGCAGGAACTACTGTGCGGGCTATCAAATTTGGGCAGTTTCTGCACAAAAATAAAATTAGTTCCATCGTTAATGATGGTGTAAAAAACATTGGCCGAAACAAAATATCTGTTGATTTTTCATCTGCGCAGGCAGCTAATGACTTTTTAAATAATCCTGTTTTAGGCCTTTCTAAATATTCTGCTGTTATCCCCACCTATAATATCACTAGAATGGGTCTAGTAAAAGGCGTTCCCGTGGATTGGTCGATGGAGGAATTTGTCGACTCATTAGATGTTCCCTCTGGCTGTGGTGAAGTTCTGAAAGCGAGACGTTTAAATCGTAAAACATCTAATGAGGGAGTTGTCTCCTGGGTTCCTACCCAGTCTATCGTCCTAACTTTCAGAGGGCAAATGTTGCCTTCTAAAGTTTATTCATACCATACTTCTCTCCCCGTGGAAACCTACAACCTTCCAACCATCATGTGTTTAAGCTGCTGTTGCTATGGTCATGTAAAAACCCAGTGTAGATCTAAACCAAGATGTTATAAGTGCGCCCAACAACACACCGGTGAGTCATGTGACGGTGTCAAGGACAATGCCACATGTTTGTATTGCTCAGGCAAACATTTTGCCTCAGACAAGGATTGTCCCGAGTATTCGCGTCAACACTCTATTAAATTAGTAATGGCATCAGACAATATTTCCTACCTTGAAGCGTCCGCTAGATTTCCTCCTGTCCGTAGATCCTATGCAGAGATTGCAAAAGAGATGTTTTCCTCCCCAATTTATATTGCTCCCAGTCATTCTAAAGCAAATTCCTCTCCAAGTAAATCCGTGCATTCCTATCGCCAAACTATAGTCCGTCAGGCCCCTCCCAGAGTTCCTCTTGGGAAAGGCTTTGATAAGCACGCCCACCAAGCCATAATTGGCAACTGCTCCTCATCTACTCCTAATGGTTGTGTGAAAACCTTTCCCAATTAATCCATGTTATTAAAAATGGCCCCAACCAGCTTCCTTCAGTGGAACTGTAAAAGTATCCGACCAAAAAAACATGAATTGCTCTCTATAATCAATCTGCATAGTCCCTCCATTGTTGCCATCTCAGAAACATGGCTAATTCCTGGTTCTCGGTTTCGAGTTCCAGGTTTTTCCTGTTTGAGGGATGACAGGAGTGATGGGTATGCAGGTTGTGCCCTTTTTGTCCGTCATCCAATACCTTACTCCCAAATTCCCCTCCCATCTAACCAACATTTTAATGCTGTTGCTGTTAGATCCCTCAACATTTCTTTTCTATCTCTTTATATTCCCCACCCATCCCCTTCTCTTATTCCTGATCTAAATTCCCTATTTTCCCTATGCTTCCTCATCCTATCCTTGTTTTAGGTGACTTCAATGCCCACCATACGGCATGGGGCTACCACTCCTGTGATGGTTTTGCGCTCTTGTTGGTGGAAATTATTGATGATGTAAACCTATGCATCCTCAATGATGGTTCGCCGACTCGTAGGGTATACCCCTCACAAAACCCTAAGTCGTCAGTAGACCTCTCCTTATCCTCCCCCTCTCTTGCTTCTCAACTTTCCTGGAAGGTCCTTCCATCCACTTACGGCAGTGACCACTTCCCTATTCTCCTTTCTCTAAATCAAAATTCTACTCCTTCTAATACCCCGAATCCCCTCCTAAAATACTCCCTTAAAAATGTAGACTGGTCTGATTTTGCTAATTCTGTTGATGCCATGTTGGACTGCCTGTTTGATTTGGAAGATGACGAGAATGTCATTTCTTATTATGAAACATTTCTTAAGGCTCTTTTAACTGCGGCAGATCTTAACTTCCCCAAAAAACATTTACCAAAAAAGCGGTTGCTTTCCACCCCCTGGTGGGATGAGGAATGCACCCGCTTAACTACACAACGAACGGAGGCAGAGGATGCGTATTCTCGGTCTATGTCCCCTTCTAATTTTCAAATATACCAACGGTTAGACGCAAAATTAAAGAGACTAATTTCTAAAAAGAAAAAACTTTGTTGGATTGGTTTTTGTGAATCCCTTTCCCCCCGAACTCCTTCTAACGTAGTCTGGCTTAAACTTAAAAAATTTTGTCGACAAATTAGCATCCCCCCTTAATGAAAAATCTCAGAATGTCTTTTTGAATATTATTAATATTTTTTTTTTGTCAGGTGTTATTCCAGAATCTTGGAAATCTCAGATAGTAATTCCCATTTTAAAACCCGGCAAGAATCCTTCAGATTCAAATTCCTACAGACCCATTGCTCTGTCTTCAACTTTAGCGAAAATAACCGAGCATCTCTTAAAGAATCGTTTGGAATGGATAATGAAAAGTAGAAATATTCTCTCACCCTCTCAATTTGGCTTCCGAAAGGGTTTGAGCACTATCGATAGTCTCAGCATTATTACAACAGATATTCGAATTGCCTTTGAAAAAGGAGAGTACCTTGTGGGTGTTTTTCTGGATATAGCTTCTGCATATGACAATGTTCTCCTCCCATCACTCAGGCATAAATTGCACCAGCTGAGTATGCCTCCGAGGATGATACCACCACTTCATATGTAATCTGCTTTTTTGCAGATCAATAGTGGTAAAACACCAAAATACATCTCTTCCTCCAGATTGGTCTGGAAAGGTCTCCCCCAGGGCTCTGTCCTCAGCCCTCTGCTTTACAGCATTTACACTCATGATCTCGAACTATCTGTTAATAATTTTTGCAACATTTTACAATATGCTGATGACATTGCAATTTATTATCGATCAAATTCAGTAGAAGATATTACATTTCGTCTCAACTCTGCTTTGCATTATCTTGGCTAGTGGCTGTCTGATCATGGCCTGTCTCTATCGATAGCCAAAAGTCAGGCAGTTGCATTTTCTAGAAAGAGAATGGTTCCTGTCTTCGATTTGTTTTATGGGGATCAACGTATTAATTTTGTAGATAAGGCTAAATTCATAGGAGTTATACTCGATAACCGACTGAACGGAGTTTCTCATTCAGAGTACATCTTAAAAAAATGTGAAAAAGGCATTAATGTTCTACGTGCCGTATCAGGCGTTTGGTGGGGAGCGCACGCATACTCACAAAAACTCCTATATAATGCTATAGTTCGTAGCCATATGGACTATGAGCTTTTCAACAAATCAGCATCTGAAAAGCTGAACAAAATTCAATATAAATGCCTTAGAATCATTCTGGGTGCTATGAAATCTACACCTACGAATGCTCTACAGGTTGAATGCGTTGATGATCCCTTGCAAATAAGGAGACAGTATCTGTGTGACCGGTTTGTCGGCAAGACGTTACAGCTTTCTTCCCATCCTCTCTGGTGTCGTTTAATCGAACTATCCCAAATTCAGAACCCTAACAAGCCCTTATCCTGTCTTCTTAAAAGCTTCCTCCGTTTTACCAAACTACCAAGTCCTTGTGTTCAACTTCCCATGAATCCCCTTTTTTCCATCCCTTATAAGGCCCTTGTTCATCAACCTCCCGTAGTAACCAATCTTGGATTTGTCAAAGGTTCACCTGACACCGTATCACTCTTTAATAGAATTTGTCATCAAAATTGGTCAGATCATTTTCTCATATATACCGATGCGTCTAAACTTTCCCCGGAAGGCTGTGTTGGTGCAGCCTGCTGGATCCCTAAATTCAAAATTATTTAACAATTTAAATGTCCGCCTAAATCATCAGTCTTCACTGGTGAGGCGATCGCCTTATTGGAAGCCATCTTATATGCTCACTCCCATGACATAAGACGGACTGTTATATTGATCGACTCCTTAAGCTGCCTTTTAGCCATTAAGGAAAACCCATTTCGTAGTAGAAAGAGGTATTTCGTTATTTTAAAGATTAGAGAGGCCTTGTTCTCGTGTCATCGGAAGGGATTGCAGGTCTCGCTAGTTTGGATTCCCAGCCATTCCGGAATCCCTGGCAACGAATCTGCTGATTCGTGTGCTAAGTCCGCCATCCAACTCGGTTCCCTAGATCATTTCAAAAATTTCCCTCAAGATCTGTGTGCTATCGCGAATACTCGTATGGCTAAATCTTGGACATCATTTTGGAATTCATCAAAATCGGTTAAAGGTAAATATTATGCCAGCCTGCAGCCTGAAATTCCAAGACGCCCTTGGTTTTTTCTTTTTAGACGTGCTGACCGCTGGGTGACTTCTACAATATGTCGTTTACGTCTTGGTCATGCGTGCACTCCTAGGCACCTTGCAAAAATTAGGGTACGTGACCACTCGCTTTGCGAATGCGGCTTAGACGAAGGTTCCCCATCCCACATCTTATTTAATTGTCCTAGACTTCTTCATCCTCTCTATGACGTCCTTCCTGCTAAAGTCCCTCGTCCTATCAATGTAGACTGTTTATTAATGTTTGTGTTTAGTCCAATGTGTCCGTTTTTGTGTAAATTTATAAAAAGTAATAAAATTAAGTTGTAAATAAAGTGTGTGATTGTCTTAATTAAATTATAAATATTTATATAATGACGTGTATTTAATTTATTTAATTATATTCGTGTTGTTTTAGGTTAAGGACTAATAATAAAATTCACACTATTTTAAGGTGTTTTCCAAATTTAATTAGGTTGGATACTCGACCCCACCGAACAATCTGCATCGTGTTTTCTCCATTCCACGTGACATTGGCGAAATAATATGTGCACAATTGGCACAACTAAAAGCCACAAAATAAAATAAAGAAGAAAGTTAATAAATAATTTACAATACTATAAATATATAAAACTTTGCACAGCATTATAATTTTTGTGTTTGTTCGTTGTTTTTGATGATATTCATTTAATTTTTGTTTATTGTGATTTTGTGAATATTTTTTTTGTCTCCTTGCAGCTGGCGGGTATGTTAAATGGTATTTTTTACATAGTTACATTTTTTTTGTTTCTTATTGCTATAATTGATATTTCGTTATATTATATTACATATATAATTTATCATATTATATAAACATATATATAAGAAGTTCGACTCTATACTGCGGTCCATCAAATGGGAGGTTCGGTAAGTGTAACTCATCACATTCCGCATAAAAAAAAAAATTCCCAAAAATAGTTTTTAAACATTTCAAATATTTAAATATTCGAGCTCCACTGTTCATGCGCACGCATTACACTATCTAAGACGCGCGCCGCACTATGGGAAAATCGCGTATGTTTCGTCTCAAAACTCCGTATGTCAGTTATTTCAAAACTAAATGATCTGTAATTTTGCACACATACACGTGATAGTATAAGGTTTAATAGAAAAAATAATAATTTTGAAAATTATGTATATTAATTTATTTAAAAAATAAAACTTAAAAAATACATGCATTTATAAGAAAAAATACATTTTTTTGTAATTTACTTACATAAAATATAATTAAATATCATTGTACAAACAGTATCTAACGAGATAAAAAATAATGTACAAAATTCAACAAGCTCCCACAGATTTTCGTTGACAGCAAGAAGGGACTTCGCTTCATCGAAAAGTTCTTTTGATATTGTTTCTGAGGTATTTCTCAAACTTGATATACATATGGATCAGAAGTGTACAATAAGGTATGGAACACGTCTGTATTCGTAGCCGCTCTTGAACACTTTCTAGAATGATGAAGTCTAACGTTTTTGTAATCTTTGTTGTGGGATTCTTGAGCGTCTTCGGACAATTGTCCGATAGGTAAAATAGCATAGTAGTCAATGATTTTTTCTCCATGAATAAGTATTTTATGTACGGAGGAAGGCATATAATACCAATTATAAATATTTACGTACAGTTGGGCGGTACTATATGCGTATTCACCGAACTTTTTTGAATCAATAGCCATTCCAGATGACATAGTTTGTAGTATAATGTACATTCGTTTTATAAGTTCTACGTCTACACCTGTAATGTCTGCAGAGCAAGAGTAATTCTGAAAAAATCTCCGAGCTGTGTTTCCGTCATTACTATTTCCAGTGCCTTGTCGAGGTTTATCGATATGCAGTCCCATTTCCTCCCTAAACCGCTTTTGTACCAGTTTTTTCTTTTCGTCTTTGCTTTTTTATTTTCTGGTGTAGTGGCCGACCATTTTTGAAAAGACAAGTTATAGGAAATGTGTAAAATCATCTCCATACGTGTATCCAAGCGATATCCAAGTGTACCAATCCAAGCGTGTAGTGTTGACAGTCCATATTGAAATGAACCTTCATTTACATCTCGTGTCCTAACTGCCTCTAAGTTATTCATTTGCCGAGGAGTAGCACCACAAATTGTACAAGAAACGCTCGAAGGAGTTTCAGTTAATACTTGTGCTACTTTACCATCAATCATGGTTAAAAAATAGGTTATGAGTAATTTCAATTACTTCACCATTCTTATTTATCACGGAAGGAGACAGGTTTTCAATTTGATTTTTGATATCAGCCACAATAGACGCGGTTTTTTCAGGAGTTTCTTTGGCAAATTCTATCAATATAGGTCTGCAATATCTTACGGATGAGCAAGTTTCATTTTTCCAAATAACAATATTAGTTGTCTCATCTATGAGTTTAATGGGTACAAGTGAAGCAATAAAAAGGTTCGCGTCTGATATGAAATCGCTTTCTTCGGGCAAAACTTGCTTGTATTCACTTTGCTCTGATGACCCGTCACAACCCCATTTGCAGAATAGTTTCAACTGTCTTAAACGGTTTTTGTAAACTGAACCAATTAATAATATACGTGCCACCGTATGATCCAATAAGTCCTGCAGATTGACTTTTGCACTTATGTTAGTAATGGTAATGTTCGAATCTGGACTTATCAAAAGCGTTTGATTGTGTTGTACATGAAACGCTATTGAAGAAACTTAATTATTATAGTATTAAAGATAAAGCTCTTGATCTAGTTGCTTCATACTTAAGCGGTAGAATTCAACAAGTTACTATTAACGGAACAAAGTCTTCTGGATCTGTTCTCCAAATGGGTGTTCCACAAGGATCAATTTTGGGTCCTTTTTTATTTTTAATTTACATTAATGATTTGCCTTTTTATGTTAACAATATTTGTGATATTGTGTTGTTTGCTGATGATACTTCATTAATATTTAAAGTCGACAGAAAGAAAGATAAGTATGACGACGTAAACAATGCACTATCGCATGTACAGAAATGGTTTACTCTAAACAATTTAGTTTTAAATGCCAAAAAGACGAAATGTGTCGAATTTGCACTACCTAACGTTAATAAACAAAATTTTAATCTTGTTTTGAATAATGAAATACTTAATGTAATTGATAGTACAGTATTCTTGGGCATTACTTTAGATTCAAAACTTCAGTGGAAGCCCCATTTGTCATCCCTTGCAGGAAGACTCAGCTCCGCAGCTTATGCTGTTAGAAAAATTAAAAATTTAACTGATATTGATACTGCTCGTCTAGTATACTTTAGTTACTTTCACAGTGTTATGTCTTATGGTATATTACTTTGGGGTAATGCCACAGACATTGAGACTGTATTTGTCTTACAAAAAAGAGCTATTCGAGCAATATATAGTCTCGGAGCTCGAGACTCCCTTAGGGATGTATTTAAGAAGATAGATATTCTCACGGTTGCGTCACAATACATTTACGTTAATATTTTATATATCTTTCAAAATAGTGATGGTTTTCCTAAGAACAGTGACAGGCATTGTGTAAACACTAGAAGAAAAAATAAACTTTTCATACCAAACTTTCGTCTTCATAAAGTCAGTTCATCGTTTCTGGGATCTGGTATTCGCATCTATAATAAAATCCCGCAAACAGTTTTACATTTGCCACTTAATAAGTTTAAAGCCTACGTTAAAAAATCTTTAATAAATAAAGCATATTATACCATACAAGAATATTTTGACGACAAAGAGGCGTGGATTTGATAAGCGTTGATTTTCTATCCGGATAACATAATTAAAATGTAATAAAAATACATTATGTATAAATTATTTTAAAAGAGTTACTATCGAGTTTCTTGCCGGTTCTTCTCGGTAGAGACTACATTCCGAACCGGTGGTAGCTTTATAAAAATTAAAAATTAAAATATGACATGTAACTTGACGATTCGAAAGTGCTGTTAAAGCCCATTTGAATAAAGTATATTTTGAGTTTGAGTTTGAGTTTGAGTCTGGTGGGTAATACATCTTTTTCGCTTCGGCTAAAGTTGGATACGAAGGAAACACTGAGCAGTTTTTGTCCGCCAAACATATTCGAAGTTTCCCATACTGTTCTTTGTTAAGGTCTAAGTCAATAAATATCCGTAGTGCTTCTTCCTTTGTAAAAGGTATAACGTCTTCAGGGTGCTCAGTTATGAATTTAAGAAACTTTTTCTTATCATTTTTTGACACTGTTCCTATAATATTAACAATTGTGGCCTCCTCCGCCTCACCCATAGACCGCAACTCCTGAGCATATGCATTGAGCACACAGTCCAAACCGTACTCTTGTATTAATTCCATGTTTTTTCGTTTCTTTGTTTTTTCTGAAGATGCTTCGTATGGTTTCGATGGTCTGCCACCTGCACTGCTTCCAGACGTATTAGGGTCATTAACTGTGACTCGACACTCCAGTGGAACACGAAATTCACCATTTAACCAATCGACGTTCTTACTTTCAAAGCGTTCTTTTTTCCGGGATGCATTTCTCCAGCGTTTGTTTAATTTAAATACCAAGTTTCTTTGAATATAGGAGACCACAGTAGCCATATCCTCTGGTGAAAAATTGAAATTTTCTTGCAAGTAGTCTTCTATATTATTCCCAATTATTAACAAATTGCACAACTCTCGTTTACTACAAACAAATTCACCCATTATTTTCAAATCAGATAACTTCTGTGAATATTTTAAAATAGGTAATAACTATTTTTTTAAGGCAACTGAATTTCCGACGATCAATTGTGGATGTTTCAGGGTTCGCCTTTCTTTTATAGGCCAATGAAATAGTGCTATGTGCAAAAGATGAGAAACTAATATTTGGACTCTTCCCATAACCAACCTGTTTTTAATTTGACCCTAATAGATAAAGTGACCATATTTTATCAAATAATGTGGTCAAAACTATATCAAAACCACAAATAACTATTAATAATAATCATCATTGTAATGACCATTTTATCAATTTGACCTTAATAGATAACAGATATCGTGAGATGTGATAAGTAAAAAGATGTGATAAGGAAAAAGAAAAAAATAAAGAAAAAATAAAAATTTTATCTCGCGATATGTTTTGGCACCGTGTCAAAAAAGGCGCAAGTATGCGCAACTTTTTTTTTATCCTTGTGTAAACTAATATATATAGATCGTAATACAACAAATATCTCGACAGCGGTAAACAGCGGCAAACGGATAAGTCTCGTTAAAAAAAAAAAGTAACCCGAAAATTATACCATCTTAAACTATATTGGTTAATTTTAATTAATTTATTTATTATACATAATATTATTTGAGAAACGCTATGAGGGTATTATAAGCATTTCAAAAATGTATAATACTTATATATTTATATCAAAAACTTTCGAGTAATGTGGCGTTGAATTGTAGTAATGAATTGTGCCACAATCACATCATTGAATATGAGTTAGCTTTGATGTCTTTTTATATACATTATGGTTAGCGAAAAATAACTAAAAAAATATAGAAAAGAAAGCTTATTTATAAGACTAAATTAATTAATTAGTTTTACTCCATAACGACTTTCATGTAAAACGGTTTTGTATAGGGCTTTCCCATAGTGCGCCGCACAACTTCGGTTTACACTTACCTCGTAATGAGTAAAAGTGGTCGAGTCCATAGCACCTACCAATACGCAATCCGTAAGTTGCATATAAGGTTTGATACTCATGTTTCGAGTCATCCATTTAGTGTATCGTAATACTTTAATTTTCTTTTACACAACAACCGCACTTAACTCACTGTATCACTTAACGAAACCTTTAAAAACATAAACACTTTCTGGTGGACACACGAGTGTAAACGCGCGCGAAAGATAATTTAACAAAATAGCTAGGCGGGTCACTGATCTCAGTCAGCTGTGGTTAGGTCATTGACCTACGGTACCTACCTAATACGTCTAATTACCTCAGGTATGATTCGAATTTACCATCACACTTGATCAGGCTTCGGACTGGCAAAGTAATTGTAACAACACCTCGTAAATAAACTTAATTGAATTTATCCCAACAGTTACGTAAGCGAAGGATTTCAAAAATTAATCACGTAACATTAAAATCAAAATGTGTCAAAACAATTTGGCGTGTTTAAAAATTAGAATCATCTCTGTTTACCAAAGTCATTCAATATTTCAGTAACAAACTGACGAGCGTATAAATAAGAATTATTAAAAACTGTGTTGCGACATTTCGCTAACATAACATTTTTTTAATACCTTAAACAAGCCTACTTGAAAACAAAAAAAAGAAAATTAATCATTCTTCTAATAATTATTAAACAAGTATATAAATATCACACGCGATCACAATCACTAGACATTCAAAACTAAATAAAAACAGATCATCTGTCTATGGCATTACGAAGTATTCGAGTCTCAACGTACCATTTAAGATAGAAAACAAACACTTACGAGTGTACACACAAACCACGAGTCAAATTGTGTGGGAAAGATAAGCGAACAAAATCACTAGGTAAGTCACTGACAAAAGTCAGCTGTATGGACCTACCAAACTACGTACAACTACGACATTACTTAACTTTACCTAAGTATGATTCGTATTTTCCGTCAAACTTCACCAGGCTTGAGATTGGCAAATTAATTGTGACATCATGTTAATTAACCTTAACATATAACAAAACTAAATAACGTCAAGGCAGGTATTAGAAATTGATCATAGCATTTAAATAAATAAAACTAAATAAAAACAGATCATCTGTCTATGGCATCACGAAGTATCCTTCGAAACAAATAAACAAAATAAATTTATTTATTTATTTGAATGGCACATCAACAGTACATACATTAAACACTTAAAACTAAACATTTAAAACTGACACTTATCTGATGTATGTACCAATTACAGACGTACACAGCACTGCTGATGTTTACTGTCTAGCTGCTTAATAATAATACTTATCTTTTGAGATTACCAAAATATTACAAAAAAAAATAAAGATAACAAAAGAATTTTCAATTACAAAAATATTACGAAAAAAAAATACAGATAACAAAAGGAGAAAGAATATCACGTAACAAGCAAAATAAACTACTACAGCTAAATTTTACTAACAGAACTTGACAAAACATCACAAATTTTTCGCTTAAACTTCGGCAAGGAATCGGAAAAAATATCAATATTGTGTGTTAATGCACACAAATCGTTATACTGGCCACATATCCTATTTATCGGGGAATATTTAGCAACATTTGTGCGTGACTTCGCTATGTAAAACAATTTATTGTAAGGTTTTCTAGGAGGGCGACATGGGACTGAGATATTAATTTTATGGAGAGCCTGTTCACATTGGACAGTGCCATTCATAATTTTAAATAATAATATTAAATCGAGAAGTTTTCTTCGATTTCGCAAGGTTTCCATTTTAAAAAAATTTAGACGACTTTCGTATGGCGCTCTATGGGATATTCCACTGGATGCAAAAGCTAGATGTCTAGTGAAAGCGCGTTGAATCGATTCAACTCTTTGTGAATTAACAGAGTATATCGGGTTTCAGATCTGAGACACGAACTCTAAAATTGTCCTAACAAAAGCATTGTACAGGTAAAGCTTTGTTTTAATCGTAAATCCTTTTGTATTTCTCTTAATTAATCCAATCATTTGAGCTCCCTTGGCATTTATCATGTTAATATGGGGCACAAAAGTTAATTTTTTATCAATAATAACGCCTAAATCTTTAACCTCAGCTACTTCTTTAACTGATTGCCCATAAATTGTGTATGAAGAAGTAATAGGGAGTCTTTTTTTTGAGAATTTGATATGAAAACATTTTGTTGGATTAAGTAACATATTGTTACTATCACACCATTGCTGAATTCCAAGTAGATCACTTTGAAGCTGTGTACTGTCAAAAGATGATTTAATAGTTTTATATACTTTAAGGTCATCGGCAAAAAGAGCAAAATGGCAATTATGTATGAAATATTTTATATCATCTATGTAAATTAGAAACAGCAATGGGCCTAGGTGTGATCCTTGGGGAACCCCAGTTTTTGCATAGTATGTAATAGATTCATAACCCTGTGCAGCAACCACTTGTGGGCGATTGAAAAGATATGATCGGAACCATTCCAAAAGTAAAGAGCCAAAGCCAATAGATTCTAACTTTTTCAGCAATGTAGGATGATGTACTTTATCAAAAGCATTACTAAAATCGGTGTATATGGCATCCACCTGATGGCCACTATCAACTTCTTGTGCTATATCACTGACAAAACATAAGAGATTTGTTTGAACAGAATATCCTTTTCTAAAACCGTGTTGAAAAGGTGTTAAAGATTTGTAAACAAAACAGGATAACCTGGAATATATAAGCCTTTCAAAAATTTTAGAAAAACTGGATAATATAGAAATTGGTCTGTAGTTTTTGATGTTATCGGGTGCACCCTTTTTAAAAATAGGTATGATTCTAGGTTTTTTCCACAGTTCAGGAAATATGCCGTCTGTCAAAGATCTATTAATAATTTTAGTAAGGGGCAGTGATAATTGTGTCGCACATTTTTTAATAAAGTAAGGAGAAATATTATCAGGGCCAGGGCCTTTTTTACTGTCTATGTCCCGCAATACCTTGTAGACTTCCACTTTATCAAAATTTAATTCACTTATTTGTTCGTAATTACTAGTCGTACAATTTTGATTTGTAATTATATTATCAGAATACACAGATGAGAAGTGATGCGCAAAAAGATTAGCAATTTCTGAACCAGCTTTCGCAGTAACGTCGTTTAAATGCATATTTGCGGGCAATGACGAGGAATTTGAACGCTTATTTTTAAAGAAACGCCAAAATGTTTTACCATCTCTAGTAAGAGCCTCCTGAATCTTATGCTTATATATTTGGTGACATTCATCATATAATCTATTGCAACGATCTCGTAGCAACCGAAATTCATATTTATCTCTGGGATTGTTATATTTCCGATACCTTACACGAAGTTTGTACTTTTCGGACAATAGCCTAATCAAAGCCTTTGTGTACCATGGAGGATAGTTTTTAGATTTAAATTTAATTTTTTTTGGTACAAATTGTTCTATTATTTTGTTGAGTATACTATAAAATACAGACACCATCTCATTAACACAAATGCAAGAGAAAAACTCGGTTTCCCAATTTACAAGTTCAAGTTCCGTTGTTATTTTACTATAATCTGCCTTTAAAAAATTAGATATTACGCACTCATTCGATGGTAATGGATGGAAATTCAGATCCTCAATAGTACACAAAAGATTTGGATGGTGAGGATCCAATTCACGCAACAAATCCAAAGCTTTAGTCACTTTTACATTAGGTAAATTACTAATTATCAAGTCCAAAATATGGCCTCTATCATTCGATACACCATTGTACTGATATAAATTATTAATATTTATGAAGTCTATAAATAATGTTTCTATGGCCCTATTGTTATTAGACGAGCACATATATGAACCGTAATTATTACTATTCCAGACTACAGAACTTAAGTTGAAATCTCCTAGAATAATAATATTGTCACAGTGTTGTAAAACATTTGTAGCCATATTCACAAATGCAAGAATTGAATCCAGCTTAAGTGGAGGAGGAAAGTAGACAGTACATATTACCAGCTTAATTGGTTTTTTATTTATTATTATATTGATAGTGACCCAGAGATCTTCACCGACGGTTTCCCAACTCGACATCCTACAGGACTGTAAATCACGAGATACAGCTATCAACACTCCTCCTCCATCCTGTTTGGTAACTACTGGCTTATTACTATCAGAACCATTACCATTTTTTACAATTAATCGATCCCTGCGATACACAATATAGCGAGAATCAATAAATTCATTATCTTTAATACCTGAATTTAGCCACGTCTCAGTAAATACAATAATATCATAGGAACACAGCAAAATGTTTTTATAAATTTCATTTGTTCGAGTACGAATACCTCGTGTGTTTTGATAGTACACTTTAATCGAAGAGAATTTGTACTTCGATAATTCCAAGGAGCTTGTGCTATTCAAATTGAAATTTAATTAAATTAAACAATAAGTCTTATGCTTTCAGTGTTCCGAATTAAAATGGCTTGACTTGATTCATTTTTACGGACGTAAATTCTGCCATTACGAACCCACGTATATCTGTAATTCAACTCTTTGGCCTTAATGCGAGCCGCAGCATGCAATGACTTGTTAGCTGGAGTTAAATGCTCGCCCACGTATACTTGTGAACGAGCTCCGCCAAGTCCCAGTTGATGAGAATTAAGTTTGTCTTCGGGGTTTTTCTTGTTGAAGTTTTGGATGGCAGCTAGTAGTGTGTCGCGGTGGCGTGGAGTGCGAAGTCTGGCAATAACGGTTCGTGGTTTCTTATTTTCCTTATTGAGTTTAGCAACGCGAGTAACTTGAACTATATCGTCATTTGAGAGATTGACGTTCACTGTCTTAGCCAACTGACCAAGAGTGTTGACAAGGTTTTCATTGCTATGTTCAGGAAGGCCGTTTATTTCGACATTACTCTCTCGCATAAATTGTTCCGCAAGGTTCAACCTAATAGTTAAATCGTTAACCGTAGAATTCAAATGATCATTGTTCGATTTGAGCTTATGGATAGTAACTTCGCTGTCTTCATACTGTTCATTAAAAAAGGTAATAGCCTCTCTAAATCCACTTACTTCTTTGTTAATTTCCTTCAACCTTTCAGTTATCATATCGGATATATTTTTAGTTATGTCCGTTGATAAATCTGATTTGAAACTCTCCAAAAAATCGCGAAGCGATTCTGCATTTATAACAGAATCGCTGGCTAAAATATCATTGTGTAATTTGGTGTTTTTACTTCGAATAGTGACATTGTCGATATCTGAGGAAGTCCCGCAATCTTTTAATACACAATCAACCTGACTGTTTAGTGGTGGTCTAATAGGCGTATTCGTATTATTTGTTTTTGGCATCTTGTTACGACATCCTTGGCACTTCCAGTTGCTTTTGCTTTCGTTAGATAGCGACTTGAATTTATTAGGCGAGATATTTGCACATAGGAGATCATTACTATGCTTACATTGATGACAATTCATAAATTCTTTAACTGGTAATTTATTGCGACAGCCTGTACAGAAGTTGGGCATCTTATCTTATTGCAAATTATACTAGTTTGTAGATTTCAAATTAAAAATTAAAATCTTAATTTGCTTGTCCTGCAGAGGTTTGAACCGTGATCCTTGATGTCACACCGTTAAATCCACTAACAGTACCACTAGGCTATTAAGCGAATACTTGACAGCGTCAAATTGTACATGGTGTTGTAAATTCCTGATCAACTGAGTCAGAGTTTATGGACATTCATTTATTATTGTATATTGCGTTAAATCGATGTACCCACTTATTTGTTTATCTTCCGTAACACTATTAGAGTACCTTCAGTTATAACGGAATATTAAAATAAAAAATAAAAAATTAATTATATGGTTTGATTTAAATAGATTCACACAAATTTAACACTTTTTGCTAGCACTAATACGGTAACTAAAAAAATACATCACTTTTTCACTATTTCGACAGTTTAAAATATAGTTTTTACAATTAATAAAGCAGAGACAGCAAAACACGTCTTGCACTTATGACGTTATGTATGGTTTTGAAAATAATAATAATAATAATAATAGTTGTTTTGAAAATAATAAATCAAATTAGGTAACACCAATTGAATATTTTATTCACAATTTTTATCAAAGCATAATTTTGATGTCATTTGTATACCCACTATATTAATATTTTGCACGATATTTGTCATAGCCTATACGTGCTTATAAAAATCGTAATTTATAATAACATATTTTCACTATTTTCACGAATTTAAAGTCAATTAAAACATTAGAAATCAGCGACTTTGTCACAACAATTCGGCATGTTTAAAAATTTAAATAATCCCCATTTACAGTAATATCTCTTTTTAAAAAACTATTATGATTATTTGAGTTTATAAAATTGAATTAATAGAAATTAGACAGTATGATGACAACGCGTATAATATTAAACAAGTGTATAACCTAACCTACACACTTAACAAATGAAAAAAAACAAAGCAATATCAACTTGTAGTTGCGCGAGCAATTCATTGTAACTCAATTTCTAAGGGCTAACGAAATACTAATATTTCTAATAACCACGCCGACGCGCAACGTGCGATCCCGGGACCTCTCTGTCCCACCCCCTGCACCCGGCCTAACGATGAAAGAGAAAGACTCTTGCGCAGCGGCGATGGCCGTACCGCCCGTACCCCGCGCCCCACTTCCCATACCCTGTTATTTTTTTATACGTGCCAAAACAGAACAATAAAATTATTTTTGTTTAACAAATTAGAATTAGAATCATCTCTGTTTACCAAAGTCATTTAATATTTCAGTAACAAACTAACGAGCGTATGAATAAGAATTATTAAAAACTGTGTTGCGACATTTCGCTAACATAATATTTTTTTTAATACCTTAAACAAGCCTACTTAAAAACAAAAAAAGAAAATTAATTCGTCTTCTAATAATTATTAAACAAGTGCATAAATATCACACGCGATCACAATCACTACACACTCAAAACTAAATAAAAACAGATCATCTGTCTATGGCATCACGAAGTAAGTATCTTCGAAACAAATAAACAAAATAAATCAAATTAGGTAACACCAATTGAATATTTTATTCACAATTTTTCTTTTCTTTCTTTCTTCTTCTTTATTTTATTTTGTGGCTTTTAGTTGTGCCAATTGTGCACATATTATTTCGCCAATGTCACGTGGAATGGAGAAAACACGATGCAGATTGTTCGGTGGGGTCGAGTATCCAACCTAATTAAATTTGGAAAACACCTTAAAATAGTGTGAATTTTATTATTAGTCCTTAACCTAAAACAACACGAATATAATTAAATAAATTAAATACACGTCATTATATAAATATTTATAATTTAATTAAGACAATCACACACTTTATTTACAACTTAATTTTATTACTTTTTATAAATTTACACAAAAACGGACACATTGGACTAAACACAAACATTAATAAACAGTCTACATTGATAGGACGAGGGACTTTAGCAGGAAGGACGTCATAGAGGGGATGAAGAAGTCTAGGACAAATTAATAAGATGTGGGATGGGGAACCTTCGTCTAAGCCGCATTCGCAAAGCGAGTGGTCACGTACCCTAATTTTTGCAAGGTGCCTAGGAGTGCACGCATGACCAAGACGTAAACGACATATTGTAGAAGTCACCCAGCGGTCAGCACGTCTAAAAAGAAAAAACCAAGGGCGTCTTGGAATTTCAGGCTGCAGACTGGCATAATATTTACCTTTAACCGATTTTGATGAATTCCAAAATGATGTCCAAGATTTAGCCATACGAGTATTCGCGACAGCACACAGATCTTGAGGGAAATTTTTGAAATGATCTAGGGAACCGAGTTGGATGGCGGACTTAGCACACGAATCAGCAGATTCGTTGCCAGGGATTCCGGAATGGCTGGGAATCCAAACTAGCGAGACCTGCAATCCCTTCCGATGACACGAGAACAAGGCCTCTCTAATCTTTAAAATAACGAAATACCTCTTTCTACTACGAAATGGGTTTTCCTTAATGGCTAAAAGGCAGCTTAAGGAGTCGGTCAATATAACAGTCCGTCTTATGTAATGGGAGTGAGCATATAAGATGGCTTCCAATAAGGCGATCGCCTCACCAGTGAAGACTGATGATTTAGGCGGACATTTAAATTGTTAAATAATTTTGAATTTAGGGATCCAGCAGGCTGCACCAACACAGCCTTCCGGGGAAAGTTTAGACGCATCGGTATATATGAGAAAATGATCTGACCAATTTTGATGACAAATTCTATTAAAGAGTGATACGGTGTCAGGTGAACCTTTGACAAATCCAAGATTGGTTACTACGGGAGGTTGATGAACAAGGGCCTTATAAGGGATGGAAAAAAGGGGATTCATGGGAAGTTGAACACAAGGACTTGGTAGTTTGGTAAAACGGAGGAAGCTTTTAAGAAGACAGGATAAGGGCTTGTTAGGGTTCTGAATTTGGGATAGTTCGATTAAACGACACCAGAGAGGATGGGAAGAAAGCTGTAACGTCTTGCCGACAAACCGGTCACACAGATACTGTCTCCTTATTTGCAAGGGATCATCAACGCATTCAACCTGTAGAGCATTCGTAGGTGTAGATTTCATAGCACCCAGAATGATTCTAAGGCATTTATATTGAATTTTGTTCAGCTTTTCAGATGCTGATTTGTTGAAAAGCTCATAGTCCATATGGCTACGAACTATAGCATTATATAGGAGTTTTTGTGAGTATGCGTGCGCTCCCCACCAAACGCCTGATACGGCACGTAGAACATTAATGCCTTTTTCACATTTTTTTAAGATGTACTCTGAATGAGAAACTCCGTTCAGTCGGTTATCGAGTATAACTCCTATGAATTTAGCCTTATCTACAAAATTAATACGTTGATCCCCATAAAACAAATCGAAGACAGGAACCATTCTCTTTCTAGAAAATGCAACTGCCTGACTTTTGGCTATCGATAGAGACAGGCCATGATCAGACAGCCACTAGCCAAGATAATGCAAAGCAGAGTTGAGACGAAATGTAATATCTTCTACTGAATTTGATCGATAATAAATTGCAATGTCATCAGCATATTGTAAAATGTTGCAAAAATTATTAACAGATAGTTCGAGATCATGAGTGTAAATGCTGTAAAGCAGAGGGCTGAGGACAGAGCCCTGGGGGAGACCTTTCCAGACCAATCTGGAGGAAGAGATGTATTTTGGTGTTTTACCACTATTGATCTGCAAAAAAGCAGATTACATATGAAGTGGTGGTATCATCCTCGGAGGCATACTCAGCTGGTGCAATTTATGCCTGAGTGATGGGAGGAGAACATTGTCATATGCAGAAGCTATATCCAGAAAAACACCCACAAGGTACTCTCCTTTTTCAAAGGCAATTCGAATATCTGTTGTAATAATGCTGAGACTATCGATAGTGCTCAAACCCTTTCGGAAGCCAAATTGAGAGGGTGAGAGAATATTTCTACTTTTCATTATCCATTCCAAACGATTCTTTAAGAGATGCTCGGTTATTTTCGCTAAAGTTGAAGACAGAGCAATGGGTCTGTAGGAATTTGAATCTGAAGGATTCTTGCCGGGTTTTAAAATGGGAATTACTATCTGAGATTTCCAAGATTCTGGAATAACACCTGACAAAAAAAAATATTAATAATATTCAAAAAGACATTCTGAGATTTTTCATTAAGGGGGGATGCTAATTTGTCGACAAAATTTTTTAAGTTTAAGCCAGACTACGTTAGAAGGAGTTCGGGGGGAAAGGGATTCACAAAAACCAATCCAACAAAGTTTTTTCTTTTTAGAAATTAGTCTCTTTAATTTTGCGTCTAACCGTTGGTATATTTGAAAATTAGAAGGGGACATAGACCGAGAATACGCATCCTCTGCCTCCGTTCGTTGTGTAGTTAAGCGGGTGCATTCCTCATCCCACCAGGGGGTGGAAAGCAACCGCTTTTTTGGTAAATGTTTTTTGGGGAAGTTAAGATCTGCCGCAGTTAAAAGAGCCTTAAGAAATGTTTCATAATAAGAAATGACATTCTCGTCATCTTCCAAATCAAACAGGCAGTCCAACATGGCATCAACAGAATTAGCAAAATCAGACCAGTCTACATTTTTAAGGGAGTATTTTAGGAGGGGATTCGGGGTATTAGAAGGAGTAGAATTTTGATTTAGAGAAAGGAGAATAGGGAAGTGGTCACTGCCGTAAGTGGATGGAAGGACCTTCCAGGAAAGTTGAGAAGCAAGAGAGGGGGAGGATAAGGAGAGGTCTACTGACGACTTAGGGTTTTGTGAGGGGTATACCCTACGAGTCGGCGAACCATCATTGAGGATGCATAGGTTTACATCATCAATAATTTCCACCTACAAGAGCGCAAAACCATCACAGGAGTGGTAGCCCCATGCCGTATGGTGGGCATTGAAGTCACCTAAAACAAGGATAGGATGAGGAAGCATAGGGAAAATAGGGAATTTAGATCAGGAATAAGAGAAGGGGATGGGTGGGGAATATAAAGAGATAGAAAAGAAATGTTGAGGGATCTAACAGCAACAGCATTAAAATGTTGGTTAGATGGGAGGGGAATTTGGGAGTAAGGTATTGGATGACGGACAAAAAGGGCACAACCTGCATACCCATCACTCCTGTCATCCCTCAAACAGGAAAAACCTGGAACTCGAAACCGAGTACCAGGAATTAGCCATGTTTCCGAGATGGCAACAATGGAGGGACTATGCAGATTGATTATAGAGAGCAATTCATGTTTTTTTGGTCGGATACTTTTACAGTTCCACTGAAGGAAGCTGGTTGGGGCCATTTTTAATAACATGGATTAATTGGGAAAGGTTTTCACACAACCATTAGGAGTAGATGAGGAGCAGTTGCCAATTATGGCTTGGTGGGCGTGCTTATCAAAGCCTTTCCCAAGAGGAACTCTGGGAGGGGCCTGACGGACTATAGTTTGGCGATAGGAATGCACGGATTTACTTGGAGAGGAATTTGCTTTAGAATGACTGGGAGCAATATAAATTGGGGAGGAAAACATCTCTTTTGCAATCTCTGCATAGGATCTACGGACAGGAGGAAATCTAGCGGACGCTTCAAGGTAGGAAATATTGACTGATGCCATTACTAATTTAATAGAGTGTTGACGCGAATACTCGGGACAATCCTTGTCTGAGGCAAAATGTTTGCCTGAGCAATACAAACATGTGGCATTGTCCTTGACAACGTCACATGACTCACCGGTGTGTTGTTGGGCGCACTTATAACATCTTGGTTTAGAACTACACTGGGTTTTTACATGACCGTAGCGACAGCAGCTTAAACACATGATGGTTGGAAGGTTGTAGGTTTCCACGGGGAGAGAAGTATGGTATGAATAAACTTTAGAAGGCAACATTTGCCTTCTGAAAGTTAGGACGATAGACTGGGTAGGAACCCAGGAGACAACTCCCTCATTAGATGTTTTACGATTTTAACGTCTCGCTTTCAGAACTTCACCACAGCCAGAGGGAACATCTAATGAGTCGACAAATTCCTCCATCGACCAATCAACGGGAACGCCTTTTACTAGACCCATTCTAGTGATATTATAGGTGGGGATAACAGCAGAATATTTAGAAAGGCCTAAAACAGGATTATTTAAAAAGTCATTAAGTGCCTGCGCAGATGAAAACTCAACAGATATTTTGTTTCGGCCAATGTTTTTTACACCATCATTAAGATGGAACTAATTTTATTTTTGTGCAGAAACTGCCCAAATTTGATGGCCCGCACAGATCCTGCTGATGGGTTTACTACTTCCCGCGACACTTGAATAATGAAGGGACCTTTGTCATCTCCAGAGTATTTTTTGGGACCTTCGGAAAAGCATGGATGGACATATAGGGATTGGATTGACGGGTTACCGGTAGAAGGATGAACCAATGTTTTCTTTGCTGATGTATCAGTCAAAGCATTTTCATTTGGGCGTTTGCGGGAGTCGGTTGAAGAATGAGGAGAGGACGGGTTGCAATTATTATCTGATCCTCCAGGATCAGGAGGATCAGGAGGTCGATCGACCTCCATATTAGCTTAAAAAACTACTTATAACAAATTATACTTATATACTACTTAAAAAATAAATAATAGCTAACTACAAACACTTACCACAACCGAAATGTTAGTACAACACGATATTAGTTAAAAACAAACTATTTTCACAGTGAATAAACAACAAAATCCGAAAACAAAACAACAAAATCTCTCTAACACGTGTGTCAACCAAAGCCAACGCAAGCGAAAAACTCTTCACAATTTTTATCAAAGCATAATTTTGATGTCATTTGTTATACCCACTATATTAATATTTTGCACGATATTTGTCATAGCCTATACGTGTTTATAAAAATCGTAATTTATAATAACATATTTTCACTATTTTCACGAATTTAAAGTCAATTAAAACATTAGAAATCAACGACTTTGTCACAACAATTCGGCATGTTTAAAAATTTAAATAATCCCCATTTACAGTAATATCTCTTTTTAAAAAACTATTATGATTATTTGAGTTTATAAAATTGAATTAATAGAAATTAGACAGTATGATGACAACGCGTATAATATTAAACAAGTGTATAACCTTGTTGGATAGGCAGAATAATTTTCTACCTTTGCTCTTTTGACATTTAAAGAAAAAAGAATTAAACTTTTTTATCTGTACAAAAATAACTTGTAAGAATTCATTGTAATAGAAAATCTCACATGGTAGCAGAGCAGTTGTTCGTTAAAATAATCATAAAACATCAAGATTTTAGTCGAAGATTGCAAATAGACGCCGTGATTAAAAAACCAACATGGAAGACTTACAACAGATTCAAAGATTATCGGACAATAAAACGTTCCCAATTTGGAAGTTCCAAATAGAAATTTACTTAAGAAGCAACGACCTTTACGACATAATCGAAAATCCGCTGGAATCTTTGGACAAAAAAGAACTAAAAATAAAAGACGCGCAAGCCGCTAGAATTATCTCCGGTACGATTGACAAAAAGCATATACCATTATTAATGTCATGTAAAAATGCATCAGAAATGTATAAAAAGCTATTAACAATATTTGAAAAATCCACCGATCAGAAAAAGTGTCACATACTACAACAATTTTTTCAATATAAATATGATCAAAATAAAGGCGTAACGAACCATATCAGTCATTTAGAAAACCTTGTATACCAATTAAAATCCATTGGAGAGGATATTAATGAAAATATGTTAATTTCAAAAATATTATCCACATTACCAGAAGAATATAATCATTTTATAACAGCATGGGAGTCGACTATAATGGAATACAAAACCCTAAATAACTTAACTTCAAGATTGATTAGTGAAGAAGAGAGATTAAATACCAGTAACAATGAAACAATAGCTTTTAAAGCACAAAAACAATTTAAAAAGAAAAAGTATTGCAATTTTTGTAAAAAAAATAATCATGAAGAAAATAACTGTTATTTCAAGAACAATAAACAAATAAGAAAGTTTTGTAATTTATGCAAAAAGAACAACCATATAGAAAAAGACTGTTTTTGGAGGAAGAATAAAGATAAAAATAACAAACATACATCATTTTTGACCATTAGTGAAAACTTTGTAATTGATTCAGGCTGTACAACTCATATGACAAATAACGAGTCAATGCTAAAGAATACTGAAGGCTGTGAAGTCAACATTAAAACTGCAAAAAAGGATCATATAATAAGTTCAAATAAAAAAGGTGAAATAATAACCGACAAATGCAAATTTAATGAAGTCTTGTATGTACCAAAATTAGAAAAGAATTTACTCTCAGTTAACGCTATTACTGAAAATGAAGGAACCGTAATATTTACAAAAGAAAATGTATTAATAAAAAAAGATGATGAAATAATACTCAAAGGTGAAAAAAATAATAAAGGTTTATATAATATAAAAATTAAAACAGATACAGAAGAAAATGTCCTGATCACATATAATAAAGAAACTGTAGAAGACTGGCACAGACGATACGGTCACCCTGGAAAAGAAACATTGAAAAAAATTATAAAATCAGTTAATGGAATAAATATAACAAAAGAAGAAATAGATAAGATCAACTCAACATGCGATATCTGCATGAAAGCAAAACAAACAAGATTACCATTCTATACTCGGAGAAAATCTGAAAGAAAAATTCATACAATACATACAGATATATGTGGCCCGATGACACCTGCAACATGGGATGACAAAAGATACATATTAACCTGCATTGATGACTATACTAGCTATACTCAAACCTACCTTTTAAACAAGAAAAGTGAAGTATTTACTTATCTTAAAGAATACATTCAAGAAGTCGAGAGGCATACAAACTTAAAAGTCAGTGTAGTCAGATGCGACAATGGAGGCGAGTACTCGAGCAATAATCTAAAACAATGGTGTAAAAATAAGGGAATAAAATTGGACTACACAATAGCTTATAGTCCACAACTTAATGGTAAAGCAGAACGTTTTAACCGCACATTGATGGAAAAAGTAAGAGCAATGCTTTATGAATCAAATTTAGAAGATGAGATGTGGGGAGAAGCAGCACTTTCAGCAACCTACTTGTTGAATAGAACACCAAAAGAGAGCCATGAAAAGACACCTATAGAAATGTGGTTGAATGAAAAACCAAACGTAAAAAACATACAAATATTTGGCTCTGAAGTTTTTGCTAAGAAGTTAAAACCATTAAAAAAACTTGAAGAAAGAAGTGAAAAACTAATAATGATAGGATATGCACCAACTGGATACCGTCTCTGGAATCCTGAAAATAGAGAAATAGTCATTAGAAGAGATGTAAGTTTTATAAAAAGTAATAAACAAAAAAATAAAGAAGATACAATAAAAACAAAATTAATTAAAAGTAAAAATGAAGAAAGAAAAGTAGAGGAAATAATTAATGAAGAAGAAAATAATGTAACAAATGAAGAATTACAAGAAATTATAGAAAACATAAATGTTGATGAAAATGAATCATATATTGAAGAATTAACATCCTCAGACACAGAAGAAAGTCATAATGAAAAAACTGAAGAAGAAAAAACTGCAATAGAAAGTACTTCCAAACGCCAAAGAAAACCACCTAAAAGATATGAAGATTATGTAATGATTTCATATGAAGAAGCAATAAATGGAGAAGACAAAGAGAAATGGATAAAAGCTATAGATGAAGAAAAGAACTCTCTTATCGAAAACCAAGTATGGACAGTAGTAAGTGAAGAAGAAACAAGAGGAAAAAGAATTTTAAGTAATAAATGGGTATTGAAAATTAAAGATGACGGAAAATATAAAGCTAGATTAGTTTTAAGAGGATTTGAACAAAGAAAAGGAATAGATTATCAAGAAATTTTTAGTCCTGTAATTAATATAAGCCCATTGAGGATATTATTTACAATAGCCGCTATGAAAAACTTTTACATAAAAACATTCGATATCAAAACAGCATTTTTGTATGGAAAATTAGATGGTGAAGAGATATACATGTACCCACCTGAAGGAATCGACATTAAAGGAATATGCAAATTAGACAAAGCTCTATATGGCATGAAACAAGCACCTCTAAAATGGAATAAAACTTTCACAAATTTCTTAAATTCACAAAGCTTAATACAACTAAATACTGAACCCTGTATTTTCAAAAACAAAGAACAGACAATATTTATAGGAATACATGTTGATGATGGAATAATTATAGGAAAGAATGAAAAAGACCTAGACATTTTGATAAATAATATTGGAAAGAGATTTAAAACAAAGACAGATAGAAATCCAAAGAAATACATTGGTATGGAAATAGTACAAGATAAAAATAGTATAAAATTAAATCAACAAAATTTCATTGAAAAACTTCTACAAGATTATAATATGACAGATGCAAAGACACAATTAACACCTATTGAGACAAGTAAAAAAGAGGAATCACCTCAAAATAAAATTTTTCCGTATAGAGAACTACTCGGAAGCTTAACATATCTCACAAACAAGACGAGACCAGATATAAGTTTTGCCGTAAACTATTGTAGTAAAAAAGTAGAAAACCCAACAGATCAAGATGTAAATACTTTGAAAAGAATATTAAGATACCTAAAAGGATCAAAGGAAAAAGGATTAAGGTATGAGAAAGGAGAAAGAGACATAAATATAACTGCTTATTGTGACTCGGATTATGCAGGAGATACTGAAACAAGAAGAAGCACAACTGGATATGTTATTTACCTAAGTGACTGTCCCGTGAGCTGGTGCACAAGAAGACAACCTATAGTATCACTATCCACAACTGAAGCAGAATACATAGCAGCAGCAGAGTGTTGTAAAGAAATACTCTACCTGAAATCAGTGATAAAAGAACTCTTTAATCTTAATAACATACCAGTAAAAGTGTTTGTGGACAATCAAAGTGCAATTAGACTAATAGAAAATGGTGTAATTAATAGACGTTCAAAACACATAGATGTACGTTATAAATTTATACATGAAAAAGTAACAAATAGAGATTTAGAAGTATATTATTGTAAAACTAGTGAACAAATTGCAGACATTTTTACTAAAAGCCTTTGTAAAGTCAAATTTGAATATTTTGCTAATAAAATTATTACTTAAAATATGTTTATGTAAAATAACAGAAAATTATAATTGAACTTTAAATTAAATAAAAAGATATTTTTGTTAGTTCAAAGTATTGAGTAACATAATTGTAAAAGTTATAAAAAAAAAAAACATTGTAAACTTATTAATAGAAAATGTAAAACTTAAACTAATATTTAAAAAAAAAAAAAAAAAAAAGGTAAAGATCAATTAAATTTCATGTTTGTAAAAGTAATAAAATAGTAACATTTAACATTGCAAAATTTGATTAAATTATATATTGTATACAAGAACTGAAAAAGGTATAATATAAAATATAATTAAAAAAAAAAAAAACAACTTTGGTTTATATAATCTTTTGTTGTTAAATAGATTAAAAAATAGAACTTAAAAATATTAAATTCTCTAAATGTCAAAGGTAATAAAATTAAGGGAGTGTGTTGGATAGGCAGAATAATTTTCTACCTTTGCTCTTTTGACATTTAAAGAAAAAAGAAATAAACTTTTTTATCTGTACAAAAATAACTTGTAAGAATTCATTGTAATAGAAAATCTCACAAACCTAACCTACACACTTAACAAATGAAAAAAAAAAACAAAGCAATATCAACTTGTAGTTGCGCGAGCAATTCATTGTAACGCAATTTCTAAGGGCTAACGAAATACTAATAATTCTAATAACCACGCCGACGCGCGACGTGCGAAATTAGAATAATATTCCTAGCTACCTAAATCAGACTTTTTTTTAATCTGGATTTCACACTTTCGTATAAAATATGATTATTTTCTTACTAAACTGTTTTATTTTCGTACTTTTATAATATTTCAACAGTAATACATTTATTTATAAATAATGACGATGTTTTATCGTTTTATTATTTAACCGTATTATTGAACCGTGAAATAGCGCCATCGGACGTTTATAACATTGTTTTCATAATACTCATATTAGGTACATACAACAACATCACACTAATATTTATTATTGTCGTGTATTAATCAAATAAAATTTCAAATTCAATTTTACTTATGGAATAACTTTAATTTACTAAAACACAATAAAACATTCTGATGAATGAACTCTTAAAATTTTATAAAAATGATAAAATACGTAAGTAGAAAAATTATTTGTCTTATAATAGATTCTTTTTTTTTTATTCTTTATTGCACAAAGATAACAGTGTACAAAGGGCGGACTTAACGCTACTACAGCATTTTCTGCCAGCCAACCCAGAAATGTACAAGAGAAATTTTTAGTAGGCGTGCACATTTAGTGATATATGTAAAATATATTTTAAATAAATAACAACAGATACGTAAATTATTTTAAAATAAATAAAAAGATATAATACATATATTACATTGAACTATACATACATAAATATAATTAAACAAATATAAAATAAATTAAATATATATACAATAATAGATAAATAACATATTATATAGTATATAGAAAAATATGAATTCATTGACTACAGAACATTTCAGATTACATTGTCATCACTGTGGTAGTACTCCTTCACTTGACGCTTAAAAGAGTCACGCGATGGAGCTTTTCGAATGGACTCAGGCAGAGCATTCCAAAGCCGGGCAGCAACAAGGGCAAAGGAGTTGGATACGAAGCCGGATTTGTGGGAGGCAATGAAGAGAGTAAGTGAGTGAGAAGATCGTAGTGGTTTATCATGAGTAGAAGATAGAAGGGAAAATTTGGAAGATAAATAGGTAGGAGCGTTAGGACCAGTAAGTATGGAGTAAAGAAGGCAGAGTATGCGAGTATTTCTACGTTCCCGTATAGAGAGCCAGCGCAGCTGATCCCTATAACGGGAAACTCGATCGAACTTGCGTAATTCGAAGATAAACCGAATGCCAGAATTTAGCAGACGGTCGAGCTTATTTAAGTGTTCCTCCGACAAATCCAGATAGCACGAGTCGCTGTAGTCGAGTATGGGAATCAAGAGCGTAGTGACAAGTTGGATTTTAGTTGCTATAGGTAAGAAATTTTTTAATCGCATCATGGAGTGCATGCGAGAATAAAATTTACGAGCGACTTTTTTGACATGTTCGTTCCAACTGAGCTTACTGTCAATGATAATGCCGAGGTCTTTGACACTGCTGCTGAATTTTATGGGTGTATTATTGTAGAGTAGGTTAGGAATAGTCAATCCATCCAATTTAGCCAGTTGTCTCGAACTGCCAATGATGATGGCTTGACACTTTGACGGGTTGATAACAATGCCATATTTAGCAGACCAAAGTGATATTCGATGAAGATTGTCATTGAGTGAATTTATGACCGCGGCAAGATCATTGACAGAGGAGTGCTGATAAAGCTGCAAGTCATCGGCGTACAGATGGTAGTGCGAGGTCAAAATTGTCGTGATGGAGTTAATAAAAACTGAAAATAGCAAAGGAGATAATATACCGCCTTGAGGAACACCAGCATTCACATCGCACCAGTCAGACTGTATCTGACCAACCCGAATGGATTGCCAACGCCCTCGAAGATAGCAGGAAAACCATTCAATGGCAGAATCTGATAAGTTAGCCTGGGAGAGAAAGGCAAGAAGGAGGTCATGGTCAACTGCATTGAAGGCATTGCTGAAATCAAGTAGAACTAGCACTGTGAGTTGCTTGTTCTCCATGGCAACACGAATGTCATCAGTGACCTTTAATAAAGCCGTAGTTGTGCTGTGGCCAGATCGAAAGCCGGATTGGAATGGATTGAACAAGTCACATTTATGAAGGTAGTCAGAAATTTGCTGGTGAGCAATAGACTCCAGGATTTTAGATAAAAAGGAAGGATCGTTATTGGACGATAGTGAGTAGGTAGCGAAGGATTTGATATTTTAGGGAGTGGGAGAACAAAAGCCTTGCGCCACATCTCAGGGAATATACTTGAAGCAAAGGAAAAATTTACAATATGGGTTATGGAGGGAATAAGGAGATTAAGCATAAGGGTGATTATAAAGCGACTTATCCCATCACACCCAACCGCTTTCGATTTAATAGCAACAATGGTTTTCCTAACAACGTTCTGCATGACAGGAGTGAAATTGAATGTCGTAGAGTTAATTCTAGGCAAGCCATGTATTTCAGAAAGAGTATTAATTTTAGTTTGGAAATCAAGTACCTGGGGAGATGAAAAATTGACTTTTAAATTGTTTAAATCTAATTGTGATGGATCAGGAGAAGTTTGAAGCTTGTCAATACCGAGAGTGCTTAAGAACTTTAAAGCCTCCGCGGGAGAAGAATCACGCAGTTTATCGAAGATGAATCGGCGTTTAAGCTTCCTACATATCTGGTTGCAGCGATTCCTTGCAGCCTTATAAGCCGACCAGTTGGTTGCAGAACGATCTTTTTTATACCTCCGGAAAGCTTTGTCCCTATTAACTCTAGCTTTTCTTAGGTCTTCGTTAAACCAAAGATTGGAGTGGTTTTAAATTTTAACCAGTCGGACAGGCGAGTGTCGGTCAAACAGTTCAGTCACATTTGTGCACAAGAAATCTAACTTCTCATCTATCGTCGTAATGTCCTCTATCTGTGACCAAGTAATGCGTGACGCACCGTCTAATAATCTGTCAAGGTCAAGGTTACGATAGCTTCGAAGCAACAGCATTATAGGTTTAGGCTTCGGCGTTCTCAATGTAAGGGAGGAAAAAATTAGGTCATGAAGCGAAAATTCTGGTGCGGGGAATTGTCCAAACTTTGAAACTAATTCAGCATTGGACGTTATTATTAAGTCTAAAAGACTGTCAGGTGCATCGTGTGGATGGTGAGTGGCTGCAAGCGGTAAAATGCGAAGATTGCATGAGTCCAATATGGATGTGAGTTTGGTTGACCGACGGTTACCCTTAAGCAGGCAGGTGTTGATGTCTCCCATTACAAGTATATTGGTATAGTTAGACATCAGATCTTCGAAGATGAGTTCCAATGAGGCGAAATAATTGATACTGGGAGGGCAATAGATCACGCCAAGGGCTAGTTTAATGCCTACATCTATCTCGATGAATAGATATTCGGGGGATGCACTGTATTGTGAAGCTGACTGGGAGATAAGTCTGTATGGAATATGACTTTTTAAGTACATCGCAACTCCCCCGCCGCTTTTTCCGATCCGATCGTTCCTGATTAAAACGTAATTAGGGATAGAGAAAGAGGTGGAAGAAAGAGACGGCTTTAACCAGGTCTCGGAAATGAGAACAGCGTGAATGGTAGCCTGGTTAAACGTAGTATAGATATCAGAAAAATGGCTTGGAACGCTCTGCGCATTAATGTGGCATACATTTAAATTCTTTTGAAAAGATGAAAATTCATGGGACAGCGAATCACCAAGTGATAGAAAACTCTCATCAATGCTATGAAAAGAAATGTCATCATCATCAATAGCAGAATGAAACGAGTCAGAGCATGAACTCATAGTACTCATACAATTTACTATAATTTTCTATAAATAATAATAAAAAAAATAATATATTTAATTTATATAAATCACAATATACTATTTTATATAATTATAACAAATATATAACTAAGTATTATTAATTTTTACGAATTAAACTATAATAAAATAAAGAAAGCAATAAATAATCTAATCATGCACATTCTGTTGGCCCAAATACAATTCACTTACAATATTATACAATACTAGCGGCCCGCCCCGGCTTCGCACGGGTACATACACACACACACACACACGCGCACACACACATACACCCTTCTTTTTTGCGTCGGGTTTAAAAAAAAAGTAAAATTATAAAGGAAGTTTGAATTTATTTAAATGATTTTTTTTTTTATTCATAGTTTTTATTAATGTACTCGCGGCACTTTATTTTATTACATTGATTCTCCCCCGTACCCCAGTGACGCTTACATGGAGCCTACATCGCATGCTGGCTAGCTGCGCGCGGTGAGCGGCAACCACGCGACTTTTTTCTAATACTTGCATTTTTAAACTCGTGATATCTTCCGAATGAAATGTCCGAATTGAATAATTCAAAAAGTGATAAAAAGGTATTGAAGCCGTCATGAATATAAAGTAATATATTTATTTTGATAAGGCTTAATACCAAGGTACAAATAAAGAGCCTTTTCAAGCAGCGGCATATAAATTAAATTTTTAGAACAAAAAACCGCTTACTGTGACATAACTATAATATTTAGACATATGCTGTCGCGACACTTTTTGTAGATAATGATGAGTTCTGCAAAGTCGTAGTAAATGATTTTGTTCTATCATCAATAGTTTTCGCAGCGCACGCGACATAAGGAATTTTTCAGGTAATTTTTTTACACCTTGGGTTACATAATTAGAGTTTTAGTAAGGATCCCTAATTTTTTTAAATATAATATAGCCTATGTTACTCGGGGATAATGTAGCTTTCCAAAGGTGAAAGAATTTTTGAAATCGGTCCAATAGTTTCGGAGCCTATTCATTACAAACAAACAAATCTTTCCTCTTTATAATATTAGTATAGATATATCTTCCCTATTTGAATCAGATATTGTTCATTATTTCATTAGTTTCAATTTTGTTCCTTATAACATTGGCTTTCTGCTAGTGAATGTTTCGTCAAAATCGGTCCAGCTGTTTCAAATATTAGCCAAAACAAACTGAGTGACAGATGGACAGATAAAAATTTAAAAAGTGGTAATTTTGTTGTAAGTACCGTGTATACTTTCTTATGCATTTATTTAAAATTACAAACAGATACACCAATTTTATTTATTTGTATAGATGTATACCTTCCCTTCTTAAATCGGAAATTGTTCATTTTTTTATTGGTTTCTACAATATTTTATTATTATCGCGTAATTCTCTTTTTTACTTTTATTCATTAAAATAAATATATTTTTAAATAAAAGTAGCCTAATCACGTAATGTTTTTAAGAACTTTTAGACTTTGTGATATTTCATGATTTTTATCTCCATCCCCTTCCTCTGGGCCTCACGTGATTAACGGACATCCCCTTACATTTGCTAACTGCAAGTAAAAGTACCATCAAAATCGGTTCAGCCGTTTCAGAGATTAGTCGAAACAAACAGATAGACGGATAGACTGACAGAGAAAAAATAAAAAAAAATGTATTTTTTGATGTAATTACTGTATATACTTTCATGCATTTAGTGATAAGCACAAAAAAATGTTCAACGTGATTCCTTAAATTGACATAACTTTTTTATTTATGGACCGATTGACATGAAACAAAATGTTAAGTGAAGCTTACTACAATATATTAGTGAAAACCGCATCTAAATCGGATAAGCCGTTTCCGAGATTAGCGTGCACAAACGCACAGATAAACAGACAAACAGATAAGAATTCTAAAAATCATTGTTTTGGGTTATATTGCGTTGGTAAAGGTCCCCCTATAATATTTTTTTTCATATATCTTCCACGTACAGACAGCGACCCGTTAGAATTTTATTATTAGTATAGATAACAATACAATGTCACAAAACGGTACAATTGGTATCGAAAAACTTAAAAATAAGTTTTAAAAGTATCATCTAAATTATGTGAAAAAATAAAAAGAAAATAACTATGACTATATCTACTCATCCCAAAATACACAGTATAGATGTTGGATAAACAGGTAAGAAAGAAATACTATATACTTAACATTAACAATATACTCAATATCTAATTATCGTAAAAAAGTAGCATACGTTATACAACTTAAGACTAAGATACTATTTAATAGAAAATATAAGAAGCGCTGAAAGCATTGTTATTTATTAAACACTTAAATAGATACATTGATTTTGAATATAGGTAGGTATGTATATCTAGATTGAATTCTGGCTACAAGAGTGATTTAAAAATAAATCAAATTAAATCATCACATGTAACATCTCATTAAAAAAAGATACAGGGAAATGACATAATTTTAAAATACAATTTTAGATAAAAAGTAATTTATCAAATTATTTTAAAATCTAACGTAGATAGGAATTAGATAACAAAACACCTTCTTCTAAGTTACTGATGTTTGACAGCGGATCCCAACACTATTTTTGTCATTTACCAACTCAGCTGTCAACAACTGTCAGCTGTCAACATAACAGTGAAAAAGTGAGCTGTTTGTTTTCTTTCCAATTTCCACGTGACATTGGCGAAATAACATGTGTCTAATTGGCACAACTAAAAGCCATAAACCAAAGAATTGAATTGAAATTCTTTCCGATGTATCATAGTTATGCAATTAATATTCTTAGACGGGTAAACTAATAAAAATTATGAGCAAAGAAATCAAACAATGCTATAATTAGGTACCCACTAGAAATAAATTATTGCGAGACAATGTAATGGTCACTTATCTTTGATGCGGGTAAAACGATCCGAGGTTTGAAAAATAAAATGTCCTATATGGAACCAGTTTGATACATAAGAATTAAACAAACGATGCAAACATTATCAATCAACCTACAGTGGGATGAGTGAAGTTAATAAAAGAAAGAAAGATAAAACAAAATAAAAAGGTGTTTGGGGTTCTTGTTGATAGTTTTAAAATGAGAATATACAATTCTTGCGCGTATAACATATATTTTTTCACGTTACAAAAATGTATTTTAATAACCGTCGGTAGCGTGAGGACGATTGGAGGGCGAGGCCTCTTTCAACGGCCTCTTTCAAGCTGCGTTCCGTTCTACGCCTTGACATGCCCCCGGCCTTGGAAGCTCCAACTTCCAAGAATTTCCGTTGTCCGCTGCATCCAGAGGTAGCGGGCAAATTTTAGAGAAGGCGCGCCGTGTAATCGCGCCGGATGCGACTCTAATGGCAGCCACTCTAGAAACTCCATCCTTCCCAGGGAACGTAGATACGATCCGGCCCATGCTCCACTTTAACGGAGGGATGTTGTCATCTTTGATAAGGACAAGAGTGCCTTCCTTCAATGAATCTCCACTCTTCATCCACTTTGTCCTCACTTGTAGCTCCGAAACGTACTCTTTTGACCAGCGGGTCCAAAAGTGCTGTCGGACTTGCTCAACTCGTTGGTACCGCGTGAGTCGCTGAAGCGCAGCTTGCTCATAGTCTTCACTAGCAGGCGACGTCAGTGGACGACCAACCAAGAAGTGGGCAGGAGTGAGTGGGGAAAAATCATTCGGATCCGATGACATAGGAGAAATAGGACGGGAGTTCAGGACTGCTTCTACCTGTGTTAAGACTGTACTAAACTCTTCAAAAGTAAAATGAGCGTTGCCTAGCACCCTTTTAAGGTGATGCTTACATGACTTCACCCCCGCTTCCCATAGACCACCAAAATGAGGGGAATAGGGGGGAATGAAACTAAATTTAATATTATTGTTAATAGCATAATCTCTAATATTATCTGCGCAATTATTTAAAAATTTTGAAAATTCTGTCATTAAGCCAGTGAAGTTTCTTCCATTGTCCGAGAATACTTCTGCTGGTTTACCTCGACGAGAGATGAATCGCTTGAGCGCAAGCAAATATGCATCAGTAGACAAATCACCCACTAATTCGAGATGGATAGCTCGAGTTGTGAAACAAATAAATAAACTAACATAGGCTTTTGTTAATTTTGCACCTCTGCCCTTTCGATTTAGTATGAGCACCGGCCCAAAATAATCAACACCACTGATTGCGAATGGAAAACTTATAGCTAGTCGCTTAGTTGATAAGTTGCCCATCAGTGGACATAGAGTCTTGCCCCGAAACCGCGTGCAAACAACACACTCGTGCACTACCTTCTTGGCAAGATTCCTGCCGCTGACTGGCCACCACGTTTCCCGAACGGTAAATAATAACAACTGTGGTGCTGCGTGTAACAGTTTTATGTGTTTATGGCGAAATAACAGGTAAGTAAAATGATGTTTAGATGAAAGTAGAATAGGATATTTTTTATTATAATCGAATTGAAAAGCGTTAGACAATCTTCCCCCTACTCTTAATAATTTATTTTCATCCATAAATATATTTAAATTTTTTAAATTACTTTTAGTTTTTGCAATAGCTTTATTCATTGTATCATACTCCGGAAACGATTCGCGCTGCGACAACAAAGCAAGCGCACTAACAGCGTCTCGCAGCTCATCCACACTCAATGCACCCGTTCGTTTTGTGTTTGTCTTACGCGTGTTATATATCTTTTAATATAAGCCATGGTGCGTTGGATGCGGTTGAACCGCGAGAACCTGGAAAATGGAAATAAATTATTACAATCACCAGAGGTGTTACTTTGTATACTAAAACATTTAACTTCCGGTAGATTGTCTGCGTTTGTCATGGTCGTATGTTCCTGAGCTGAACGTGACGTAAAATTAGGATCGTGAAGAAAACTTGGGCCTTCCCACCACAACCCCAGGTCCTTTAATGTCGATAAATCGGTACCTCGTGACACTAAATCAGCTGGGTTATCGTGTGTTGCGACGTGCCTCCATACAAAGTCACGCGTCAGCTCCTGTACTTCGACTACCCGGTTCTGTACATATGTTTTTAATTGATAAGGTGCCATACGTAACCACCCTAAAACGATAGTTGAATCGCTCCAGAGCATGACGTCATCGAACTGACAACGGAGCGATTCAATTATCTTCACAGCAAGCCTAGCTCCCGTTATAGCGCCGCACAGCTCAAGCCTAGGAACAGTTAAAGTTTTTAAGGGGGCTACTTCGCCCTTAGCGCATAACAACTTTATTGTAACACCTTCTTGCGTAAATGTACGTACGTATGCACATGCTCCGTAAGCTACTTGAGAGGCATCGGTAAAAATGTGTAGTTCTGAACGAATGTAAGACCTAGCAAATGTATGGCGCGGTATACGTATGTTACAAAGTTCATTGAGACTATTTAAAAACTTATTAAATTCATATGACACATCGTGAGGTAACTCTGTGTCCCAATCAATCTTTAACAACCATAATTTTTGTAATAGAATTTTAACAGATATTATAGTCGCGCTTAATAAGCCTAAGGGATCAAAAATTTGAGATATAATCGATAATATAACACGTTTCGTTATCTTATTAGGGTGAACATCAATTTTAGTTTGATAATTAAGCTGATCAGAGTGACTAAGCCAACTCAATCCAAGTGTTTTTGACTGTGATTGTTCACCTAATGAAAGATTTTTAAACACTTGTGTTTCCGATTGTACATTATCCCGTTCAAAATTAAATAACCATTTACGAAGAGGAAAGCAACCCGAAGCTAAAACTTTAGTAGTTTTTTCGCATAATTCTAATAATTCATGTTTATTATTGCTCTGTGTTAGTATTCGTTTAACGTCAAGGTCATTGCACTCGATAGCTAATTGTCGCAAACATCTTACGCTTAGAAAAGGTGCCGACGCAGTCCCGTAGGTCACCGTATTCAATCTATAGATCTCGATGGGTGCATCTGGATTGCTTCGCCATAATATAAGCTGGAGGTCACGTTGATCTTCCACGACTAACACCTGCCTATACATCTTCTCGATGTCGGCACAGGCTATATAAGTATTTTCGCGAAATCTCAATAGAATAGAAAATAAATCGCCTTGAATGGCTGGCCCGACCATCTGCAAATCATTTAAAGATTTATTAGTTGATGATTTCGCGCTCGCGTCGAACACAACCCGCAATTTTGTAGTTGTACTGTTTTCATTAAACACACAAAAATGCGGCATGAAATAATGTATATTATTATAAGTGTAAACACGACTCATGTGACCCAATTTAATGTATTCATCTAAAAATTGTTTATATAATTGTTTACAAGTCGGTGAAAGAGAAAATCTTTTCTCGAGAGAAACAAAACGTTTATACGCTTGTGTGTATGATTCACCTAACATAGCTGGCGAATCTTGAAAAGGTATCGAAACAATAAACCGACCTTCGTTATCGCGTTTAGTATTTTTTATAAAATGATTCTCACAATTTTGTTCAATATCAGACAACGTGCGACATCTATCGGGAATTTCTTCAATCTCCCAGAACTTTCGTAATTGCGAGTCTATATTTTGTGAAAAATTACAACAAACAGTGTTAGAACACGCGAATGTACTTATCGGTCCTGAAACTACCCAACCTAGTTTAGTATTTTGTAGGTAAGGGCCACACTCGAGACGTATTTTTCCGTCACATAATAATTCCCAAAAGTGATCAGCACCTATCAAAATATCAATCGGATTACTTTCTAGGTACGAGGGATCCGCTAGCGTAATATTATTAGGAATTATTATTTTATTTATGTTTATAGGTATAGACGGCATACTAGCGACTATTTTTGGCAATACGTAACATTGTAAACAAGTTGTATATTCTCCGTCTAAGGATCGAATATTAATTTTACAGGATTGGAAACTTTGCGTGATAGAATTACCAATTCCTTGTATTTTTTGAATGGACTGTACTACTGGCACGTTAATTTGATCACATAATGATTTTCGAATAAAACAGCATTGGCTGCCACTATCTAGTAGTGCGCGGCAAGTAATTGCATTCCCTAATTCATCTAAAATATTGATTAACGCGGTTGAAAGCAAAATAGGGCTAGTAAGCGACGACTGCGCGGCTTGTACGTCTACATTACCTATTACCTGCGATGAATAGGATTGCATTTGTGTGCGTTGAACTAATAGAGGAGGATCACTACTACACTCGCCTTGCTCGTGCGCCGGCAGCAGCGACCTCCGTCCCTCAGTGGGGCTGCGACTGTGCTCGCGATGAATGATCGTGTTGTGCTTAGCGTTGCACTTCCTACACGGTCCAAACTTACAAGTCTCTGCGCTATGTGCGGGACGCAAACAGTTTTTACATAGTTTGTTATTAGTTATGAAATTAATCTTATCATCTATAGTTAAATCTAGGAATTTTTGACACGAATATAAGTAGTGATCGACTTTACAATAAGGACATTGTTTTTTATTAAATTTATCGTGTTTTGACGTAGTTAAATTGCAATGAATTTTAGAAATATTATGTGAAGTTTTAGTGTTAATTTTAGACTCGTAACTGTGTTTTGTATGTGAAGCTTGTAATGTTTCAAGCATATCCGCCCTTGATTTTAAAAATTGTAACAAATCATCTACTTCTATTCGTGTTTTAGACTTCTGAGCTTCTTTGTTTTTGTGTTCTTGTAATAAAATATCACTCCTATACTGCTCCCATTCGCGTTCAGTGGAGCTGTCAAGTTTAGTAACAATTAAGTAAATAACTATGGAATTCCAATGCTCAGTGGGCTCGCCTAATAATTTTAATGATCTTAGATTTTTAAGTACAGTATCAATTAATTTACGTAATAATATAGGTGACTCATATGTTAGATGCTTAAGATTAACCAAAGCTTTAATGTGATTATGAATAAGAAGCCTACTGTTATTATACCTATTCATAAGCAATTCCCAGGCGGTATAGTAATTATCAGAGGTAAATTCAAGGGAGTCTATAACTAATGAAGCCGTACCTTTTAAAGATGACTTGAGATAGTGAAACTTTTGAATATTACTTATGTCTTTAGAGGTATGGACTAGTGAGATATACGTATTCTTGAATTCTATCCACTGATCATAGCTACCATCGAAAGTTGGCAAATTAATTGTAGGCAATTTAACTGACTGATGCACACTCAAACTGTCTTCACTGTTTTGTATATTAGGTGAAGCACAATCTATGTCTAAAATGCAATTTGCCTGCGCTAATATACCATAGTACTTACTTTCAAACGATTCCCTCTCGTCAAGTTGCTCATCACTTTGAGACTCAGGAAGAACCTCATCTAGCTTATTTTGCACTTGATTAAAATCTGAAAATATATTAATTGCACCTTTAATTCTTAAATTTAATTCCATTCTTTTATTGCGGTCTAAAACCTGATCCTTGTACGAATTAACATAGGCAGATAGCTTGGTAAGGCGGCCTTTCAGGAATCCTCTTTGTTTGGTCAACTCCTTGATTAACTGCGTCGTTGGATCTCCAAGTGGTGATACCGGTAGTGGTACTGTAAGTTCTGGTTTCGACATTTTGAGGTCCGACTCGAAGCACCAATGTTTGGGGTTCTTGTTGATAGTTTTAAAATGAGAATATACAATTCTTGCGCGTATAACATATATTTTTTCACGTTACAAAAATGTATTTTAATAACCGTCGGTAGCGTGAGGACGATTGGAGGGCGAGGCCTCTTTCAACGGCCTCTTTCAAGCTGCGTTCCGTTCTACGCCTTGACAAAAGGTATAGTAAGATACCAACTATATACTATTGTTTCTTCACCAAGTTTCGTCGAGTCAGAGGCCTTTTATTGGCATCAGGAAGAGCAGCAGGACTAACCCTAGGCCGCTCGGAACTGACGGGCTTATCAGCGGGCTGCATTGAAGGAGGTGAACTAGGAAACATCTTGAGACATTCATCGAAGTCTTCCTGTGTTGTGACACGCCTGCGTTCATTATTTGGCAATTTGATATAAATATTGCCATTAAGGGTCCAGGTGTTAATGATGCCAAATCTTTTTCTTGCCTTTGTGAATATCGACTGACGAGTTTTAGTTAAGAATTCACTTAAGATGACTGGAGATGATTTTAATTTCTTTTTATTACTCCATATGAGACTTTTTAATTTTAAATCATTGAATCGAAAAACAATGGGCCGAGGGCCCTTTTCTGACATGCTTCCGATACGATGGCAGTATTGGATCGCACCCGGCTGAACATCAGGCATACCCATCAATACCTGAATTGTACCTAGAATCGTTGAAACCAAGTCTTCGGAGGTATTCAGGAAGCAGACCTTCTGCTTCCTGAATACCTACCTGAGCAGAGCATTTCTTCTTGATGTGTTGTCAATGTTATCAATTTGAGAGGATAAATTTGTGACAAGTGATCTCAGGAGACTCAGAATATTCGACACTGAAGACTTAAACTCTTTGAACTCATTTGCAAGTTTATCTAAGGTGTTCTTATTGGACCCAGTGCTATTTGTTATTTTTAATTGTTTCTCAAATTCTGTCATCCGCTTACCAAGTGATTCAGCTATGCTTTTGTGAACTTCTAGTATGTCCTCCACTCATGCCATTGTATTTGGATTATATAAAATTTATTATTTGTAATGTGAGAGAGAAAAAAAAATCCCTTGGAGAGTTTGTAGAGCCAACAGGTGAGTGCAATTATTGTACAAATATGAACATTAGAGCCACAATTACTTATGTAAAGTAGCTTTTATATGTAACCTTAGTAAAATATCACTTTTTGAACTGTTAAAATATATTTTAAACAATAAAATATCGAAAAATACGAGAGAGCAATTTTTTAACAGTGTGCACTTTTTTACACCTACCGCCCAAAAAAAACTATTAAAAAGTTGTAAATAATAATAATTAAAAACAAAATAATTTTAGTTCATAAAAAATTGTTACGTAAATTAAGTGTATTCAATCCTATTATCTTTCTTTGAAGTTGTATTGTTAATAATATGTTATTACATTATTAGTAGATAATAATAAGTCAAATATCGACTTATTATTTTAATTGTATTTTTTTAATTGCGAAAATCACGGCTAATAGTAGTGACCTTGAAACTTGATGCTTCGACCTCACATTAAGCGACTTTAAAGGACACTTTCCGTGACATGACCTTTAAAGAGAATAAGAGAATGTAAGATACAGAGAACAAAATTTCTCCTTGGTAGATTTGAACTTACTTTAAATCGAATTATTTTGAAATTGTAAATTAATTCAATTCGAGACTTTATAGTACCTACCTCTTTCCACGTTCAGTAACTAGTAAATGAAGTAGGTAATATTTTTTTTTAACAAACCTAACCCATAGTTCATTCAGTTTTCGCTGAAGTACGGTTTCATCATTTTTTATAAAGAAAGCTAATATGTGGTTGATGATAAGGGTTTAGTAACAAAAACAAACAATTTAGAATTCAATAACTATAATAATACGTAAGTTGCAGAGGTCATGCGAAAAATAAGAATTCATGATATTGTGTAAACTAGCGAAGTTCAATAATATTAATGTACTAAGGTATTTTTAAATAATACTTTTGAAAAAACGAATTACATGTTTAACACTCCGCCGTACTACTGTTGAGTAATATTTTATTTATTTTTACGTAATATGTAATTCTGTTTTTTTATAATTATGTATAAAATATTTTTAAATAATGATAATTCGTTTTAAGTTATCAGTTTCGCCGCTAGCGCGGCCTTGTCCTTCGAGTCTTCGTTGAGTATCTTCGTCTCACTTCCACTTGCATTTCTCCTTGTTTTTTTTTTAACTTTAGTTGCAAAAAACTTCCGGTATCTCCAGACGTTAGAAATTACGCGTGTTAAATTTTTAGTTTCGAATGTGTAAAAACAGTGAATTAATGACAATAATTGTGTTATTAGAAGTACAAAAATGTTTAAACAATGATTACTGTGAAAGATATCGTAATAAATATGTTTAATAGATACTGTGAAAAATAGTTCAGTGTTATAAAAATATCTATTCACCTAAGGATACTTGGTGAGCTATTTTTTTAAAATATTTTGTGTACGTTTCAGATGTATAGCGATCAACCGATCACGTGTGACACCATTTAATTTTATTAGAAAAGTATTTCATTACTTTTTTTATTATTTGAATAGGCTTGTTTATCGTATAAAAATTATGATTGTTATTTAAGATAGCTTATGAAAGATTAGGTGTGATAGACTATAAATACAATAGTAGAACATTTTTTAAATCTAATAATTATTAAAAAATAGTATTTTAATACTTAATTAGGTAAAGGATTATGTTGTTACTTGAAATATTTTCTTACTAATATTATAAACGTGAAATGTGTATGTATGTATCGATGTTTGTTATTCTTTTACGCAAAAAGTACTAAATGGATTTTAATGAATCTTTACAATAATAAAGCTTCTACATCGAAATAACACATAGAGTACCTATTCTATCTACTTTTATCAACATACCACGCGAGTGTAGCAGGCGGAGGCTGGTATAATAATTATTATAAATAGAGATGAGTCCAATTTTTAAACACACCTAATTGTTGTGATAGATTATTTATTTAAATGCTATGATCAATTTCTAATACCTGCCTTGACGTTATTCAGTTTTGTTATATGTTTTTATGAATTTCATAAGGTTAATTAACATGATGTCACAATTAATTTGCCAATCTCAAGCCTGGTGAAGTTTGACAAAAAATTCGAATCATACTTAGGTAAAGTTAAGTAATGTCGTAGTTGTTCTAAAGGTCTGTGACTTACCTAGTGATTTTGTTCGCTTATCTTTCCCACACAATTTGACTCGTGGTTTGTGTGTACACTCGAAAGTGTTTGTTTTCTATCTTAAATGGTACGTTGAGACTCGAATACTTCGTAAAGCCATAGACAGATGATCTGTTTTTATTTAGTTTTGAGTGTCTTGTGATTGTGATCGCGTGTGATATTTATGTACTTGTTTAATAATTATTAAAAGAATGATTAATTTTCTTTTTTTGTTTTTAAGTAGGCTTGTTTAAGGTATTAAAAAATGTTATGTTAGCGAAATGTCGCAACACAGTTTTTAATAATTCTTATTTATACGCTCGTCAGTTTGTTACTGAAATATTAAATGACTTTCTAATTTTTAAACACGCCAAATTGTTTTGACACATTTTGATTTTAATGTTACGTGATTAATTCATTTTTGAAATCCTTCGCTTACGTAACTGTTGGGATAAATTCAATTAAGTTTATTTACGAGTAGTTGTTACAATTACTTTGCCAGTCCGAAGCATGATTAAGTGTGACGGTAAATTCGAATCATACCTGAGGTAATTAGACGTATTAGGTAAGTACCGTAGGTCAATGACCTAACCACAGCTGACTGAGATAAGTGACCCGCCTAGCTATTTTGTTAAATTATCTTTCGCGCGCGTTTACACTCGTGTGTCCACCAGAAAGTGTTTATGTTTTTAAAGGTTTCGTTAAGTGATACAGTGAGTTAAGTGCGGTTGTTGTGTAAAAGAAAATTAAAGTATTACGATACACTAAATGGATGACTCGAAACATGAGTATCAAACCTTATATGCAACTTACGGATTGCGTATTGGTAGGTGCTATGGACTTGACCACTTTTACTCATTACGAGGTAAGTGTAAACCGAAGTTGTGCGGCGCGCGCCTTAGATAGTGTAATGAGTGCGCACGAACAGTGGAGCTCGAATATTTAAATATTTTAAATGTTTAAAAACTATTTTTGGGATTTTTTTTTTATGCGGAATGTGATGAGTTACACTTACCGAACCTTTCATTTGAAGGACCGCAGTATAGAATCGAACTCCTTATATACAGGATGACTGGTTAATTACCATCAATATTTAAGGAGAATACTCGGTACATGATTCTCATTCGAATTATGTAAAAAAAATAGGTACTTAATTTTTACCAAATTTCCGTATAAATAAATAAAGTGTGGACACGTTCCCAGCCTTGCCGGCGGCGCGTGCGGCGGCGTTCTGATACAACACCACGCCCCCGCCCCGTGGCTAATTAGTCGGGCGAGCGCCGCCGTAAGGTCTGTACGTCCGTCTTCCCGCGCGCGCGCCTAGCGATCGATCTTACGCGTATACCTAATCTGTTGTGTGTGCGTGTGACCCGTTATTACTTTTTAGTAATTAAGTATGGCTTATCAATACACAAATGCAGAATACTTGGACATGGTTCGTGCGTATGCGCGTGCAAATGATAGCTTGCCGGGCGCAATCAATTTGTACCGGGAGATGTTCCCCAATCGTCGAGTACCTACGGCCAGCGTCATCTCAAACGCTAATCAAAGATTACGAGACTTCGGACAGTTCCGTGTTCCAACACATGCCCAAGGACGAGGTGGAGCAGCATACCCTGTCTTCCTACAAGAAGACATTCTCGAGTATTTTGAGAACAACCCAGTAGCAAGTACTCGAAAGGCTGCTAGAAGATTTGGTGTATCTCAGTGGACTGTGTGGAATCTACTTCACAAAGAAGGGCTACACCCTTAACATTTTCGACCTATTCAAGAACTCAGTGCCAACGATCATGAGCCACGAATAAATTTTTGTCGGTGGTTTTTGCAAAACACTGACAAAAACATATTGTTCACGGACGAAGCTACGTTTACTAAGTTAGGTATTTTTAACGTGCACAATGAACATTGGTGGAGTCATTCCAATCCATACGTTACGCGACAGGACGCTTATCAAAACAGGTTTAGTGTTAACGTGTGGGCTGGTGTTTTAAATAACTGTTTGTTAGGGCCGTATTTCATCGAAGGAAGACTCAATGCTGTGTCATACTTAGACATTTTAAGCAGTGCGGTGAATGACATGCTCGATGATGTACCACTAAGCAATCTCCAAAACTTATTTTATCAACACGACGGAGCACCCGCGCACTATCAGACGCAGGTACGTGAGTACTTAATCAATACGTTTGGAGATCGCTGGATAGGGCGCGGAGGGCCTGTGCCATGGCCAGCTCGCTCTCCAGATCTCACTCCACTGGACTTCTATTTATGGGGGGAGGTAAAACGTCTTGTATATGCTACAGAGTATGTCAACAGAGAGGAGTTGAAATTAAAAATCACTAGTGCTTTCGAAACTATTAAAAGTGACCCATTCGTATTAAATCGTGTGAAAGACAATATGCGTAAACGTGCCGAACTGTGTATCACACGAGAAGGAGCTCACTTTGAACATTTGTTAAGGTTAGTGTAGTTATGTAGGTAAATAGGTAGTTTAATGATTGACAATTGTTGTAAATAAGTATGATTCCATTTTTAAATACGCCGGAAATACCAAGATAGGTAAACAGTTCATATTATTTTTTGTGTCAAGTTCACACCATTTACCTAGTCAATAAATTGGTTGCTTAAACGAATGAAATATCTTGGTATTTTTGCCTGTCCTAAGCCAGGATTAAAGTATGAAGGGAATTGGATCATTTTTGTTTATCTAAGCCTGCTACCCTGTTAACACGCGGCGGCGCGCGGCGTTTGGATGTAGGTAAACTACCGCGCGATAACTAAATGTACCTACCTACATAACTGTTTTGTGTCGATAACGCAGCTAGGGTGTTCACACGATGTGTAATTAATTACATAACTTTTGGTTAACTTTACTTAGAAGTTTATTAATATTTATGTTATATTAATTTTTATTTTGTCATATATGATCGTCAAATATCACGTCCTCAAGTATCGAAGGTAATTCACCAATCATCCTGTATAAGGTACCTAGGTCGAATATGGCCAGCCGTGAAATATGACCTTATATCTCTAAATTAAAACATCGTGACAAACTGAACAAGTCCCGACACGTTCGGCGTTACGGTAGGCATTGAAACGGCGCACCCGCCGTCACCCCCGCACCTCTCCAGTAGGACGAAAGTCATCAAGAGGGAATGACGTGTCGCTGTTATAAAAATTACACGTAAGTTATTATCCTATATTTTGGTACTTTATTGATCTATTGTTATTGTAATATTACTATCAAAATAATTTAGAAACATATTTGATATTTCCGTGTTGACTTTTTAAACTATTGATGTATTTAATAAATAATGTGAATTGTAGAAAAAAAAATGGCGGAGCTGAAAATATGGCCAGTCGGTGGCCATATTTGCATTACGACTTTTTGGGTACCTACAATTATTTTAATTTTCTTGTTTTAGGTTATGGCACGATATAAAAGTAAAGGGATTCGTGGTCAGTGGTCCGAAAATGATATGCAGTCAGCTTTGTCTGCTATCAAGCGAGGTTCAATGACAGTATATACAGCTGCCAAACATTATAACATAACAAGAAGAACTCTAAGGCGCTATTTAACAGAAAATAAACAGACAAAGTCCGCTTTGGGTAGAAAGCCACTGCTAAATTATGACCAAGAAAAAAACATTATCGTTCATATTTAATATAACGGGTCTTATCGCGATAACTAATAGTAGTAATACCTTTTTATTGCCCGACGTTTCGACGAAGTTACATTCGCCGTGGTCACGAGCTGACTGGTGTACCGCGCGCCCTCCGGCGACGAGTGCGCGAGTTTTCTTCGCCTACCCTCACAATATTAATATTGTCTTTACCGTTATTATAATGCTGGGAGCACACCACACTAACACAATCGGTTCGCGCGAACATTGTTCGAGGTACTTCACTTTTGTTAAATTTATTTATCACCGGGTTCCAAGCGGTCGACAATTTAAATCCGTCATCGCGATTGAAGGTTTTATGTTTTTTAATTTCAATTGCTTCCCGTACTAAGCGGCAATAATAATTTTTGTCCGTCGAGAGAACCTTTGGGTCATGAAGCTCAATCCAATGGTTTGTTCCCGAGTTTAACAGATGGTCAGCCACTGCGGATTTTTCTGTCTGTCTGTTTTTCACCGCCGCTATGTGTTCTTTGACCCTATCCGCTATGGTACGTTTAGTTTGGCCAATATAAGAAGTGCCACAGCTACAATTTATCTTGTATACACCCGGCGTTTGAAAAGGGATGACATCCTTCGGCGTGCGTAAGCATTTACAGACTTTTGTCAAGGGGGTAAATACGGTCTTGATGGAGTAACTCTTCAATATTGTTCCAACTTTGTCCGTTATTCCCTTGACGTATGGCAGAAATGCTGGTTGACGGCTAACCTCCGGTTGTTTTTCCTTCCTACCTCGTGGTCTAATACTATCACTTACCCTATATCCATTGCGTTTTAGTACCTCCTGAATATGTGTCAGCTCGTGATCGAGATGATCAGGGTCGCATAGATCTAAAGCCCGATTTGTAAGTGAATTTCTTACCGAATTAAGATGACGCGGGTGGTGATGTGAGGTGGCGTGAAGATACCTATCCGTGTGTGTCGATTTTCGGTGTACTTTATATCCAACAGAACCATCAGGCCTAACCAGAATCTTGGTATCAAGAAATGCTAACGATCTTTCCGACTCTAATTCGTATGTGAATTTTATTTTGGGGTGTATAGAAAAAGAAAAGAAAAAGAAAAATAAAAAAATAAAAACATATTAGTGTTAAAAGCGGACAAAGGTAATGCTACGGTCATACTTGATACCGATGACTATGATAAAAAGATACGGAACATGCTCGCGGATACAGACACGTACAAATTAGTGAAATACGACCCAACAGCAAGAGAAACTCGTCGCGTACGGAAACTAATTAGGGACCATCAGAATCACTTCACGGAGGAGGAGTACAGGTATTTATATAAACCGACAGTTGTTCAACCACCGAAACTATATGGTCTGCCAAAAGTACACAAACCTCTTGTGCCACTGCGACCAATAGTAAGTCAAATTAATGCACCAACTTACAATTTGGCTAAACATCTTTGTTCGGTACTGAAGGTTTTAGTAGGTGGGACTTCGTCCTTCGTGAAAGACTCCAGGCATTTTATTGACATCGTAAGAAATCTCAGACTGGAACCCGATGACATAATGGTAAGTTTTGATGTAGAATCTTTATTTACCAGCGTTCCTAAAAAAGATTGTTTAGATGTTGTTAAAGATAAATTGGTATTACACGGTCTCTCCGACACTATCATTGTTCTACTTGAAAATTGTCTGAACGGAAACTACTTCTTGTACGGTGGTGAGTATTACATTCAAATTGATGGAGTGGCCATGGGTAGTCCTATAGCACCTGTATTGGCCAACATTTGGATGGAATATTTTGAAGAAAAAGCTTTGTCTTCGGGACCGCCAATAATTAAATTGTGGAAAAGGTATGTTGACGACATTTTTTGCATTATAAGGGGAAACAAACACGACGTAGAACAATATTTGGGTCATCTTAATTCTATACACCCCAAAATAAAATTCACATACGAATTAGAGTCGGAAAGATCGTTAGCATTTCTTGATACCAAGATTCTGGTTAGGCCTGATGGTTCTGTTGGATATAAAGTACACCGAAAATCGACACACACGGATAGGTATCTTCACGCCACCTCACATCACCACCCGCGCCATCTTAATTCGGTAAGAAATTCACTTACAAATCGGGCTTTAGATCTATGCGACCCTGATCATCTCGATCACGAGCTGACACATATTCAGGAGGTACTAAAACGCAATGGATATAGGGTAAGTGATAGTATTAGACCACGAGGTAGGAAGGAAAAACAACCGGAGGTTAGCCGTCAACCAGCATTTCTGCCATACGTCAAGGGAATAACGGACAAAGTTGGAACAATATTGAAGAGTTACTCCATCAAGACCGTATTTACCCCCTTGACAAAAGTCTGTAAATGCTTACGCACGCCGAAGGATGTCATCCCTTTTCAAACGCCGGGTGTATACAAGATAAATTGTAGCTGTGGCACTTCTTATATTGGCCAAACTAAACGTACCATAGCGGATAGGGTCAAAGAACACATAGCGGCGGTGAAAAACAGACAGACAGAAAAATCCGCAGTGGCTGACCATCTGTTAAACTCGGGAACAAACCATTGGATTGAGCTTCATGACCCAAAGGTTCTCTCGACGGACAAAAATTATTATTGCCGCTTAGTACGGGAAGCAATTGAAATTAAAAAACATAAAACCTTCAATCGCGATGACGGATTTAAATTGTCGACCGCTTGGAACCCGGTGATAAATAAATTTAACAAAAGTGAAGTACCTCGAACAATGTTCGCGCGAACCGATTGTGTTAGTGTGGTGTGCTCCCAGCATTATAATAACGGTAAAGACAATATTAATATTGTGAGGGTAGGCGAAGAAAACTCGCGCACTCGTCGCCGGAGGGCGCGCGGTACACCAGTCAGCTCGTGACCACGGCGAATGTAACTTCGTCGAAACGTCGGGCAATAAAAAGGTATTACTACTATTAGTTATCGCGATAAGACCCGTTATATTAAATATGAATAGTATAAATCGCGAAAGTTTAAAATATATAAACATTATCGTTTCGTAAAATCCGTCTGTGTTGCGTAGGATATCCACTCACACAAAGAGTACTGCGAACTTGCGTCAAAACCTTTTGCAATTTAAACAATATTCCAGTAGCAAATGCAAACATGATGATTGGACGAGATTGGTTAAGAGGATTCCTCAAACGTCATAACAATATCAGTCGACGTAAAGCCCAAAATCTTAATCCTGCACGAGCACAAAAATTGAACAAAACCGTAGTTGCTGATTATTTTAACAAATTGAAGAAAATCATGCAAGATAACGATTTCATGAATCAACCAGAACGCATTTTTACGTTGACGAAAAAGGTTGTCGTCTGAATTTACACAAAGCCCCACAAGTTTTGGCGGAACGCGGAACAAAACGTGTACATCTAGTAGCGCCAGAACATGGCGAAAATGTCACTGTTGTTTCTTGTGCTAACGCATTAGGCTAGGCTATCCCTTCTATGATTTTATTTAAAGGCAAGAGGATGAAACCGGAATGGATCGATTCATTACCTGCTGGTTTTATAGCCCAGATGACTCCAAAAGGCAGTATGAACACCGAAACTAAGCTCGCAGGACCATGTCTCTTGATTTTTGACGGAGCTAAATGCCACTTGGATTATTCCATTGTTGATGCAGCGGAAAAGTTTGAGATTAAGCTTTTATGCCTCCTTAGCAGCACCATCCACGAACTGCAACCGATGGATAAAGCGGTATTCAGATCATTTGAGTATTATTGGGATGAGGAAGTTTTAAAATACTGGTCCATTCACGAAGAAAGAAAAATTACTAAACAACGATTTGAAGTAATATTTTCAAGGGTTTGGGACAAAGCTGCTACACCTACAAATATCAAAGCAGGTTTCGAAGCCACTGGGATATTTCCATTTAATCCAGAGAAGATTTCACCAGAAGCATATGCTCCAAGTGTCCCTACTTATAATCCAGATAGACCTGGAACTTCTACCGAAAATTACAATAATCCCATTGATGACAGTGATTCTACCGACGCAAGTGTAAGTTTATTAGCTTCTTGTCCTTTCAACGATAATAGTGATATCTTCCATTCCCAAACCCAACATAATGTCCCGAATGATAACTCCGATGAAATTCCTCTGCAAATTCAGAGCGCGGATGTAACTAACAGCTTAAATAATAATGCACCATCCAGTGAGTATCCCAAAAATAACCAATTAATTGATTTAAACATTGCTCAAAAAGATGATATTTCTGTTCCCACTCAACAGTCTGAGCTCGCTTATGTAAAATCATCTGATGGAAACTTTATTGACGGCTTTGATAGCGAAGATGACCTCCCAATAGCTCAGTTACAACAAAACAAACACAATAAAGAACATTCAAGATCACAACCGCTTCAACCTATACCTGTTTTGCGTAATGAATCCAATAAATATTTTAATGATATATTAAAGACTCCAGAAAAAATATCAAGCTCAAAACCTACACCCAGAGCCAAGGCTATCAATTGCCTTGCTCAAGAATTGACAAAATCTACTTTTACTGACAAAGAAAATATGGCGGGGCCATCCAAAGCCATTCCAGTCCGCCAGAAACGTGCAGAACCTACCAAGGGACGAGGCTGTAAAAAACCTGTGACATCTAAAAGGATTCTTCCGAAGCAGTCAAGTGAGAAAGGAAAACCAAGCGAGACTCGTGCTGATTCTTGGTTTTGTTTTGCTTGCGGTGAGGACAGAGTTGCTGACATGAGGCCTTGTTTTATATGTGCAACATACGTTCATGAAGAATGTGTTTGCTTAACTGCAGATGACACTGACAAGTTTATTTGTACCAAATGTACTTAGTCAGTAGTAATACGAATAACGACTTATGAAAGGTTATTTTTCTATGTTTTTAATTGTTTAAGTATAATTGATATTAATAATTATTGATCTCAATAGATACCTGATTATATAGCTGATAAGATTGTTGATTTTCTTTAAAGTTTAAGATTTAATAATAAGATGTCCTAAGACTGATAAATTTGATTTATTGATGTCGAGTACCTAATAAAACACTTTACTCACTTATTTTTTACTGAGTACCTAGTTTGATTGTGTTGTTTTTTTTTCCATTGAATGTTAAGGTGACTATTTAACTTCCAAAGTTTGTTGCTAAAATAAAAATATTGTACAAATGATTGAGTATTTTAATTCAATTTAAATTAATTAGTGCTTAATCAAACTCAGCGTACTGTTAATATGGCCACAGGTGTGGGCATATTTACGTATACTGGTGAAAATATGGCCACTTTGCCCGTTTTTATATAAATGCAAATAACTCAAAATTGTTAATATATTTGCCATATTTTTCTTTATTATTTATACGTTAGATAGATATACTTTACTTATAAGTGCCAATGTTTAACCCAGTCACATGAAATATGTCCAAAAATTTATATCAAACCTTAAGGTGGTAATTTATATATAAATTTATATATATGTCTAATACAAGTAATATTTGTATAGATGACGATTTTTTTTTATGCTCCTCTGAAGATTTTCTTAGTGTTTCCAACCATAATCATTTTGACAGCGACTTGCCCACTCTTGACGACTAAAAACAATATTTTTCAAATAATTTAATCTGTCTTAACTTTATACACATCAATGCGCAAAGTATTCCGACACATTTTTCTGATCTTCTCGCATCATTTAGCAACGTGCAGATTGATGGTATCCTTGTTTCTGAGACTTGGTTAAAGACTTCTCTCCCTTCCACTCTCTTTACATTACCTAAGTTCACGTTGATTCGTAATGACAGAACACTGCATAGAGGCGGAGGAGTTTGCATTTACATTCGTAATAACATATCTTATCGGATAATTGACCAATCTCCTAACTTTTTGCCTTACATTCTTGAATACCTCTTCATAGAAATTTCCTCTCAACATTCTAAACTCCTCCTAGGGGTCCTCTATTATCCTTCTCTTAATATCAGTTACTTCAATACTTTTAATGCTATTTTCGAAAGTCTCTCTCCTTTCTAGGAACATGTGATAATAATGGGTGATCTTAACACTTGTCTCATTAAAAATGATCACTGAGCGACAACACTAAAATCTATTCTGTCTTCTTTCAATTACACTTTACTTCTTGTACTCCTTCTTGATTTCATATTTGTTTCTATTCCAAACAACGTATCAGCCCATGGTCAGCCAACAGCTCCTTTCTCCTTCCATGATTTACTCTTCATTAGCTATAAACTTTCCTTTTTAAAACGTAAGAGTAAAACTATTTTGAGACGAAAATATTTTGAGATGAGAATCTAAAAAATATCAATTTAGATAATTTACGAAGGGACACACAAGCTTTTGTCTGGTCGTATCTGTTATAATTTGTCAAATGTTGGCGATAAGGTGGCCTATTTCAATACCATATTAATAAATCTATACAACAATCATGCTCCAATTAGACCAATTAGGGTTAAGCAATTTCCAGCACTCTGGCTTACTCCGACAATCAAAAACGTTATAGCAAAACTTAACAAAGCCATGGTGTCTGTAAGCGGAACCCTACAGATGTTAACACTGCTGCATGTAAAAGTTGCGAAATCTCTGTAATAGGATGGGTAGAGATGCAAAGCGCCGTTATATCTACTCGTCCATCGAAAAGTCGTCTTCTTCACAAATGTGAAGATTTCTCAAGTCTTTAGGCGTAAGTAATTCTTCATATGCGTCGCACGATACATTTGACTTAAACTCTCTTAATAAACATTTCTCTACTTCTCCTTTAACAATCTCAGACTTAAATAAAGCTGAAACATTGTTAAAGTTGGCAAATGCCACGACGCCTGATTGTATTCCTTTTAATTTTCAGTCTATCGCAGGGAGCGAAGTTAAGAAAAGCATCCTAACTATCACTTCAAAGCATATCCTGGGTAATGATAACATTACCCAGGATATGCTTATACCTATCCTTGATTGTCTGAGTCCTATTATCACACACATATTAAATTATTCCTTTGAATCGAAGACTTTTCCAATGGCTTAGGAGTTAGCCATGTGATTCCTTCACCCAAAACATCTAATCCCTCATCGTTTTCTCAATTTCGCCCTATTTCTATTTTGCCTATCCTATAAAAAGTCCTGGAAAACGTTGTGTACAAGCAATTGTCTTTATTCCTTTTAATTAACCACCATCTTAGTCCTTTTCAATCTGGTTTCCGTTCTGCTCACAGTACTTCCACCGCACTACTCAAAGTCACTGAAGATATTCGCTGGGCTATGGATAAAAAAGCATTTACTAATTCTTATTTTACTGGATTTCAGCAATGCCTTTAATTCAGTGGACTTCGATGTTTTGCTTGCTATCCTTCGCTCATTTAACATTGGTCTTCCTGTGATGGATTGGTTCCAGTCTTACCTTCGTAGTCGTCAGCAATGGTAAATGGTAAAGCATGGTAAAGTCTGAAGAGGCATCCTCAGAATGGGCTGATCTATCTGCTGGCGTTCCACAGAGCGGCGTACTTTCTTATCTTCTGTTTTCAATCATTTTGGTTTCATTAACATTATTAACATTCATTAAATCACTAAAGTTATCTCTTCTCGCTACCATCTCTATGCAGACGATTTACAACTTTATAGACACACCACCTTGACAGACCTGAGCTCGGCCATAGATGCTATCAACTGTGACCTAAATAGTATTATGACTGGGGCCAAATCTTTCGGGCTCCTTGTTAATCCCTTAAAATCGAAAGCTATAATTATAGGTAGCAAAGAACTTTGAAGCAAAATTGACTGGGACAACTTACCATGTATAACCTACGATGGAACCCAAAGTGCATATAGTGACCAATCAATGTATCTAGGGTTAATTATAGACTGCAATCTCTCGTGGTGAACGCAGGTTAATGAAGTCAGTAAGCGTGTTCACTACTCATTGCATTTTCTAAAACGTTAGCAGATTTTTCTACCCTTTCAAACAAAAATTTTACTTACACAGTCCCTCCTTCTTCCTATCCTTTTTTTTAACACTGGGAAATGCATTTATGCATCCCGCCCGAGGATTCAGGCGTGTATGTGGGACTCCTGACACTGATAGGCGCACCAGACTACCCACTAAAACCCAGCGATGCTCTCATCGTCTTGGATGGGCGCCACGGGATCGCTTACGCATGCTACCATTACATCCTGACGGTCGGTCTGCCTCTGCAAAATCCTTCACCTGGAGAGTGCTCACGGGCACCGAAAGCACTCCCCTACCCTAGTGGCGAGTGGGAATATTAATATTCCCACTTGGGCTTTTCTATGGTGGAGGAAGAAGATGTGCATAAAACGCCGCCTTCTTCCGCCTGGTCGTCTTCTGCGGATCGAGTCAGCGAGAGAGTCCGCTCCTCGTTTCCTCTCCGCGGCCTCCTTTAGCGATATAACGGCCTCGCTAATAGAGAGCATAGCCGACCAGAATTCCTCACTGTCGAGCATTGCGCGGATCACACTCGACAGCGAAAGATCTCCGCCCACTGCCGCCACCAGAGCGTGGCGTTGAGGTCCCCACGCGGCACACTCCTCCAGGGTGTGGCGTGCTGTGTCGGTAAGCACGCCACATTCATGGCAGATAGGGATAGATGTTTTCCTTTTTGCCATATGATTCAGGTACTTACCGAAGCACCCGTGTCCAGTAAGTATCTACGTCAGTCTAAAGGTTAGCATGCCATGACGTCTTTTGACGAAGCTGGGCAAGAGCCCTGATCCTTCAACTTTGATCCACACTCGGACGTTCTCCCCTCGCCCCAAAGCTCGACCGGAAGTAGTATACCTCCGCGAGCACCTCCGCTTGTAGCTTCCAAGGTGGGTCTCGCGCGAGAAGTGTCGCGGCTGTCCACGATACCGTACGATAGCCCCGTATTGCTCTAATCGCTATCTAATCTTATTCTGAGCGGAGAGAACGTTGACCCACTGTTGCATGTATGTGGCAACACATGATTAACCATTATGTAACACAGGGTGGCAACACTCTCTCTTGTACCAACCTGAATAAAGAATGTTTAATAAAGAAATCTTTATATATTAATTAATAAATATCATAATAAAATATGGTGTCAAGTGTAAAAAAAAGTTTTGTAAAAATAATATATTAACATTAATAAAGATCGTGAGCAAAGAAGATTGAGAATTGTGTTAGTAAAACATCAAAATTTATAAAAAAAAAAAATGGAAAAGCCTCCAACAGAATTTGATTTTAACATGGCTGACCCTAAAAAAGAATGGAATCGTTGGTTTCAATCATTCACAATTTATCTTAAAGCAAGTAAAAAATGCACAGAAAGTGATGACGTAAAAATAGCCATACTATTGAACCAATTAGGACAAAAAGGAATTTCGATCTATAATACATTCGATACCAAAATCGATAACTATGATGGCGTTATTGAGGCATTTGAAAACCACTTCAAGCCTAAGATTAATATACTATATGAACGTTATAAATTCAATATGTTAAAAAAAGACGAAGGTCAATCTCTAATAGAATTTATAACAGTATTCAAAACTCAATCTGAAAATTGTGAGTTTAAAGAAAAATGTAATATAATAAGAGATAAAATATTAATGAACATTAAAGACGATACGTTAATACATAGAATATTAGATGAAGGTACATTAACTTTAGACAGAACTGTTGAATTAATAAAAATGCATGAGGAGAGAAATAAAGAAATAAAAGACATTAAAAATTCACCAATTTTACCACAAAATATGACCGAGATTGATGCTATTAAAAAATTTTCTAACAATAATAAGTCAAGAAAAAATCAATCCATAAACAACAACATAAATAAAAGAATGCCATATAATGAAATATACAAATGTAAGAAATGTGAAAATACACATAAGAGATCAGAATGTCCAGCATTTGGGAAACAATGTTCATTATGTAAAAAATATAATCATTATAGCATAGGATGCTTCATGAAGAATAAACATAAAAATTTTAATAAGAAAAAAGTAAACAATATCGAAGAAAAATTAAGTACATCGTCAAATTCATCCGAGACATCTGAAGAATTATATGTACATTCATTGCAAGAAAAAAAGGATTGGTGTATAGTTGGTAAAATATATAATGTGAGTATTAAGTTCAAAATTGACAGTGGCAGTCAAATTAATATATTACCCTACTATATATATAAAATGTTAAAGGCCAATAATAACATAAAAATTTGTTACAGTAAAATTAAAGTATCAGCATATAATGGAATGGGTCTAGAAGTTATTGGTAAAATTTCATTAAATGTAAGATTTCATCATATACAGGACAACATTGAATTTATAGTAATAAATACTAATGATAAGGCTATATTAGGACTTAACACTTCTGAAAAATTAAATATAATTAAAAGAATAAATTCATTGGACTATAATAAAAATGAAAACATAAATTTTAATAGTAAAAATGAAGTGGTAAGTCGATATTCAAAAATTTTTAATGGATTAGGGTATTTTCCAGGAAAGCCATACACATTACATTTAAAACCAGATGCTATTCCGGTAACAAACAATGCTCGTAGAATTCCTAAAAGTCTAATGCCTAAATTAAAATTATCTTTAAAAAATTTACAAAAACAAGGAGTAATCGAAAAAGTAGAAGGTCCATCAGAATGGTTACATCCGCTAGCTATTGTTGAAAAACCTAATGGAAGCTTAAGGTTATGTTTAGATCCTAAATATTTAAATGAACAACTATTAGATGATAAATATCACATTCCGAGTCAAGATGAAATATTATCTGATCTTGAAGGTAAAAAATTTTATAGAATTTTAGATTTAAAAAAATCATTTCATCAAGTAAAAATTTGTGAAAAGTCAGCAAAATTATGTAGTTTTAATACCCCTTTTGGCAGATTTTCTTACAAGAGACTTCCATTTGGCATTAAACCGGCTTCTGAAATTTTTCAAAAGAAAAATATGGAAATATTTGGTCATATAAAAGGAATTAAAATATATATAGATGATATTTATTTGATGGCTTCAACAAAAGAAGAACATGATTTTATATTAAAACAAGTATTAGATACAGCATTAAAAAAATAATATTACATTTAATATAAATAAATTTGAATTCTGCATTAATAAAATAAGAGTTTTAGGTCACATAGTTTCAGAAAAGGGTATTGAAATAGATCCAGATCGTATAAAAGCAATAAGAGACATGCCAGAACCTGATTGCAAAAAAGCTTTACAGAGATTTCTAGGTATTGTCAAATATCTTAATAAATTTATTCCTAACTTATCACAGATATCTTCCCCATTACGTGAGCTTATTAAAAATAATGTAAAATGGACCTGGACAGATGAACATAAAAATTGTATAAATAAATTAAAAACATTAATCATTACTGCGCCAGTTTTAGCTCATTACAAAGATAATGAACCTCTCATAGTACAAACTGATGCTAGTGAGGGTGGTGTTGGTTGTGTTTTAATTCAAAATAATAAACCTATTGCCTTCTCTTCTAGATCATTAACTAAAACTGAGAAACGAATGGCTATGATTGAAAAAGAATTATTAGCCATTGTTTATGCTATGGAACATTTTCATTATTATACTTACGGACGTGAGGTAACTATACAAACAGACCATAAACCTTTGATAAGCATTAGTAAAAGAAACATTGATAAAGTACCTGGTAGATTACAGCATATGTTATTAAAATTAATGAAATACAATTATAATATAACTTATCTTTCTGGTAAAAATATGATAATTGCAGATGCACTGTCCAGGGCATTTCTTAAAACAAATGTTAAAGATGACATTGAACCACAATATGCTGTGCATTCAGTAATAAATAATGTGATGTCAAATGAAAGAAAATTAAATTTAATATATGAAACTAAGAATGATCCAATTCTATCTAAGGTAATTGAATACTTAAAGTCTAAATGGCCTACTAAAATTGAAGATAGTTTAAAATACTTTTATCAAATTAAATATAACTTAGCCTATAATAATGGAATATTAATGTTTGGTGATAAAATTATAATCCCATTCAATTTAAGAAACTTATTTTTAGAAAACTTACATAGGGGACATATTGGTATTGCAAAAACTCAGAGGAAGGCACGTAGATATTTACATTGGCCTTCTATGTCAAAAGATATATACAGATATATAAATAATTGTAACACATGTTTGGAATTGAGACCAAAAAATTGCAAACAACCTATGATAAGCATGCCTATACCGTCTCGCCCATGGTCATGTATTGCTACAGACATCATGATATATCAAGGCAAGTCATATTTAGTTGTTATTGATTATTTTTCACGATGGATTGAAATGTATAATTTAAAGTCAAAAACGATAAGTAACATAATAAAAATATTTAATATAATTTTTTCAACACATGGATATCCAGATAAAATAATTTGTGACAATAACCCATTTAACAGTTACCAATTTAAAAAATATTTGAAAAGTATTGACATTAGCTTAGTAACTAGTAGTCCGCATTACCCACATAGTCTTGCTGAAATAGCTGTTAAAATATGTAAAAACATTATGAAAAAGTCTGAAAAAACAGGCGTAGATCCATATATATTACTTTTTGAATACAGAAATACTATGTTATCAGAACTAGATTATTCACCTGCTCAATTATTATTTAATAGAAATTTGAAAGATAAAATAATAATATTTGAAAAGCATTTATTACCTATAAAAATTGATTATGATAAATTAAAAAATAAAATATAACATAATCAATGTAAACAAAAGATTTATTATGATAAAAGCAGTAAAAAATTAAAGAATATACATGAAAAACATAACATTGTTTTTAGGCATAATAATAAATGGAAACATGGAAAAATATACTTACCTGCTCAAACTCCAAGGTCTTGGTGGATAACATCTAATGATGAAAAAATGTATAGAAGGAATAGACAGGATATAATAAATGTATCTAACAATGATAATAATAACAACAATATGAATAATTACAACACTAATGAACCTAGATCATTAAGAGATAGGAGTAAGATTCAGAGACCTAAAAGATACATAGATCAATACTAAAATAATAATGTTAATATATATATATATATATATATATATATATATAAATATATATATATAGTAAGATAAATAAATATTTATAACATGATAAAAAATTGCAAAAGTAAAAATATAGATGTGTAGACTGAAATATAATATTTAGATTATAACATATTACAATTTACATACATAAGTTAATAAAATTATGTAAATATATACTTAGTATAGAAATAAAAATGTTAAATATAGATACCTAGTAAAAATAATAAAATATAAAGGTAAAGAAATTTGAAGTAAGTCTAAATAACATATTGTAAACATTAAACATTGTTATTAAATCTTAAAAATGTGTATGTAATTAAAAAACATTGTTTCTTGTAAAACAATTTAAAAAATATATATAAAAAAGGAAAGATGTTGCATGTATGTGGCAACACATGATTAACCATTATGTAACACAGGGTGGCAACACTCTCTCTTGTACCAACCTGAATAAAGAATGTTTAATAAAGAAATCTTTATATATTAATTAATAAATATCATAATAAAATACCTCCGTATAGGGCCACACTCCGTATAACACCAGCATATAACTGCCGGCACGGTGAGCCTCGTCCTCCCACGTTAGACAGAAGTCTGCCCAACGCGGCGGCAACTTTAATGAGCCTAGGAGCGAGCTGGGAGAAGTGCGGACCAAAGTTCCATCGTCCGTCCAGGGTCAGGCCGTGAAACAGGAGGGCCTCTGTTTTGGAGACAGAGACCCTTAGACCTAGCATGTCGATCCGCTCGACTACCAGCTTGGTTCCGACTGCAGCCAGCCGAGCTACCTCCTCATAGTTTCCTCCTCGGGCCGTTATGAGAGTCGTCTGCATAACATATTACACTCATCCCGGGGAGGAGAAGCGCTCTCGCAAGAGCCAGTCAAATCCTTCTTCCTATCCTCGATTATGCTGATGATTGCTACCTTGATGCGAATAAGGAGCTACTCAACAAATTAGACAGGCTTCAAAATTTGTGCATTAGTTTTATCTATGGACTGCGCAAATTTGATCATATTTCTCAATTTCGACGTCAGTTAAAATGGCTCCCTATCCGTCTTCGCCAAATCTTAACACATCTCTTTAATGTCCTGAAAAATGCATCTCCTACTTACTTACATAAGCGTTTTCTGTTATGTCCTCCTCGTGACCGACCATTACGCTCATGTGCCTCAATTAAGTCACTTGAGGTTCCTTTTTTCAACACAACCTATTATGGCAACTCTTTTATTGTTCTCGCCACGCGCCTCTGGAATTCTCTTCCCTATAACATATTCTTCTACGCATTAAATATCTGAAAGTACTGACAATTTTAATAAGCAAAAATTTTTTTTTAATATCTGTAATAAAATCTTAACCAGAGGGATTTTAATTAACGATTTACTTACTTTAAATAACTGGTCAAGTGCGAGTAGGACTTGTGCACCGAGGGTTCCGTACAACCTTGTAGAAATCTATATAAGACCAACCCCCTTACGCTTCGAAAACTTACTTATAGCCAAAGTGCAGATTTGCGAAAAAATTAGTCATCAAAGGGCACACCAACGGATGCGACGTCTCAGCCCTCCATAAACTCGAACCATTTGTAGCTGCTAAAACCTTGTCGGGTAGAGATAATAGGTATATAGATAAAAACATATATAAAAACTGCAGACGGAAAGACAGACAGACGGACGAACCATCATTGAGGATGCAAAGATTGACATCATCAACAATATCCACCAACAAGTGAGCAAACCCATCACTATAATGGCAACCCCATGCAGTATGATGGGCACTTAAGTCGCCCATAACAAGGATAGGATGAGGAAGAGAAGAAAAGATAGAGTGAAGTTCAGGAATAAGAGTAGAGGATGGATGGGGAATATACAGCGTGTTCTAAAAACTGTGTCCTCCCTTTAAGGCATGTACACATATAAGTATAAGCTTATTATTAAAAATAGTATAACTTAAAAAATATCAAGCAGAGGTCAGTTACAGTGCATAGGCTAAATAAGTTTTAAATCGACATTATTTGAAAAAACGTTTCAAACATCTGACCCATAAATAGCCAGCTTACCTTAACCCTTTAAATACCGACTTAAAATTTACTTTAAACTCTACTTTTAAAAAATTTGCTAAAAAGTGTTCCCGAATAATATGATACATACTATTTACTTTTATTTGTTTTTATATTTTATTCTTGTTATTCCTCAATACTATGATGCATATTGTTTTAGAACATTTTTATTTTTTATTTTGTAAATAACTTAAGGATATTCTTTTAAATGGTTGTAATATGAGTAATTTCAGTATTAGTTCATAAAATTCAATATGCTATGTTAGTTTTATTTATTTACTTAGTTTATTATATGCTTAGTTTTGTCAAATTAAATATTACCTATAAATTTTTATATGCAAAAAAGTACGCGTTATTAAACGGTTAAGGCGCCGTATAGTCGCGCCGGCGCACGCGCGGCCATTCATCGCAGGCGCCGGGGCGCCGGCGTGGCGCGACGCGTCTTTTGTTAGTTTTTCGAATAGAGATTTGCAAGTTTAAAAATTAGGTATATCGATAAATATTCTATCGATATTTTCAATATTGCTATAAATAGTTATGCTTTTCACATTAAAATAATTTCATTTAAAATAACTTTTATTAATAATAAATATTATTAACAATATTATAATTTGGAACTTCTTCAGGTAAATTAACTATGTTGTATTATTAGGATAAATCGTTAATCTACTTCTGTTAAAAATGGTGTTTTACAATCAAAAATAATATTAATGTTTGATGTATCAAAATAAGTATCGAAATAATATGAATATTAAATATTTATTTATTGTTATGATTATTTAAATATCGATAATTTCATTTATATTTCGTCGCTTCATTCTTCAGATATATTTTACCAAGTAGTCCCTTTAACCTACAAGCAACGACACGCACGTTTTAGATTTTTTTTTTTTCAATATACCTACTAAAGTACCTTTGTAAAAATTCTCCCACTATACCATCCCCGCTACTTCCACTTGTTTACTTGCTCATTATTTCTTCGGCATTCCTTTTTCGTGCGTAGCAACGAACGGACGTACTCAAATTCATACGTCTCAAATAATGCCTAAGCGGTCGGCGGAAGAAAAAATCGAATATTATAAAAATAAAATTAAGAAAATCACCGAAAAACAAGAAAGGAGAAGACATCGTGTTATATCGGATTCAGGTTCAGACAGTAAGTCTTATATTCAAACTATAAAAAAAAAATAATAATAAGGTTTACCTGGGAGGTTGCCCGCGATGGTAACACGAGGGAAATTAAACCTTTTTTAATTTAACGCCAAGAGGTTGTTCGCGATAACAACACGATGGTAACTGCCGTACTATTCGTATCTACCCTCTAGTACTTACAATTATTTTTAAAGCCCGGAGGTTGTCCGAGATGATAACACAAAGGCATTTAATTAAGTACTTTTACGAGATCAGAGATTCTTTCATACAATAATGTTCAAATTATAGTCTTTCTGCTTCAGGATTGGACGAATCTTCGTCTCCTACAGAAATACAAAATCTTGAAAGCGAACCAGAACACTACCCGGATTTAAACGTAGATCTGGAGTGCGAAAATGAGGTCGAGCCTGAGCTTGTACCTGTGACGGCAGAAGTCTTGTCCACGGAACAACCCGAATCATCAGAAGTGAATGATGTTTTAAAAGAAAAAATTGATGCAGAAAATTCTCAAGCAGAACTAGATCCCACTATTCTAGCCGCCTTGGGAGAGATTACGGACGACGCTCCGGATTTCGGCGAGAAAGTACACGATAACCTAACAAAAATTTTGACGCCAATACTTAAAAAAGGCTTAAATAAAGAAACAAGGGATAAGTTATTAAAAGAGTACCTTATCCCAGAAAACTGTCGCCTTTTGAAAGCGCCCATTTTAAATCCGGAAATAGTGGCGGCTATCGCAGACTCCGGAAGAAGCCGAGATAAGAAGCTATACACAGGCCAGCAACAGCTGGACATTGGTATCACGGCTATCAACAGAGGCTTAAATTTGCTGCCCACAAATGAAAAAAAAATCCAGGCAATTAAATTTTTTTGCGACGGTTGCCGCATATTATCAGACTTGCACTTTCAGAAAACCGAATCACGCATCAAGTTTATATCCCCAAGCCTAGACAAAACTTTTCTACAACTGCTGCAAGTCGCAGAGCGTGACGATACACTGTTTGGCAACCAGTTATCAGAAAAAATAAAAGCTTCAAAAGCTATAACTACTCAAAGCAAACAGATTAAGAAAATTGCACCGGCCCCAAAGCCCTCAACGTCACAATTGGTGCCCAAAAGAACCAACAAACAGGGAAACTGGCAGGGCCCTCCTCGCTACCTTCCGAGCAGGGGAGGGCGTGGAGGATCGAGCAGGTTCACCCATCGAATGCCAGCCTACCAGCGTTCTGCTCAGCAGGTCGACTTGAAAGCCAATGCGTCAAAAACTCGGGGGGGGGGGGGGGGGGGGGGGGGTGAAGAATTAAATCAGGTACATGCTGGAAGAATTTCACATAACTATTTTTTCTGGTGTAAAATAATTGACAATCCTTTAATATTAAAATGGGTTAAAGAGGGCATAGATATTCCTTTTAAAAGCGAAGTTAAGCAAACTTATGCACCAAAGTATAATTTGTCAACACAAGAAAGAATAGATATGATTGCAGCTGTAAAAAAGCTATCAAATTTAGGAGCTGTATCTGTTTGTAATCCTGTAGATAACCAATTTATTTCTTCGGTATTTTTAGCACCAAAACCAAACGGTGAAAAACGTTTCATCTTGAATCTCAAATCACTTAATCGGTTCATCGTTAAATCTCATTTCAAAATGGAAGACAGGACAGCGTCTAAACTAATATTAAAGGGTTCATACATGGCCACTATTGATTTAAAAGAAGCATATCTTTCAATACCTGTTAATCTAACGTTTCGAAAATATTTACGATTCCATATTCAAGATGAACGTTTCAAAACTGTAACTTACGAATTTAACGCAATGCCATATGGACTTTCTATAGCACCACGAATATTTACAAAAATTTTGAAAGAAGTAATGAAATTCTTAAGATCACAAGGATATAAATCGGTTATCTACTTAGATGATATCTTGTGCATTGGTAACGATTTTAACTCATGTTACAGGAATATAAACGAAACTTTAAAAATTCTTCAAGGTCTGGGCTTTGTAATTAATTATAACAAAAGTTCGTTACAACCTAAAAAAGAATGTAAATTTTTAGGATTTAATTTTAATTCTGATAATCTTACTATTAGTTTACCAAACGAAAAACGTTGCAAAATTGTACAATTAGTTCACAAGTTCACTTCCTTACCCACTTGCACTATTAGAGATTTCTCGCAACTTATTAGCGTGCTTGTTGCAGCGTGCCCAGCCGTAAAATATGGATGGCTGTATACAAAAACATTAGAAAGACAAAAGTATCTTATGCGAACTAAGAACAATGATTATGACACTAAGGTCGAACTTCCAAGGTGCATTCTCAAAGAATTACACTGGTGGATTAAAAATATTTCAATATCAGTCAACGATTTGACAGTATCAAATTTTGCGCTAGAAATCTTTACAGATGCCTCTCTAACTGGCTGGGGTGCATTTTGCAACTAGTAAATATATAACTAGATATATGTGCGTGCTGCGTCACCACAGATGAGCGCCAATAAAGTCAGTGCGTAATGAGCTACAGCGCGTTTCACTTGTGTTTTTTGGAAATATAACTACATTTAATCATCAGCATCAAGATTGGGTCACATATAAAAGTCGACTCCAGCAGTGGTTCGTGGCAAATGACATCGATGGCGAATCGGACAAAGGAGGACTTAAAAGGCGCGCCATATTGCTTAGCGCATTCGACGAGAGCACTTATCAACTGGCCAGCAATCTCGTTTTTCCAAAAACTCTTGACGCAGTGAGTTATGTGGAAATTGTACGAGTTTTGGATGTACATTTTACTCCAAAGCGCTGCGGGTTTGCAGAACGTCATCACTTTTACGCGGCGTCGCAGCGACCGGGGGAGTCGCATGCACAGTGGGCGGCGCGGTTACGAGGTCTAGCGAGCCATTGCAGTTTCAAGAATTTAGAAGAAGCTTTGCTAGACAAATTTGTGATGGGGATGCTTCCGGGCACCGAAAAAGAAAAACTCTTCGCAATGGAAATCGGGGAGTTGTCGATGGCAAAGGCAGTTGACCTGGCGGAGGGCGTGCGGTGTGCACGTATGGCGACTACGGCAGCAGGCACAGCAGAAGGAGTCAGCGTTGACCCTTTGTTTAAAATGACAAAGGGCCGCACCAATCGTAGTGACGGTGATAAGTGTTCCGTGTGCGGTCGAAAAAATCACAAATCTAGTGAGTGTCGGTTTGTAAATTACCGGTGTAGGAAGTGCAATAATAAGGGTCACCTGCACCGAATGTGTAAAAAAGTCAATTACGTAGACTCAGATGAGGTGAACGAGGGTGACGACGGTGAGTTTTTTAATATTCGCAGTAATAACGGGGGGCCTATGACCGAAACAATATCTATCAATAATATTTTATTAAAATTTCAAATTGATAGTGGGTCGTCTGTAACCGCTATATCAGATAAAACTTATTATTCTTATTTTAACAGTGTTACTTTAATTCCTACCAACAAAAAGCTTATCAGTTATAACGGAGGCTTAATTAAAAGTTTAGGTATAGCGAGGTTACCAGTGACATACAACAATAAAACAAACGTATTAGATTTTTATGTCATACAAAATGGAGGGCCGCCATTGCTTGGTCGCGATTTTATTTCAAAATTTAATTTAGAATTATCACCAATTAACGGTTATTATCATGTGTCGTCGGTACCGGAATCGGAATTTTTAACAAAATACTCGGATATTTTTACCGACGAATTAGGTTGTTTTAATAAATATAAAATTAAATTGCACTTGAAAAATAATGCAAAACCAGTTTTTATGAAAGCCAGGTCGGTTCTGTTTGCGTTAAGGGATAAAATAGATAAAGAAATAAGCCGTTTATTGCAGATCAAGGTCATCGAGCCCGTCGAGTTCTCGGAATACGCGTCACCTATTGTGCCGGTGTTAAAACATGACGGTACGGTTCGTCTATGCGCTGATTACTCACAAACGTTAAACAAACAGTTATTAGTGGAGAAATATCCTTTACCGACTATACAAGAACTTTTTACACGATTACATGGTGGAGAACAATTTTCAAAATTAGACATGTCTTTAGCGTATAATCAGTTCGAATTGCTAGATGATAAACATGTCACTTGTATAAACACACACAAAGGGTTATTTAAATTTAAACGGCTTGTGTTCGGGTTGTCTTCGGCCCCCGCCATATTTCAGAGGGCTATGGAAAGTATTTTATCGGGGATAGATGGCGTACTTTGCTTTTTGGATGATATCCTTATTACAGGAAAAGACAAGGTGGAACATTGGGCTAGGTTAAAATTAGTTTTCGATAGATTAAAAGATTCGGGCTTAACATTAAGAAAAGAGAAATGTGAATTTTTCAAAAATGAAATAAATTACCTCGGATATATAATTGAGAAAAACGGGATAAGGAAATCGACGGAAAAAGTTAAAGCAATTTTAGAAGCTGCAGTCCCTAAAAATTTAAAAGAATTACAGTCGTTTTTAGGTTTAATTAATTATTATAGGAATTTTGTACCCAATGCATCCACGCTCTTAGCCCCTCTGTATGATTTATTAAAGAAAGGAGCTAAATGGTCGTGGTCCCCGCAACACGAAAGGTCGTTTTTGGAAGTAAAAATATTTTTAACTTCAGAAAACGTATTAGCTCATTTTGATTCAACCGCAAAAATCATATTAACGGTGGACGCTTCACCTTACGGGTTAGGGGCGGTGTTATCGCAGGTCGGAGCCGACGGCTTAGAACGTCCAGTTTCGTTCGCTTCACGAACGCTAAACTCAGCTGAAAAAAAGTATTCTCAAATACAAAAAGAAGCCACTGCTATAATCTTTGGGGTACGCCGGTTTCATCAATATTTATATGCTAGATCCGAGCCGTTTATATTAAGAACCGACCACAAACCGCTTATTGCAATTTTCGGTTCCCAGAGGGGAATACCAGAGGTGTCTGCAAATAGGTTGCAAAGGTATGCAATATTTTTGTCAGCTACACCATTGAATATGTCAAAAGCGCCAACAATAGTGCAGATTTCTTATCGCGCGGTATTCGGCCGGCGACAGCAGCGGCGTCGACCGACGGAGCTGCTAGTATTAGTCCGGGAGGAACGCGCGACGACGCCGGTAGTGTACGTGGATGGAACGAGACGGCTACATACGTCAATTTTATTTTAGAAGGATGTTTACCGGTGACATTAGATCAGTTAAAACATGAGACTAAAAATGACCCGGTACTCACTCAAGTTAGTGTTTATGTCTTTAAGGGTTGGCCTCGGAAAGTTTATGATTGTAATTTATTACCATATTTTAAATGTAGGTTGCAGTTATCATTAGAAAATGGAATTTTAATGCGGGGGCATAAGGTAGTTATTCCAGAAAAATTACGTAAACACATATTATTAGAATTACACAAGTCACATTTAGGTGTAGTAAAAACTAAGGCGGAGGCCCGTTCTAGATTTTGGTTTCCGGGAATTGATGAAGCGATAGAAAAAATGATCGGAGATTGTTCAACATGCATTAGTATGCGGCAATCGCCACCCCGCGCTCCGCCGGCGCCCTGGCCGTATCCGAGACAACCATTCAATAGAATTCATATAGATTTCCTTGGACCAATTCAGAATAAAATGTTTTTTGTAATAGTTGATGCTTACAGTAAGTGGGTTGAGTGTTTTAATATGAATAATAATATTACATCGGGATCAGTTATTGGTAAATTGTATGAATTCATGTCTAGGTTCGGGGTACCTCAAACAATCGTGAGCGATAACGGCACTTCATTTACATCTGAGGAGTTTAATGTATTTTGTAAATTAAACGGAATATGTCACTTGACCTCACCGGCATACCATCCCTCCAGTAACGGCCAAGCAGAGACTTATGTTAAAATAGTGAAAAAGGGCATAAAAACAGCTTTGTTGCTAGGTGAAAATGCGCAAGATATGAATAATAAGTTATTAAAATATTTATTCGACTATCGAAATTCTGTGCATAGTACAACGGGGGTGTCTCCCGCAAAACTGATATTCGGTCGTCAACTGAGGTCAATACTAGATCTTTTAATTCCTCATCCGTCGCCTTCGTCCCCTCGTCTGAATAATCATGTTCAAAACAAACAGTGCTTGCAGACTAAATATCACGGCGGAAAATTAAGAACTAATTTTAAACCAAATGATGTAGTATATATAAACTATTTGGAACTATTAGCAGTTTTTCTAGCGCTAAGAACTTTAGCACGAAATACAAGTAATTGTACGATTTTGTTACGTATTGATAACACAACTGCTTTAAGCTACATCAATCGTATGGGTGGTATACAATTTCCTCACCTAAACGATTTATCTAGAGATATTTGGCAATGGTGCGAAAAACGAAACGTTACATTGTTTGGTTCTTACGTAAATACTAAAGACAATAAACAAGCTGACTTTGAATCACGGAGAATCAATCCAGACACAGAATGGGGATTAACAGATGAAGTTTTTAACATAATTGCTAATAAGTTTGGACAACCAGAAATCGATATTTTCGCTTCTCGCACCAATAACAAATGTGATATTTATATATCATGGTTTCCTGACCCAGATGCTTTATGCGTCGATGCATTTACTATTTCGTGGAAACATACTTTTACATTGTACATACTTTTACGCTTTTCCGCCTTTCTCACTAATATTAAAATGTTTGCGTAAAATAATTAGTGAAGAGGCGTGTGGTATATTTGTGTTCCCCCAATAGCCATCGCAACCATGGTATCCCTTGTTACGAAATATAATAAAATCACAAATTATTTACTTTACTCCTAGTGATAAAGCTATTCAATCAAATTTCAGGGGATCCTCGCCAAAATTACTTCGTCATCTTACGCTGGGTGTGGCGATACTCTGCGGGAAGATTTCGCACAAAGAGGTATTCCAACAGACTCCATAGATTTGTTGCTAGCGTCACTTTCCGAAAGCACCAATAAACAATATAACGTTAGTTTAAAACTATGGTGGAATTTCTGTCAAGAAAAAAATTTAAATATCTATAAAAGCACAGTAGCTCACGTAATATCATTTTTAACTCAAGAATTTAAAAAAGGAGCTAGCTACGGAACACTTAATACCCACAGGTCAGCCCTCTCTTTATTACTTGGTAATAATATAGGTTCTGACGAATGTGTAAAAAGACTCCTTAAAGGAGCTTTTAAACTCAAACCTACCACTCCCAAATATTCCTATACTTGGGACCCTCAAGTAGTACTTAATTATCTTGCAGATTGGTACCCCAATAAAACCCTTAGTTTCGATAAATTAAGTAAAAAATTGGTAGCTTTGCTAGCTTTGTGCACTGCCCAAAGAGTTCAAACACTTTCCCTTATAAAAATTAGTAATATTAAGATTAATTCTAATAGTATTAATATAATTATCACAGATATAATTAAAAATTCTGCTCCAGGACGAGAACAACCTGTCCTGTTTCTGCCGTTTTTTACAGAAAAACTTAGTATTTGCCCAGCTACTGCACTATTAGATTACATTTCTTGCAGAGAAAAATTTCAAAACGATCACTGTACAAACTTATTAATTACAACCAGAAAGCCCTACAGAAATGCTACCTCTCAAACCATTAGTCGATGGATAAAATTGGTGCTGTCTGAAAGTGGTGTAGACGTAGCTACTTTTAAAGCTCACAGCACACGACATGCGTCCACCTCAAAAGCTAGTTCCTTGGGTGTATGCATTGACGCAATTCGTAAAGCAGCTGGGTGGTCAAACTCTCAAACTTTTGCAAAATTTTATAAATTAAACATCGTTAATAATGATCAATTCGCAAAAGCAGTATGCCTAGAAAATTAATCTTTTCCTCACTTATATGTTCATTGGTTTCTGAAATATAGTTCATTGTGATTCAATAAAAATACTTTATATATATATGTAATATGTTACCGTATATGTAAACATTACTTTGATTAAAAAAAAAAAGAATAATTTCTTTTATTTATTGTTATTGCAAAAATAAATAAATAAATAAAATATCTCTAAACTTCTACTTGGTAAAATATATCTGAAGAATGAAGCGACGAAATATAATATGTGATCAAACGAACTTACCTAGTGATGTTCGATCATTATTATATGAGTCGCTTCATTCGAAGATATAATAATAACCCTACCCACACACCCACCTCGAAAAGTTTATTTTGCAAAAACATATCTCTAAAAAAAAATGACGAAGAAATAATGAGCAAGTAAACAAGTGGAAGTAGCGGGGATGGTATAGTGGGAGAATTTTTACAAAGGTACTTTAGTAGGTATATTGAAAAAAAAATCTAAAACGTGCGTGTCGTTGCTTGTAGGTTAAAGGGACTACTTGGTAAAATATATCTTCGAATGAAGCGACTCATATAATAATGATCGAACGTCACTAGGTAAGTTCGTTTGATCACATATTATCGATATTATTTATTCGAGCCTATGCCGCCCTTTTAATAAAAAAAAAATTATTAGTTAGTTCCTCGTGAAAATTTCTTCCGAGTGGATTACTTTTTGGTTACGGTTTTATAAAATTGTGTTGTTTTATAAAATGTACTCCAACCAGGAATATTTCAATATGTTAATGTGTCTAGGGAAATGTGATTGTCATTATGCGGAATCGCGTAGACTTTATGACGAACTGTTTGCTTCTCCAAGAAACATACCATCACCGTCACTTAAGGCATTTCAGCGTCTTCATATACGCATGTACAATTTCGGAAATGTCGATGGCCGTGAACAACAACGTGCTAATGCGGGAAGGCCGAGGGTTAATAATGACGATCTAGAGGAACACATATTAGATGTTTTTCGACAGGACCCTACGCAAAGCACGCGCTCGGTGGGACATCAACTCGGTGTCAACCATACGCGTGTATGGAAAGTTTTAAAAGAAAATGGCCAGCACCCGTACCATTATCGTCGAGTACAGTTATTAATTCCTACCGACTTCGAGCCTAGAATGGCATTCTGCAGATGGATTTTAAACGAAAACGATGAAGACAGTGAATTCTCGAGCCGTATACTTTTTAGTGACGAGTGTACTTTTGTTAGAAGTAGATGTTATTATTAACTAAGTATTATTATTTTAAATTGATTTGTAACATAGTGAAACGTATCGATATTTGAAAAAAAGCGGTATCAGTGAATCGTTAAAGTGATCAAACAATCAAAATAATGTGAATGTACGTTCGAGTTCGTCACTAGTAGCGCAGCAGGTGTGATGGCGCCATGGAGTCTCATCGTGTTATACCAGTGCGTACAAACATTTTGTTACTCTACGTATAATAATCATTTAATATTTAATTTTATTATTTTGATTGAAGAGTTTGTAAATGTAAGTTGTTTGATTGTGTTACATTTTCGATACTGATAACGCAGTTAAGGGGGTTGACACAATTTTTCATACACACTGTATAGAGAAAAAAAAGAAATATTATGAGATTTAACAGCAACAGCACTAAAATGCTGGCTGGGGGGAAGAGGGATTTGAGAGAAAGGAATAGAATGACGGAGAGAAAGGAATAGAATGACGTATAAAAATCAGGAAAATCCAGGAACCCGGAACCGAGAACTAGGCATTTATCGTTGTCTTAGATTTTCGCGATTATTATTCATTGAAATAAAACTATTTTAAACGGATTTAAATCGCGTATGTTAATTATTTTTATCATCCCGACGTTTCAAGCACTTTGCAGCGTTCGTGGTCACGGGTAGACTAAGGTGACATTTATCTATTTGAGGTTTTAGAAAATATTATTTACAACTACCGCCAACGGTTTCTAAGATGGTATCTTGAATAACGTTTCGGTTGCACGCAGAAGGCACTAACTGTATCTTTGGGTCTTGCAGTCTGTTGGACTTGGGATTTTAAATTTTTAATAAGTCGATCCCAGGTGTTCGAAAGTCTCCAACCATCTTCTCTATTGAAGTTCGGATGTTTTTGAATTTCAATCGCCTCGCGTATCATTCTAGGAATGAATCTGTGTTCTCTAGCGAGGATCTGTGGTTTATCAAATCGAATAAAATGGTTAGGTTTATCCAATGCATGTTCACAAACTGCAGACTTTGAAGAACGCCTATTTTTGACATCTCCTATGTGTTCCTTGACCCTAGTACCGGTGCTTCTCTTTGTTTGGTCTGTGTAAGATAAACCACACTCACATTCGAGTTTGTTTACTCCCGCAGTCTGTAAAGGAATATTACTCTTGATAGGTCTCAAGAATTGGCTCACTTTCTTATGAGGCTTATAGATGGTTTTTAATCGAAGCTCGCTTCAAGATATTGCCAATTCTGTCTGTAACTCCCTTCACATATGGTAGAAATGCAAGTTGTCGCTCAACTGTGGGTGGCTTGATACGGCTTCTACGATGCTAGCGAGGCACGGGCAGCTTGTTCTGGTGGAGTGCAAGCTTGACGTGGTGTAGCTCGTCCTCTAGGTGTTCAGCATCGCAGAGATGGTGGGCTCTCTGAAACAAAGATTTGCCAACGGTAGCTAACTGACTAGGGTGGTGGTGTGTGTCACCATTGAGGTATTTATTAGTGTGTGTGGGTTTCCTATAAACTGTGTGACTTAATGTGTTGTCAGGATTCTTGATAATAAGAATGTCAAGAAAAGCTAAAACATTATTTGCCTCTAATTCCATAGTAAATTGAATGTTATTATTAATAGAATTAAGATGTTGTAAAAATGCAGACGTCATATCACGAGGTAATATTGTGAAAGTGTCATCTACGTACCGCTTGTAAAACCGAGGTGTGATTGGTCCGGAGTGAAGAGCCCTCTCCTCCAGGTCTTCCATGAATATATCGGCGACCACGGGGGATACTGGAGAACCCATTGCAACTCCGTCGACTTGCATACAGAATTCATCATTCCACAATAAATATCCAGATGTAAGACAGTGATGTAACAGCTCTGCATACTCGATAGGCATGTTTTTGTTTGTAGCTTCCTCTTGACAATTTCGATGCAGTCTTGTATGGGTAGGTTGGTAAACAATGACTGGACATCAAAACTAACCATTGTCTCATTGTTAGCTAATTTGAGATCTTTGATATCACCAACAAACTGGTAAGAATCCTTCACATAAGCTTTCGTGTGTCCTCGGAGTGGTGATAATATCCTTGCTATGTGTTGGCCAATCTATATGTTGGTGTATCGATTTGGCTTACAATAGGACGCAACGGAGCACCAGTTTTGTGTATTTTAGGTAACCCATACAATTTTGAGGGCTTAGCACATGTATATATCTACCAAACATATCCTATTAACATCAAACATAATAACTTATTATAATTTCTCTTAAAGATAAGTATCTAAAAACTATACGAAATACGAAAAAAAAGGCGACTAAAATGACATCTTATAGAAAAAAAGAATGAACTATGCAGTTAAGCAAAGAAGCCAAGGTCATGCGATCACCAGGCACTAACCTGATCCTTACCTACTGCAATCGGGCCGCAAACAAACAGGTATGTAATTTGTAAAAAATTATAATTAATTAAAATTAGGTATACCTAATGAATTCAATTTTGCTACATTAATATTAAAATCATATAACTACATTATAATTTTTCAAAATTAATGTAGAATGTACATACGCATGTGACTATAGATACAAATGTAATATAAATAGCTAAACAAAACTGCGGATTAAAGGAGTAAAAAATTAAAAATATTAAATAGTAATAACAATTAATAAATATTGATTCTTTCTGTTTAAGTTTAAGAATTTTTTTGTTTATCTAATAAATACAATTTATATTTCAATCGAAAATTTCCAATCGATTTTGGGGGCTTAGCACATGTAGGCACGAGTGATTTTTTATCCAGATTTAACTTTTCTTGATGTTTAGTTATTAACGCGGATGTCTTTTTGAGAATAGTATTAGTAGGGTCTTTTGTTACTTTTTTATAAGTTTTTTCATCCGATAACATCGCGTTAATTTTCTGGTTATAGTCACACGTATCCATCACAACGGTCGCGTTTCCCTTATCTGCCAGGAAGACTATAATGTCTTTATTATTGCGTAAGTTCTTCAGTGCAATAGATTCATCACGAGTAAGGTTTCTTTTCGGTGGCCGGCTTCGACGTAAAACACTCGAAATGTCCTGTCGAATTGCTTCCGAGTCTTCCTTCGTGACATTATTCTTGAAAAGACACTCCTCTACGTGGCAAATAATGTCTTCAAACGGTATTTTGGATGGAGCCGGAGCAAAATTTAAGCCTTTATTTAATACCGTAATGGTTGATTTATCTAAAGTTTGTTTTGACAGATTGACAAGTGAAGTACGCGCAGGTTGGTTTTTAATTTTTGCCAATCTATTTTTGATAAACTTGACTCGAGTTCTTTACTTAAGCCTTCAATTTAGTCGTTTAACCGTCGCGCTTCAAACCGATGTTCCCGGATGAGTTGTAATAACAATTTCTTACTTGCCTGGTTAAGTATTTTATCACCATGCTTTATGTCCTTCTTAGGCGCGATCCTTACACAAACCGGAATTAAATTATTGTCACGGCATCTTTTAAGGAAGTTAATGGACGTTACGTATCTTGCATGTTTCGTTTTCAAATACTCAAACCGGCGAATTTTATTTGATACTAGCTGTGCCCGCGACTTCGTTCGCGTGGATTACAGAATGCTTGGTATGTCTCCTGCAAAGCAAGGTTATATTAGTCTGCGGTGCTGCTCAAGAAAGAAGCTTTTTACTTTGGATCTGGGAACTTTCTGGTTGTTTTTATAAGCAGACACTAACTCAGATATGGTATTGCTCCACGGTTTTCGATATAAATGTTGAAAAAAAGTTGTTTTGTGCTAGTCTTTAAAATTTTGACTGCAAAACAGTAAGTTCCCACCGAGGTATCGGGTGACTTTTTTAACTGGGCTTGATAGGCCAAATCTGGAACTATAAGGAACGAAACTCCTTTAAGTATCATTCGCGTCAAATTTTGAAGGAATAGATCCCACTAATTTTGAAAAAAAAATACATTCTGTATTATTGCACCACCAATAAACTTGTAAAGATCAACTTTTCGAAAGTAATGGAAAGCGACAAATTAAAGGAAAAGATTTTTTTTACAAAAAAACATTAAATATATACACTAATTAGAAGTTAAGTATTCGATTCTACATAGACATAATCAAATATGTGGGTTAAATCATGGGTTCCCGTAGGTTTAAAAAAAAAATCTGCATTACTTCGAACGATTTGTTTATAAATTGCATCAAAATGCTAGTCACCTACTAAAGTAAGGAAAACTGTGAACAATACATACGAAAATATATAAAATGAATAACTCACAGTAACTTCTTTTATGTTGATCTATTTTTTCTATGTGAGTTATAGATAATTTGTTAGAATAAAGATATATAAAGTTGATAGAATGTGACGTTTGTTTTGGTCCCCGTCACCTATTCCGTTACCTAGGTAGGTTTAGATAATTCTTAAAAAGATGAAACAATTTATTGAAAATCTACATTTCACTGGACTCGGCTATTGTACTCACCCGCTATTAGCGTTACAACATCCCGTTATAATTTTAAATTTTCACTTCTAGGTATGATCGTTTTTTGAAGAATTACAAAAGATTTAATTAATGTAAGAATTTGATAGAATTTTGTAAAAAAATAGTATTTTCTTTTTGTTGCAGTTAACTGTATACTATTACCTCCTTGAAGTTGATCCTTATAATATGTGACAGTATCAGATGGTGCAATACTGCAGAATGTTATTTTTTTGAAAAATAAACTTGTTCGTTTCTGGCTAGGAAAACATATTTAAAAAAAAACTAATGATGCAGTTTTCGTTTTTATCAAAATCAGCTTAGTGTCTTAATTATTTTTTGCTGTTGCTTCTAGTTTCGGATTTGTTCTATCATATCCAGTAAAAAAATTACCCAGTAAATTTATTATTTTTTTAAATTATTATTATTATTATTTATTAACTTTCCTATTTTAATCCAATATTATTCACTATTTCATTAGTCTTGTTCCTTATAAAATTGGCTTTCTGCTAGTAAAAGTTTCGTCAAAATCGGTCCAGCTGTTTCAGATATTAGCCGAAACAAATTGAGGGACAGATAGACAGACAAAAATTTTAAAATTAGGAATTTTGTTGCAAGTACCGTGTATACTTTCATATGCAAATGCATATGCGTAGGAAAGAATAAAGTATTTAAAATTACAAACAGATACATCAATTTTATTTACTTGTATAGATAGACCTTCCCTTCTTAAATCTGAAATTGTTTACCATTTTATTGGTTTCTCCAATATTTTGTTATCGCGTAATTCTCTTTTTTAATTATTGATTTAAATAAATATATTTTTTAATAAAAGTAGCCTAAGTTAATCCTTATAATATTAGCTATAGGGGCTGCTGTAATGTTTTTAAGAACTTCTTAGACTTAGTGATATTTTGTGATTTTTTTCTTCCATTCTCACTCCCTTCTCTCGGCCTCACGTGATAAATGGACATCCTCTATCTGCGAGTGAAAGTCTCATCCAATTTGATTCAGCTGTTTCAGAGATTAGTCGTAAGAAACAGACTGACAGTACTTGATGTAAGTACTTTCATGCATTTGTGTGTGTGAAAGTGAAAATCACAAAATAATGTTCGACGTGACCCCATAAATAGAAATGTCTTTTTTAGCTGGCACAAACGCACAGATAAACAGACAAACAGACAAAAATTCTAACAATTATTGTTTTGGGTTCTATTGCGTAGGTAAAGACCCCCAATATTTTTTTTCATATATCTTGCATATACAGACAGCGACCCGTTAGAATTTTTTTTCATATTTATAGAATTAAAAAAAAAACTAAAATAGAAGTAAGCCCAACTCACTCCTTATAACATTTGCTAACTGCGAGTAAAAGTACCATCAAAACCGGTTCAGCCGTTTCAGAGATTCGTCGGAACAAACAGATAGACAGACAGACTGACAGACAAAAATTTTAAAAATGTATTTTTTTGATGTAAGTACTGTATATACTTTCATGCATTTAGTGATAAGCACAAAAAAATGTTCAACTTGATTCCTTAAATTGACATAACTTTTTTATTTATGGACCGATTGACATGAAACAAAGCCTAAATGTTAAGTGAAGCTTACTACAATATATTAGTGAAAACAGCATCTAAATCGGATAAGCCGTTTCTGAGATTAGCGTGCACAAACGCACAGATAAACAGACAAACAGATAAGAATTCTAAAAATCTTTGTTTTGGGTTCTATTGCGTTGGTAAACGCCCCCAATAATATTTTTTTTCAAATATCTTCTATGTACAGACAGCGACCCGCTAGAATTTTATTATTAGAATAGATTGCATCAAAATGCTAGTCACCTACTAAAGTGAGGAAGAGTGTGAACAATATAATCGAAAATATAAAAAATGAATTACACACAGTAACTTCTTTTTTGTTTGTCTTTTTTTTTCTATATGAGTTATACAAAGTTGATAGAATGTCACGTTTGTTTTGGTCCCTGTCATCTACTCAGTTACCTAGGTAGGTTTAGATAATTCTTAAAAAGATGAATCAATTTGTTGAAAATCTACATTTCACTGGACTCGGCTATTGTACTCACCCGTTATTAGCGTTACAACATCCCGTTGCTAAAGATTTAATTAATGTAAGAATTTGATAGAATTTTGTTAAAAAAATAGCCTTTTCTTTTTGTTGCAGTTTAGTATATAGTATTACCTCACTAAAGTTGATCTTTATAATGTGTGAAGGTATCAGATGGTGCAATACTACAGAATGTTATTTTTTTGCAAAATCAACGTGTTCGTTTCTGGCTAGGAAAACTTATTTTTCAAAGAACTAATGATGCAGTTTTAGTTTTAATCAAATCGGCTCTGTGACTTAAATTATTTTTCGCTTTTGCTTATAGTTTCGGGTTTGTTCTATCATATCCAGTAAAAAAATTACCCAAGTAATAAATAATATAAGTAATTATAATATATAAATAAATATATTATTTTTTTAAATGATTATATTAATATAATATATATCTTCCCTATTTGAATCAGATATTATTCACTATTTCATTGGTTTCAATTTTGTTCCTTATAAAATTGTCTTTCTGCTAGTGAAAGTTTCATCAAAATCGGTCCAGCTGTTTCAGATATTAGCCGAAACAAACCGAGTGACAGATAGACAGACAAAAATTTTCAAATTGGTAATTTTGTTGTAAGTACCGTGTATACTTTCATATGCATTCATTTAAAATTACAAAGAGACGCATCAATTTTATTTATTTGTATAGATGTATACCTTCCCTTCTTAAATCGAAAAATGCTCACTATTTTATTGGTTTCTCCAATATTTTGTTATCGTGTAATTTTTACTCTTTTTTACTTATTGATTAAAATAAATATATTTTTTAATATATGTCGCCTAATTTAATCCTTATAATATTAGCTATAGGGGCTGCTGTAATGTTTTTAAGAACTTTTTAGACTTTGTGATATTTTGTGATTGTTTTCTTCCATTCTCACTTCCTTCTCTGGGCCTCACGTGATTAATACACATCCTCTAACTGCGAGTGAAAGTCCCATCAAATTCGATTCAGCTGTTTCAGATATTAGTCGTAAAAAACAGACTGACAGTACTTGATGTAAGTACTTTCATGCATTTAGTGAAAATCACAAAATAATGTTCGACGTGACCCCATAAGTTGACAAATCTTTTTTAGCGGACACAAACGCATAGATAAACAGACAAACAGACAAAAATTCTAACAAATTTTGTTTTAGGTTCTATTGCGTAGGTAAAGGCCTCCAATATTTTTTTTTCATATATCTTACATGTACAGACAGCGACCCGTTAGATTTTTTTTTATATATATAAATTTAAAAATATCTAAAATAGAAGTAACCCCAAGTCACTCCATATAACATTTGCTAACTGCAAAAAGTACCATCAGAACCGGTTAAGTCGTTTCAGATATTAGTCGGAACAAACAGATAGACAGACAGACTGACAGACGAAATTTTTAAAAATGTATTTTTTTATGTAAGTACTGTATATACTTTTATGTATTTAGTTATAAACACAAAAAAAATGTTCAACGTGATTCCTTAAATTGACATAACTTTTTTATTTATGAACCGATTGACATGAAACAAACCCTAAATGTTAAGTGAAGCTTACTATAATATATTAGTGAAAACCGCATCTAAATCGGATAAGCCGTTTCTGAGATTAGCGTGCACAAACGCACAGATAAACAGACAAACAGACAAACAGATAAGAATTCTAAAAATCATTGTTTTGGGTTCTATTGCGTTGGTATAGGCCCCCTATAATATTTTTTTTCATATATCTTCCATGTACAGACAGCGACCCGCTAGAATTTTATTATTAGTATAGATATAGATTTCCAGTCCGTACTGGTTCACATATCATTGTCTTAGATTTTCGCGATTATTATTCATTGAAATAAAACTATTTTAAATGGATTTAAATCGCGTATTTTATTTTTATCATCCCGACGTTTCGAGCACTTTGCAGCTTTCGAGGTCACGGGTAGACTAAGGTGACATTTGTCTATTTGAGATTTTAAAAAATATTATTTACAACTACCGCCAACGGTTTCTTAGATGATATCTTGAATAACGTTCCGGTTGCACGCAGAAGGCACTAACTGTATCTTTTGGTCTGGCAGTCTGTTGGACTTGGGATTTTAAATTTTTAATAAGTCGATCCCAGGTGTTCGAAAGTCTCCAACCATCTTCTCTATTGAAGTTCGGATGTTTTTGAATTTCAATAGCCTCGCGTATCATTCTAGGAATTAATCTGTGTTCTCTAGCGAGGATCTGTGGTTTATCAAATCGGATAAAATGGTTAGGTTTATCCAAGGCATGTTCACAAACTGCGGACTTTGAAGAACGCCTATTTTTGACATCTCCTATGTGTTCCTTGACCCTAGTACCGATGCTTCTCTTTGTTTGGCCTATGTAAGATAAACCACACTCACATTCGAGTTTGTATACTCCCGCAGTCTGTAAAGGAATATTACTCTTGATAGGTCTCAAGAACTGGCTCACTTTCTTATGAGGCTTGTAGATGGTTTTAATCGAAGCTCGCTTCAAGATGTTGCCAATTCTGTCTGTAACTCCCTTCACATATGGTGCAGCAACAAACTGGTAAGAATCCTTCACATAAGCTTTTGTGTGTCCTCGGAGTGGTGATAATATCCTTGCTATGTGTTGGCCAATCTATATGTTGGTGTATCGATTTGGCTTACAATAGGACGCAACGGAGCACCAGTTTTGTGTATTTTAGGTAACCCATACAATTTTGGTGGCTTATCACATGTAGGCACGAGTGATTTTTTTATCCAGATTTAATTTTTCTTGATTTTTGGTTATTAACGCGGATGTCTTTTTGAGAGTAGTATTAGTAGGGTCTTTTATTACTTTTTTATAAGTTTTTTCATCCGATAACATCGCGTTAATTTTCTGGTTATAGTCACACGTATCCATCACAACGGTTGCGTTTCCCTTATCTGCCAGGAGGACTATAATGTCTTTATTATTGCGTAAGTTCTTCAGTGCAATAGATTCATCACGAGTAAGGTTTCTTTTCGGTGGCCGGCTTCGACGTAAAACACTCGAAATGTCCTGTCGGATTGCTTCTGAGTCTTCCTTCGTGACATTATTCTTGTAAAAGACACTCCTCTACGGGGCAAATAATGTCTTCAAACGGTATTTTGGATGGAGCCGGTGCAAAATTTAAGCCTTTATTTAATACTGTAATGGTTGATTTATCTAAAGTTTGTTTTGACAGATTGACAAGTAACGTACGCGCAAGTTGGTTTTTAATTTCCCCGGTGTTGCCATTGTTAAATTTATTAGAATTCGATTTCATAGGATTTTCGGACTGGAGGGAATCTTGCGGATGCTTTAATGTAGGAAATGTTATCGGATGCCATAAATACCTTGATTGAGTGTTGTGGCGAATACTCAGTGCATTCTTTATCAGAGGCAAATTGTTTGCCTGAGCAATACAAACATGTGGCATTATCCTTGACGATATCACATGACTCAACAGTATGCTGACAAAACATCTTGGTTTCGATCTGCATTGAGTTTTTACATAAATACTACATGCGATCACAATCACTAGACACTCAAAACTAAAGAAAAACAGATGATCTGTCTATGGCATTACGAAGTATCCTTCGAAACAAATAAACAAAATAAATCTAATTAGGTAACACCAATTGAATATTTTATATACAATTTTTATCAAAGCATAATTTTGATGTCATTTGTTATACCCACTGTATTAATATTTTGCACGATATTTGTCATAGCCTATACGTGTTTATAAAAATCGTAATTTATAATAACATATTGTCACTATTTTCACGAATTTAAAGTCAATCAAAACTTTAGAAATTAACGACACTGTCACAACAATTCGGGATGTTTAAAAATTTAAATAATCCCTATTTACAGTAATATCTATTTATCAAAGGACGTCAGTACGGAGTCGAACTCCATATATATATAAGGAGTTCGACTCTATACTAAGGTCCTTCAAATGTAAGGTTCGGTAAGTGTAACTCATCACATTCCGCACAAAAAAAATCCAAAAATAGTTTTTAAACATTTAAAATATTTAAATATTCGAGCTCCACTGTTCTTGTGCACGCATTACACTATCTAAGGCGCGCTCCGCACAACTTCGGTTTACACTTACCTCGTAATGAATAAAAGTGGTCGAGTCCATAACACCTACCAATACGTAATCTGGTAAGGTTTGACACTCATGTTTCAAGTCATCCATTTAATGTAACGTAATACTTTACCTCAGATATGATTCGAATTTTCCGTCACACTTGATCAGACTTCGGACTGGCAAACCAATTGTAACAACATCTCGTAAATAAACTTAATTGAATTTTTCCCAACATAGAGTTACGTAAGCGAAGGAGTTCAAAAATGAATCTCGTAACATTAAAATCAAAATGTGTCACAACGTTTTGGCGTGTTTAAAAATTAGAATCATCTCTGATTACCATAGTCATTTAATATTTCAGTAACAAACTGACGAGCGTATAAATAAGAATTAATAAAATTATTTTTCATAATAATTATTCGGTTCATTAATAATCTGCTTAGTAGCGTGTTTAATACGTCATTTTGCGACATTTCGCTAACATAGCATTTATTATTTTATACCTGATAATTATTAAACAACACTAAACACTAAACACTCAAAACTAAATAAAAACTGATCATCTGTCTATGGCATTACGAAGTAGACTTCGAGTTTCAACTTATCACTTTACGAAACCTCCAAAAACATAAACACTTTCTAGTGAACACACAAGCAACGAGTCTAGGGCCCGTATTAATAAACGGCTCTCAGATCCACTCTTAAGCTCAATATCAACTGATACGCTCTCCGAGTGCGGGTAGCATCTTAAGATCGACGCTATATAATAAAACAATATCAGCAGTATCTCAAATGATACGCTCTCAAGGGCTGGACATCAAATGACGTCACTATACATTCACTACTTGAGGGGCAGTTACGTCATATTGAATGAACAATTTTTTGTCATTCCTTTACGTTCCGGTATTGCATAGCATGCTATCATATTATCTTTTAATTTAATGTGATTATTAAATGAAATTTCAACAGAATTATGATGTAAATATACTATTTATAATTTCTTCATATATAAATATAATTTCTTTTATTTACTAAAACGTTTATTATATTACGAAGTCGATTAATTTAATATTTTATCACGTTTTATTTTAACGAAAACGAAACGCACACGGATGCTTGACTTGACATTAGCTCGCGTCTGTTTATTTGTAATAACTTTGGTTAGGTTCTATTTTGTTTATTAAAATGGAAACTAAAAAACATGTTTTTACCGCTATGGAGAAGAAATATTTTATGGAAATTATTAAAAAGTATAGCAGAGTTATAGAAAATAAGGACACAGATGGTTCTTCTTTAAGAAATAAAAACGAAGCGTGGGACAAAGTTACTGTCGAATTTAATGCAAGTCCCCTTGCAACAACTCAGGTAAATATCTATTTATGTTATAAGATTTTTTTTTGTTTTGCTGTAAGTAGGCCAGAAGACTTTTCATTAAGTTATTTATATTTATTTTAGGCAACACATAAACAGCTCCGTCGGTTGTGGATGAATTTAAAACAACGACAGCGAGAGGCCTTAACGAAGGAGAGACAGCATAGACTCGCTACAGGAGGAGGACCTTCCACTAGTGATGCTAGCATTGACCCAGATATATCTATGGTTGCCCCTGCTCTCATTGTTGGGATTGATACTGCTATAGATTCAGACACAATTCAAGGTATTTACCATGGTAACTGTGTTATTACTTTTATATAGTTTATGATTTTGTTAAACTGTATATTTCATTTTCAGACTCCCAGATAACTCCAGAAATCATCGTAGAGCCTGGTTCTGTGGAAAAGTATGAAGTGATCACTCCAGAGCCACCAATAATACTGGAAACTACAACAGTTGAACAAAATATCCCACCTACTACTGTCCGATCCCCATACCATACACAGAAAGCTGCACAGAAAGTAAAATTAAGTGTAATAGAGAAAGAGTACAAAGATCGACAAAAGAGAGCCAATGAGAAACATGAGCTGGAAATAAAGATACTCAAAGCGCAGCTAAGAAAAAGTGAAGCTGAAGCTGCCTTGGCTGAACTTATTTTAAAAAATAAGCAAAACTTACAAGGTAAATATGACAACCATTAAAATACTACCTTAATTAAATAAAAATGTATTACTAAAGTACTAAACTCATAGTATAATGATTACTCTGCACAAAAAATGTAACCATCAAATGTGGCTACATCAAAGGTTTTAGTGGCATTCATTTGTTTTTTGTTTACAAACCACAGCAATCTTGAAATGTTGTGATCAATTAAATACTTATGTATGGAACTACTCAATGAAATCCATTGTGTTAACTTAGTTGCTATTATTTCTTGAACTGGCGACATGTGACATGGAATGGGCGCATGTTAATAGCTGTAATTTGTAGGGTTTGTTTACATATGCCACATATGTAAATCTATGACTAAACTGTTATCTGATCATAATTGTATTTTCTTTTTCAGAAGTGACTTCAGAGAAAAAAATATTATGAAGTTTTAAATTAAATAAATAGTATACTTTTGCAAATCAGTCTTTATTTTTAAACCTTGTTATTATATATAGTTTATATCAAAAAATATGAATTATATTACAATCATATTATTTTACATAACTTTAACAAATCAATAAACCAAAATAAGAAGAAAACTTAAATAAAAGTATTGTTATATTTAATTATCATTAATCATCACTTTTTACTTCCCTAATTTAAAAATCAGAAAATAAATAAACATAATTTTAAAACAGAAGTCTGTAATCAGTGTTAAAAGTGAGAAATAACTAAAAATTAAATTAGAAAGCTTTCAGTGGTTTCTAATTTAATAATTAGTTTACATTACAGAAACTCAATAATACAATGCTATTTATTACTATATTACTGGAAATAGTTTTCTATTATTGAGTTCCGTAGTGTAAACCCAGAACTAGTGCTGGGCATCACACTATTATTGTCTACTTCCTGATTTTGTGATAAAATATCAATAACAATTGTTATTTCATCATTTAAAATCAGAGATAAATTATGTAATACTGCACAGGCTACAATAATGTTTGACACAGTTTCTAATTTATTTCCTAAACCTTTAGACAAACAAGGAAATCTTCGTTTCCAAATCCCAAAAGTTCTCTCAACAACATTTCCTGTCTTAACATGGGCTCTGTTATATCGCAGTGAGGCAGGATCGGTAGGGGTCGGTTTCACAGGAGTCAAGAGAAATGGCAAGGTAGGATAACCACTATCACCCAAAAGTCTACCATTGAAAATTCCCTGTGTATATTTCATATATATTGAGGACATTTGAAATATCCTCGAATCATGGGTGCTACCAGCCCACCTAGCCACAATATCCAGAATTTCTGTTCGTGGACCAACGGCAACCTGAAATTAGAAACACAACACTAAAGGGTTTTTTTACATTAATTAGAGCACTTATAGACAAGTATTAAAATGTACAGTTTTTCAGAGTTAACTTTTTAATATATAAATGTCTATACATTTGTGTAGAAACAGGTATTTCTTATCTGAGTATATAAATTATAAAATTATTAATGAATTAATATTAGGATATTGCTAAGCTCATATAGTTCATTATTAAAATCTGAAGTTCTTTACTGAATACTTACTTGAACATTAATAGAAAAATATGATTTTCTATTCCGATATACTTCATGATGCTGACATCCTGGTGTGTTTGTAATTCTTATATGGGTGCAGTCTATAGCTGCATCCACTCCAGGAAGCCCAGGCCATTCTCCATGTTTGCCCAAGTCTGTGAATAGTTGTCTATTTATGTTGGCCTGCTCTCCTTGAGGTATTTTAATATAATGTGTATGTAGCTGAGCCAGAACTTTAGACACTTTTTTTACTACATTTGACACAGTGGATTGTGACAAATATGACATACAATCTGCAAATATTTGTTGTAGTTATTAGAATGGTTTTTAATCGAAACTATATAAAAAATACTTAAAATACAAAATTTAAAGCAAATATAGTTACAAAAGTATACTAATATTATAAAGCTAAAGAGTTTTATTGCTGAAAAAGCTATGAAAAAGTACTATAAACTTACCTGAAAAGATGCTGTAGCATAAAATCTTAGGGTTAACAAGACGGCTATTTCTGGAGCGACTGGAAGACCCCTGTTGTCTGTTTTCACTAATTGATTTTTAATTAAGGACACTATATATAATACAGACTCTTGACTAAATCTATAACGTTTTTTAAAGTTTTCTATAGGTAATTCGAAGGGATTAACGACATCTCTTATATAAAGTTTAGGCAAACGATACTGCTGTGACCGTAAAATATCATCATAATATTGAAAAACATCGTAATATTCAATTTCAGCCACAATATTTTCAAATTCCATAATCCTTTTATACTTCTACACACTCTCAAGTCACGAAACGACTGCACTCAAAAATTCACTCCTAAAAATACATCTTAAGGGGACCCTTGACAGTGGAGATTGATTTATTAAACAGCAATAACTCAAGTGATAACGCCATCTTAAGTCGAAGCTTAAGTTTTATTTATTATATCGTCGAATGACTTAATCGTTTACTTAAGAGGGCACTCAAGTTTGAGAGCGGTTTATTAATACGGGCCTAGGAGTGTACGAAAGATAAGCGAACAAAATCACTAGGTAAATCATTGACCTGATTCAGCTGTATGGACCTGCCAAACTACATGCAAGTACGACATTACTTAACTGTACCTAAGTATGATTCGTCACAATACACCAGGGTTCAGATTGGCAAATAAATTGTGATATCTTGTTGATAAACTTAATGGAATTCATAAAAACAGAATTCATTACACATTACAAAACATTATAACGTTAGCGGAGGTATAAAAAATAATCAAAGCATTTAAATAAATGATCTATCACAACAATTAGGCGTATTTAAAAATTGGAATCATCTCTATTTATAATAATTATTTATACTAGCCTCCGCCTGCGGCTACGCACGCGTGGTATGTTGATAAAATATAGTTTATTATTGTAAAGTTTCGTTAAAATCCATTCATTACTATTTACTTACATACAAACTTTCGCGTTTATAATATTAGGAAGAAAACATTTCAAATAACAACATAATCCTTTAATAAGAAGTATAAAAATACATTTTTTTTTATAAATTTTTAGATTTATAAATGATCCACTAGTGTGTTTATAGTCAATCACAACTACGTTATCTTACATAATAATTGTAATTGTTATACCTTAAAGAGCTTAGTAATAAAAAAGTAATGAAATACTCTTGTAATAAAATTAAACAGATTGTCACAGGCAACCGATCACTAAACACCTAAAACTAACAACAAATGATAACACAAAATATTAAAAAGACTGAAGACCTTTTGTAAGACCGAACTATTTTTCACAGTGTCTATTAAACATATTTATTAAGATTTACTATAATATTTTTCACAGTAATTAGGCGTTTAAAAGATTTTAGCACTTTTTAATAACACAATTATTGTCACTATTTCACTGTTTTAAACATATTCGAAACGTTAAAAATTTAACACACGTAATTTTTAACGTCCTGAGATATCGGAAGTTTTTTGCAACTAAAGATAAAATTAACAAGGAGAAATGCAAGTGGGAGTGAGACGAAGATACTCAATGAGGATTCCACGCACAAGGCCGCGCTAGCGGCGAAATTGACAACTTAAAACGAATTTTCATTATTTAGAAATATTTCATACATAATTATAATTATAAAATACAGAATTACGTATTAAATAATAATGAATTAAATATTAGATAACAGTAAGTAGTACGGCTCAGCGTTAAACATGTAATTCGTTTTTTAAAAAGTATTATTTTAAATACTTTAATACAGTTTTTATTTTGATTTAAATTTACTAGTATATGCAATGTCATAAATAACCACTCCCCACTGGATCTTTGCAACTTGCCTATTATTGTAATTATTCCACTGCTAAATTCTTTGTTTTTATTAATAGTTTTAATTAGTTTTTCGTAACGTAAATTTCTTTTTTAACTTTATTCGCGTGTAGTTTATGAATACTTTTTGTTTTTTTCATTTCAAATTAAATATTTTAAAATTTTTAACTTTTAATCCTGTGTTGTTTGTGATTTTTTTTGTTTAATAGTGTAATAAATACTTTTTAAAAATGCCAAATCACAGATATTCAAATCTGCAATATTCCCACATGTGTACATGTTACCAAGAAAGCGGTTTTAATTTAAGAGCTGCTGCAGATTTATTTATGACGCGTTATGGCGTACGACCGAATGAGCGAACTATCCTCGGCGCTGTGCAGCGAAAGAGACTATGATAGTTTCACACCACAAACGAGTGACTCTGGCATACCTCGTTTGCATGTGGACCTTGAAGAGAATATTTTAGATTTTTTTCGACGTTACTCAATGGCCAGTACAATGGATGGAGCACGTGTATTCAACGTGTCCAAGAATACAGTTTGGCGCATCCTTAAGGCAGATGGTCAACATGCCTATCATTTTACACGGGTGCAGGAACTGTTGCCAGCAGATTACGCAGAGCGTATTATTTTCTGCCAGTGGCTATTGGCAGACGTTTCCCGGAATATTTTATGGACTGATGAGTCAACTTTTTCCCAGAGTGGGCATGTTCAATACACGCAACGAACATTACTGGTCAGCAGAAAACCCTCACGCTGTAAGACCCGATCACTTCCAGACCAGGTTAATCGTAAACGTTTGGGCCGGATTACTGGGTGACACGCTGATTGGACCTGTTTTCCTACAGAGGCTTAACGGTGTTACTTACTTAGAATTATTAGAAAATGAGGTAGAAAGAACTCTGGATCTCGTTCCACTAAGCCTGAGGAGAAATTTTTACTACCAGCATGACGGGTGCCCTTCACACTTTGCTCGCAGCGTAAGAGAACATTTAAATAATAAATATGGCAGCAATTGGATTGGTAGAGGTGGTCCAGTGGCTTGGCCACCACGATCACCAGATATGACGCCAATGGATTTTTACGTCTGGGGCCGAGTGAAGGACCTTGTCTATGGTCACGATAGTCATACCATACAAAATGAGAACGATCTCCGGAGACGGATAGTTTCGGCGATTGAAAAAGTTGCAGAAGATAAAGATGTTCTCGTTTGTGTTAAGAGCCAAGTGAAAAAGCGAGCATTAAAATGTTTACAACAAAACGGACGATATATTCAGCAATTAATGTAAATATTAAAACGAAAGACAATTATTAGTAAGTAAAGTCAAATATTAATTATTGTAAATATTGATGATTCCAATTTTTAAACACGCCAAATTATTGTGATTTTAATGAAATAGATCTTTTATTAACGCTTATGTAATAAAATTAAGGTTTAAAATTCATTTTAAATCTGCAGTAGCAAACAAAATAAAATTACATTCGTTTGACAGTCCGCAGTCGGAAAATGTGACGGACAGTGTTCGAATCATATGAAAGGGTTAATATTGTGTAAATAATTTAAAATTTTAAATTTTAAAATAACCCTAATAATTTATTCATTGAGACTATTTTAACTAGCCCCAACACGATACTTATGCTGTATGTTGGTGAGGAGTTGTGTATCCTGCTGATTCCAGATGATTAAACAAACTTTTATTACTTGTCAATAAAACTTGTTGTAATTAAATAAAGCACTTGTTTAAGGTTTTAACTGGTTTTATTACCTTTAAATACAATATTATCTTAGACCGTAATTGACGCGTCACAGTATCGGTGAGAGAGCGCCTAGGTAGTTAGGTACGCAATACGCAGCTAGACGTAATATTGCTTCAAATTAATATCAGGCGCTTTACACATTATGCGTTCATACTTAACACCCTCTCCTGAACGCAAACCCATTCCAGCTGTGAGATGGCAGAGCTTTGGTCGAGGCAGTCCCTTCGTCAATGCATCCGCCAACATGAACTCGGTGCTTATATACTCGACATGTATTTCCTTGGCAGCAACCTTCTCCTTCACAAAGTTGTAGCGAACATCAATATGTTTGCTGCGAGCTTGGTAGACAGTTGAGCCTGAAAGACTAATAGCGCTTCTATTATCACAGTAAATAGTGATTGGAGTACCTGAAAAATTATGCCAGATTTCATCATTAAGTTGCTTTGACTTTCTGTCTCAGAATCTGAATGATCAATTGGACCTTCAAAAGCCTCAACTCTTAAATCCTTAAACCTTGTAGATACTTTGGCCATATTTGTTTTTATCTGTAAAGTAAGTCTACCCTCTGCCGATGCTCTGATTACAACTTCTGGACTCATAGATATATCGGGATGAGGAACTCTTGGTTCTTGAAACTCGCTCCACAGCTTTCTAGGTACTACTATCGCTGGTATATCGTGAGTCACTTGTCTCGTTTGTTGTGATGTTGATGACGGCATTTCAATTTCCAATGTTAAACACGGACACTGCTTTTTGGTTAATTTCATTTTAAGGCACTTTGCCGATTTCAACATCATAAGGGATCTGGCTAAGTTAGCTGATGCAACTCCTAAGTAAATATCCTTATGTTCTTCATCAATTCCAATCATTTGATACTCAGAAAAAAACATAGTTTGAGGGATTTCACACCATAACATATAATTTATCATCAGACAACCTCAACACGCATTCCTTAGATAATTTGGATATAGTCGTCACAAAGTTTGAAAATTCTCTCATGGGACCCGTATCTATCATAACAGCACGAAATTTCATGTTTCATAGAAAATTTAGATATGATTTACAAGTTATTATTATAATATTTAAAGATTTTATGTGCAAAATAAGAAAAACGACTTTCAAGTTGGAATAATTTTCACAGATTATAATAATATAATATTGTAATATTATATTATTAATAATATTGATAATATTGTATTTAAAGGTAATAAAACCAGTTAAAACCTTGATCAAGTGCTTTATTTAATTACAACAGGTTATGGGCCGTCCCATCCTGATAAAAGTTTTATGACTAAAAAGTAATAGGAAAATAAGTTCAATATTAAAGCGTGGCATAACCTCAAATACCACAAAAAAAAAACCACTTTAGTTAATAACGCCTCAGAATGGCTTTGAACACGTTATCAATACAAAAATTAACTGGAAGAGACAATTTTTCAACGTGGAAATTTGCTATGGAAGCATATCTGCAGCACGAGGAACTATGGGAATGCATACAGTCCGATAATTTCGATTCAAAAAAGGATACTAAAGCTAGGACTAAATGAATTCTACTCATAGATCCACAACTGTATGTACATGTCCAAGATGCAAAAACAGCGAAACAGGTATGGGACAGTTTATTAAAAGCTTTCGAAGACACTGGTTTGCTACGTAAAGTTGGACTTCTTAGAGACTTGATTACTACAAATTTAGAATCCAGTACAAATATTGAAGAATACTTAAACAAATTGATGTCAACAGCACATAAATTGAGAGGAATAGGATTCAATGTGGATGATGAGTGGCTCGGGACTCAGATGTTGGCCGGGTTGTCAGATGAATACAAACCAATGATTATGGGTATAGAAAGCTCAGGCTTAAAAATAAGTTCTGATATTATAAAAACTAAACTTTTACAAGAAGTGAAATCAATATCAGAAAATAATTCGGCTTTTTACACCAAATTCAAAAAAATCACAAACACTCAACATAAAGACAGTCACTCAGGAAAACCTAAAGGCCCTCGTTGCTTTAACTGCAATAAATATGGGCATGTGGGCAAGCAATGTTGGTTCAGGAATAAAAAAGATGACAAAGGTACTGAAACTGGTTTTGCCGCAGCTTTTTCAGCAACATCTGTAAATAATGCCGATAGTTGGTATGTGGACTCCGGAGCTTCAGCCCACATAACAAAGAATCACGAATGGCTTGAAAATGAAACTGCACCGCCTGTATTAATTATTTTTATCATCCCGACGTTTCGAGCACTTTGCAGCGTCCGAGGTCACGGGTAGACTAAGGTGACATTTGTCTATTTGAGATTTTAGAAAATATTATTTACAACTACCGCCAACGGTTTCTTAGATGATATCTTGAATAACGTTCCGGTTGCACGCAGAAGGCACTAACTGTATCTTTTGGTCTGGCAGTCTGTTGGACTTGGGATTTTAAATTTTTAATAAGTCGATCCCAGGTGTTCGAAAGTCTCCAACCATCTTCTCTATTGAAGTTCGGATGTTTTTGAATTTCAATAGCCTCGCGTATCATTCTAGGAATGAATCTGTGTTCTCTAGCGAGGATCTGTGGTTTATCAAAGCGGATAAAATGGTTAGGTTTATTCAAGGCATGTTCACAAACTGCAGACTTTGAAGAACGCCTATTTTTGACATCTCCCATGTGTTCCTTGACCCTAGTACCGATGCTTCTCTTTGTTTGGCCTATGTAAGATAAACCACACTCACATTCGAGTTTGTATACTCCCGCAGTCTGTAAAGGAATATTACTCTTGATAGGTCTCAAGAACTGGCTCACTTTCTTATGAGGCTTGTAGATGGTTTTAACCGAAGCTCGCTCAAAGATGTTGCCAATTCTGTCTGTAACTCCCTTCACATATGGTAGAAATGCAGGTTGTCGTTCAACTGTGGGTGGCTTGATACGGCTTCTACGATGCTGGCGAGGCACGGGCAGCTTGTTCTGGTGGAGTGCAAGCTTGACGTGGTGTAGCTCGTCCTCTAGGTGTTCAGCATCGCAGAGATCGTGGGCTCTCTGAAACAAAGATTTGCCAACGGTAGCTAACTGACTAGGGTGGTGGTGTGTGTCACCATTGAGGTATTTATTAGTGTGTGTGGGTTTCCTATAAACTGTGTGACTTAATGTGTTGTCAGGATTCTTGATAATAAGAATGTCAAGAAAAGCTAAAACATTATTTGCCTCTAATTCCATAGTAAATTGAATGTTATTATTAATAGAATTAAGATGTTGTAAAAAGGCAGATGTCATATCACTAGAATATCATTACACAAAATAATAAAATCGAATATCAATACACAAAACTGGTGCTCCGTTGCGTCTTATTGTAAGCCAAATCGATACACCAACATATAGATTGGCTCAACACATAGCAAGGATACTATCACCACTGCGAGGACACACGGAAGCTTATGTGAAGGATTCTTACCAGTTTGTTGGTGAAATCAAAGATCTCAAATTAGCCAACAATGAGACAATGGTTAGTTTTGATGTCCAGTCATTGTTTACCAACCTACCTATACAAGACTGCATCGAAATTATCAAGAGGAAGCTACAAACAAAAAACATGCCTATCGAGTATGCAGAGCTGTTACATCACTGCCTTACATCTGGATATTTATTGTGGAATGATGAATTCTATGTGCAAGTCGACGGAGTTGCAATGGGTTCTCCAGTATCCCCAGTGGTCGCCGATTTATTCATGGAAGACCTGGAGGAGAGGGCTCTTCACTCCGGACCGATCACACCTCGGTTTTACAAGCGTTTTTCAAAGTACTTACTGTGCAAAGCTTTGGCACTGTAAAAATCAAGGTACCAAATAAAATTACGGGAGAACTAACGTTATACAGGTAAATAATGTATTATTCATTCCTTCGCTATCTAATTTACTAAATTTACTCTCTGTTAGTAAAATTATTATGAATGGAAATAGAGTTGAGTTTGATAGTACAGGTTGCTCAATAAAGAGCAGAAATAATCAAGTAGTGGCCAATGCGAAGTTAGAAAACAACACTTACAAATTAATTACTTGTCAAAGTGGTCAGGCATTAGCAGCTACAGCGGAAGACAAATTTTTATGGCACCAAAGACTAGGTCATCTTAATTTTAATGATCTGAATAAGATTTCAGAATGTACCCTTGGTGTGAAGCTGCGTCAACAAGAGGACTATATATGTACTTCTTGTCTGGAGGCAAAACAAACCAGGCAACCATTCAAAAATGAAGGATCCAGGGCAACATGTTTGCTAGAGTTTATTTATTTATTTATTTCATAGGAAGCCAACATAATGTACAATGATCTAAATTTTTTTTAACATTAAAAGTTTTACAATATAGAATATGTAGCTACAAAGTACACTACAATTATAGGCTAACTCAGCATGCACTGTAATAAAAACTTAAGAAACTTTTCTCACACTCTCACTCCATGTTTACAAAAATATAAATTTAAATTATTCTACGTGCAATATATATGCATGGAAACAGTTTAAAAATAAAAGTAAAAGCAAATACAAAAAAAAATGATAACTTCACACTAAACATCTTGTTAAAAAAATATCGTTACTAAACTTTGTAAATGTAAAAATATAAATTAAAACATTCACTTAAGCTAAATAAAAACAATAAAAATAAAATAAAACGAAAGCAACTGTGTTATCTGATAAAGTCTAAACCAATCTAAGCTTCTAATTAAAAAGTAAGTAAAGATAAAAAATTCAAACAATGATATAGCTAGTTTAAAACACAAAATAAAAATTATTACATAATAAAAATAATAAAATAAAATAGTATAAAGAAGAACTCTTTTGTAAGAGGTATATGGACTATTCCGAAGACATTTTTTTACAATAACTATATTACGCTAAAAGATTAAAATGATTTTTTATTTCAGTTTTATAAGATTTTAGATTATCGTTATATATATCGATACCAACTTTTTTAGAAATATTATTGTAAGTTCTAAAAGCCCTATTTAAATTTGCCGTTATTCCTAAATTTGTTCTCGCAAACCGACATTTGAAAGTTGGTGTATTTGTATGCCTCGCGTTAGGTCTCGGTACTACTATATTCAATTCTTTTAGTAATTGAGGACAATCAATGTTACCTGATATTATTTTATGTAAAAAACATAAGTCCAGCATATCTCTACGATTTTTAAGCGTTATCATATTGTAATGTTTTAATAAAGCATCACACACATTGACTTTTTTAATACTTTTGAAAATTTAATAGAACTTCATACAGCGAATGTTCATCATACTGTCATCATGGGTGATTTTAATATGTGCCTCATTAAAAATGATGCACGTGCTAAGCGCTTGTTAAATATCGTTAACAGCTCGAACCTTAATCTTCTCCCTTCCAAAGCTACTCATTATTTCCCTAATTGTGTGCCTTCTCAGTTGGATCTCTGTCACGGGCAATTTCCTGCAGAAGCCTTTTCATACCATGATCTAATCTTCTTATCTTATGAAGTACGACCACCAAAGATTAAACCCACTGTTGTTATGCGTCGCTGCTTCAAAAATTTTAACAATGACGCTTTCTTGCGCGAACTTAGCAACATTGAATGGACTTCCGTTTTTAGTGCTGATACAATTGATGAAAAGTTAGACATTTTTAATTCCCTTCTGACTCAACTTTTTGATAGGCATGCTCCTTTTCGTCCCATTAAATTAAAACACCTTCCCGCTCCGTGGTTAACTAACGACATTAGAGCTCTGATGGTAAGGCGTAATCGAGCCAAAAATAAATATAAATTAAATCCTAGTGATATCAATCTATCAAAATATAAAATATTACGAAACCGCTGCAGTAAAGTTTGCCGAGACGCTCAACGACGCTACATCTATAATTCAATAGAGAACAGTAATTCGTCTAAGACATGGAAATTTTTACAGTCGCTTGGTATCGGACGTCAACCTAGCTCAGTGGGACAAAACCTTGATCTCAATGCTCTAAACGGATTTTTTGCTACTGCTATACCAATGGATGTCAAGGTTAAACAACAAACCCTTCATAACCTCCGGTCCTTACCTATTCCTAGTTTTCCACCTTTTCACTTTTCTCCTACTTCACTTAAAGATGTTAGGACACATATTCTTACCATCAAGTCTGATGCTACAGGTAGTGACGGAATCAACCGTAGAATGATCCTTTTAACGCTTGACCATATTTTACCTATTTTATCCCATATTTTTAACTCCTCTCTTTCTTCCGGCCAATTTCCAAAAGCCTGGCGTAATGCTCACATCCTACCTATTCCTAAACTTAAAAACCCTCTTTCCTTTTCCCATTACCGTCCTATTTCGATCCTCCCCTTCTTGTATTGGAACGTATTGTACACTGCCAGCTGAATGCCTATCTGACAAAGTATAATATCCTCTCTGAATACCAGTCTGGCTTCCGTGTAGGGCACAGCACAGTTACTGCTCTAATAAACGTGTGTGACGACTTACATTTCAATATGGACAACAAGCAGTTGAGCCTCCTTGTCTTGCTTGACTTTAGCAATGCATTTAATGCTGTTGATTTCGAACTCCTGTTGGCTGTCTTACAGTCTATCAATGTTTCTATTGACGTAATTGGGTGGTTTCGTAGCTACTTGTTTGATCGTCAGTATATGTATAAATAATCAATCCTCTTCTTATCTCCCTCTATCCACTGGCGTACCGCAAGGTAGTGTCCTTTCACCTCTTCTCTTCTCTATTTTTATAAATACTATATCACAAATTCTGTCATCTTCTTTCCATCTTTATGCCGACGACTTACAGGTCTACGTTACTTCCTTAACCCGGGACATTGATAATGCCATTGCTAGACTGAATCAAGACTTGTGTAGTATTTCGGATTGGTGTAAGGCGTTTGGAATTCGTGTTAATCACACCAAGTCTCAAGCAATTTTAATAGGTAGCTCTCTGCAACTAGCTAAAATTAATTATAGTAATTTACCCGCTGTTCTATTTGATAATGTTCCCTTAAAGCTCTGTTCCTCTATCAAAAACCTTGGTCTCCTTATTGACAATACACTTTCCTGGTCTGTGCAAGTTGCGGAAGTAAGCAGAAAATTTTTTGCCACTGTTCGAACCTTAAATCGCTGGAAACACCTTCTGCCGATTAAAACAAAAATCTGTCTGGCTGAAACACTACTCCTTCCTTTTCTTGACTACGCTGACTGCTGTTATACAGACTTAACAGAAGGACAGCTGAATAAGTTAGAACGGTTGCAAAATGTCTGCATTAAGTTCATTTTTGGCTTACGTAAATTTGACCATGTCAGCGAATACCGTAAGCAACTTAACTGGCTTTCAATTAGACACCGCCGCAACTTCCATATTCTTTCCCTTCTCTATTCTATTCTTTATAATCCTTCTACTCCTAACTATCTAAAAAAACGTTTCCATTATTTAGGTACGGAAACCACTTGTCAACTTCACCTTCGATCAAAGAGTGACAATCGGTTAGCGATGCCAACGGCCCATACACGCTTTTATAGTGAATCTTTCACCACAAAAGCAGTGAAACTGTGGAATATACTTCCCTCGGATATCCGCCAATCAAAATCCGTTAACTTATTTAAACGTTGTGTAAAAATGTATTATCTTTCGCTACAGTAGATATTTTATATTATATGTATTTACATGTAGATTTTTTTTTTTTTCGTATGTATGTAAGTATTTGAGTATGTATATATGTATATATGTCTTAATTTATGTAATATTGTATTTATATTATGAAATTTATGGATAGTGTCACAAATTAAATTATTTAATAATTGCACTACCCCATTTCTGCCTTGATATTCCTTACACCAAAGGTTGTCTGTCAGAGATTGCTTTAGCAATAAGACCGCCTTTGCACGCTCTTTATCTTCTTTTTATTGTTATTTCTTGTTTTATTTTATGTCATTTTCGTTTGTGTGCAATAAAGTATTAAATAAATAAATAAATAAATAAAGCATCATAATTATTAAGCATAATCGCGTTTCTATCTTTGAATCTTACAAATTTTAGCAATTTCTTTTGAATTCTCTCTATCCTATCTATATGTATTTGATAAAAGGGACTCCATGCTACTGAACAGTATTCTAATTTACTTCTTATAAACGAATTAAATAATGTTATTATAGAATCTGATTTTTTAAAGGCTTTTGTACTTCTTTTTATGAATCCTAATATTTTAAATGATTTACTGGTCAGTTCGTCTATATGTGGAATAAAGCTCATTTTAGAGTCAACAGTTATACTTAAATCTTTTATTTGGTTAACTCTATTTAAAATAGATTTATTTATCCTGTAGCCATAAATAATATTGGATGTTTTTCTGCTGAACGTTAAGATGTAACATTTGCTTTGATTTAAATTCAAACGATTTTCCCTGCACCACTTTGCAAATCTGTCTAAGTCTAACTCACACCTATGTGGACCGATGGAAACCAGTCACTTGGAGGTGCTAGGTACTTTTTAACATTTATAGACGATTTCTTTAGAAAGGTGTTCGTTTACTTTCTCAAATGTAAATCAGAAGTATTAGATAAATTTATGGAATTTAAAAATAAAGTAGAAAATGAATTAGATCATAAAATAAAATCACTACGTAGCGATAATGGAAAAGGGTATATAAATAGTCAATTTGAAAAATATCTAAAAAAATTTGCCATACAACACCAAACGACTACTCCATACACACCTCAGCAAAACGGTGTAATTGAGCGAATGAACCGTACTCTCATAGGATATCGTTTTATAGATAAGAAAACAAAGCAAGTAACATTGAGCAGAGTGGCGCAGTGGAAGCGTGCTGGGCCCATAACCTGTTGTAATTAAATAAAGCACTTGATCAAGGTTTTTAACTGGTTTTTATTACCTTTAAATACAATAAAATCTTAGACCGTAATTGACGCGTTACAGTATCGGTGAGAGAGAGTACTTAGGTAGTTAGGTACGCAATACGCAGCTAGTCGTAATATTGATTCAAATTAATATCAGGCGCTTTACACATTATGCGTTCACACTTAACAAAACTAATTAAAGTGTTAAAAATACGGTTATTTTATTAACCTTCGCCAGTATACGCGATATTATGAATTCATTTTTCGCATGATCTGTAACTTACGTATTATTCTAGTTATTGAATTCTAAATTGTTTGTTTTTGATATTAAACCTAACCACCGACCATGTATTCGTTTTATTAAAAAAAAATGATGAAACCGTTCTTCAGCCAAAAGTCCGAGTGACATGGGATAGGTTTGTTAAAAAAAATATATTACCTACTTCATTTCTTAGTTCCTGGGAGTTAAACGAGGTAGGTACTATAAAGTCACAAATTTAATTAATTTACAATTTCAAAATGATTTGATTTAAACTAAATTAAAATCAACCAAGGAGAAATTTTGTTCTCCCGCTCTTAACATTCACTAATTCTCTTCAAAGGTGATGTCACGGAAAGTGTACTTTAAGGTCGCTTAAGGGGTCGAAGCATCAAGTTTCAAGGTCGCTACTGTTAGTAAATAAGTGATCAGAATGTTATGAACGAAGCGATTATTTTTGCAATTTAAAAAAATGTATAAAAATAATAAATCAATATTTGACTTATTATTAATTATTAATAACTAGCGGCCCGCCCCGGCTTCGCACGGGCACACACACACACACACACACACACACGCACACGCACACGCGCACGCACACGCACACGCACACGCACACGCACACGCACACGCACACGCACACGCACACGCACACGCACACGCACACGCACACGCGCACGCGCACGCGCACGCGCACGCGCACGCACACGCACACGCACACGCACACGAACACGCACACGCACACGCACACGCGCACGCACACACACACACACACACACACACACACATTCACCCTTCTTTTTTGCGTCGGGTTTAAAAAAAAAAGTAAAGTTATAAAGGAAGCTTGAATTTTTTTTCTAATACTCGCATTTTTAAACTCGTGATATCTTCCGAATGAAATGTCCGAATTGAATAATTCAAAAAGTTATAAAAAGGTATTGAAGCCGTCCAGAATATAAAGTAATTTATTAATTTTGATCAGGATTAATACCAAGGTACAAATAAAGAGCCTTTTCAAGAGGCGGCATATAAAATAAATTTTTAGAACAAAAACCCGCTTACAGTGACATAACTATAATATTTAGACATATGCTGTCGCGACACTTTTTGTAGATAATGATGAGTTCTGCAAAGTCGTAGTAAATGATTTTGTTCTATCATCAATAGTTTTCGCAGCGCACGCGACGTAAGGAATTTTTCAGGTCATTTTTTTACACCTTGGATTACATTATTAGAGTTTTAGTAAGGATCCCTAATTTTTTTAAAAATATAATATAGCCTATGTTACTCGGGGATAATGTAGCTTTCCAAAGGTGAAAGAATTTTTGAAATCGGTCCAATAGTTTCGGAGCCTATTCATTACAAACAAACAAACAAATCTTTCCTCTTTATAATATTAATATAGATTATTTAGTAACGTATTATTAACAGTACAACTTCAACGAACGATAATAGAATTTATTACACTTAGTAACGATTTTCTATGAACTAAAATTATTTTATTTATTATTGTTATTTATTTTTTTAATAATAATAATAAGAATTTATTATAAAGGATTAAACTCCGACGCAAAAATATGGGGTGGTATAAATTTGACCGCTATGTGTCTATCTGCCTGTGGCACCGTAACTTCGATTACGGGTGAACAGATTTGAATACGTTTTTTTTTTTTAATTGAAAGAGGGTTTTCTAGTAATGGTTCTTAGACATATTTTACCAAAATCAGTCCAGCTTCAAGGAATACGTTGTCGTTTTTTTTTTTTTTTAATTTTAGTTAATTATCCTTTTCATAAAATTCTTAGACTTCAGTCATCAGAATGTTTTATTGTGTTTTTATAAATAAAAGTTATTCTATAAATAAAATTAAAATTGGAATTTTAGTTGATTATTACTCATGATACATGATTTAATATTAACATTACGAAAACGATGTTATAAACGTCCGATGACGGTATCTCTTGTTTTGTTCTATCGTTTTATTATTTATAAATAAATGTATTACTGTTGATTTTTTTTTAAATACGAGAATAAAGCATTTAGTAAGAAAATTATGTAATCATACTTCATACGGAAGTTTGGAATACAGATTAGGAAATTTTATTCTGTTTTAAGTAGCTTGGAATATTACTTATTTTTTGCTAAACAAAAATAATTTAATTGCTTTTTTTGGAGCGTGCATAAAAAAAGGATAGAGATATGAAAAGTAGGGCGCGGGGTACGGGCGGTACGGGCGGTACGGCTGTCGCCGCAGCGCCAGGTGCGGGGTGTAGGAAGGAGGGGGCGCGGGACCGCACGTCGCGCGTCGGCGTGAATATTAGAATTATTAGTACTTCGTTAGCCCTAAGAAATTGCGTCACAATAAATCGCTCGCGAAACAACAAGTTGACATTGCTTTGTTTTTTTTAATTTACACTTTTAAATCATTTGTTAAAAGCCAGGGTACTAGCCTCAACTGCCTGTCCGACAGTGAAGGTATAATGCACGGGTACGCGACCCCGGCTTCCCGAGCTTCTACTGAATCCACCCCCTTTATCCGAGTCAGTAGTATCCCTTTTTACCATTTTCCTATCAAAACTCCGAGTATCTTTATTGTAAAATACTAAAGACTTTCCTTTCTCTTTCCTCTTAAATCCTGCCTCGGCATTAAGCAGACCACTTCCAGTGGCGAGGCAGCAAGGCAACGTAGATGGCCTCAAAGGAGATGATAGGGGTGTTACCTATCATCGCTTACACACGACAACAGCATTCCCAAGGAGGGTTGACGTCAGGCAGGCGGCCGGTCGTAAAACAATTAGCCAAATCCTCTACAACATGTACTTAGGACTATCAGATCGCGACAATGCTAGGGCGTACCCACCAGGCGACGCGCAGGCGCAGCACCCGGCGCCCGTGGTAAATGGACTTGTTGCATCAGGGACGGGTGCAACGTAAGAAGCAAGTCCGGGAAGTAAGATTAAGGATGGCGAGTTGGAATGTTGGGACGATGACTGGAAGAGCACGTGAACTAACCGATGTGTTAGAAAGAAGAAGAATAAATGTTACTTGTCTGCAAGAAACGAAGTGGAAGGGTATTAAGCCGAGAGAAATTGGGGCGAGTTATAAATTTTACTATTGCGGGGGGGGGGGGGGGGGGGGGGTGGTAAGAAAAATGGTGTGGGAATAGTACTTGATAGTGAGATGAAGAAATGTGTAACCGATGTGAAAAGGATAAATGATAGATTGATAGTCGTAAAGTTGTTAATAGGAAATTTGTTTTTTAATGTGATTAGTGTGTATGCACCGCAGTCTGGATGTGACGATGAGATGAAAGATAAGTTTTGGGAGGATTTTGATGCGGTGATGATTGATATACCTGAATGCGAAGAAATTTTTATAGGTGGTGATTTTAATGGACATGTGGGAAAAATGGGTGGGGTTTTGGTAATCGAAACCAGGAGGGAGAAAGTTTATTGCAAGCAGCCCTAGCTTTTGACCTTGCAATAATAAATACATATTTTGAAAAAAAAGACCAACATTTAATCACATATCAAAGTGGTCAACACAAAACGCAAATAAATTATTTTTTAATTAAACGAAGTAGAATTAATATAGTAAAAAATTGCAAAGTAATACCCGGTGAACCTCTAGTCTCCCAACACAGAGTGCTTGTAATAGAATTAAAAATGGCAGTTCTATCCACTAAAAACAAGATCAAACCCCTACCCAAAACTAGATGGTATTTGTCAGGAAAAAATGACTATGCGAAAGAATTTAAAGAAAGACTGTCGACTAAAATTATTGAAATGATAGACCATATGGACGATAAATCAGTGAATGAATGTTGGAATAAAATGGCTACTTGTATAAGATGTGTGGCGAAGGATGTTTTTGGACAAACGAAAGATAAGGGAAAGATAGATAAAGAAACATGGTGGTGGAATGAAGAAGTGCAAAAGGTTCTGGAAGAAAAGAAAAGTGCTTTTAAGGAATGGAAGAGTGATAATGATATGAGTGATGATATGAAAGAAATAAAGAAGAAGATGTATATGGAATGTAAGAAGAATGCAAAAAGAGCTGTCTCGATGGCACGGGCTAAAGTACAAGAAAACCTGTACCGGTCATTGGAAAGCCCGCATGGACAGAAGGATTTGTATAGACTGGCGAAAGCAAGAGAAAAGAATGCAAGAGACGTAATTCATATTAAATGTATGAAAGATGAGAAAGGAAAGGTTTTGACGAATGATAGCAAAATTAAAGATCGTTGGAAGGAATATTTTGAAAAGTTGATGAATGAAGAAAATGATTGGAATGGTGTTCTACCTCGAATACCAGTAAACATGGATGCAGTGAAAGCAATTACTATGGACGAGGTTAAAATAGCTGTGCAAGGTATGAAGAACGGTAAAGCGGTTGGACCTGACGGAATTCCAGCCGAGGCGTGGAAGGTTTTAAAAGTGGATGGATGGAGGTGGTTAAGTTTATTCTTCTATATTTATTATTATGGCGATCCCGGAGGAATGGTGTACAAAACTGTAACAACTATAGAGGAATTAAGCTTATGTCACATAGTATGAAAATTTGGGAGAAGGTGATAGAAAGACGAATGTGAGAAGAGAGTGAGGTATCACAGAACCAATTTGGGTTCATGCCCGGGCGTGGAACAACGGACGCCATATTCGCATTGCGCCAACTTTGTGAAAAATACAGGAGAGCACTCAGAAACCTGCATATGGTGTTTGTTGACCTAGAGAAGGCATATGATAGGGTACCCCGTGAGGTTCTATGGTGGGCTATGAAAGAGAAAGGAGTGCCTGGGAAGTACGTGCAACTTGTGCGTGCCATGTATGAAAGAGCTCTCTCCGTAAATACTCATGTCCGTTCCGAGGCTGGAGTAACCGACAAATTCAATGTGGCTGTGGGCTTACATCAGGGATCGGCTTTAAGCCCTTATCTGTTCCTCTTGGTAATGGACGCATTGACTGCGGACATACAGGAGGAGGCACCCTGGTGTATGCTGTTTGCCGACGACATTGTACTTGTTGGAGAAAATGCGTCGGAGGTCCAGAGCAGACTGGAAAAATGGCAGGATAAACTGGAGAGTGTCGGACTAAAGATCAGCAAAACCAAAACGGAGCACCTGTTCTGCGATTTTGGTGGCACATCCAGTTTTTCCTCTATTGTCTTAGATGGTGTATCCCTTCCAGTCTGTTACGATTTTCGTTATCTTGGATCTTTGATCTAAAACGATGGCGATGTTGACCGGGATGTGAAAAATAGAATAAATGCGGGATGGATGAAATGGCGACAGGTCACAGGAATAACCTGCGACCCACGAATGCTCCTTAAAATTAAGGGAAAATTTATAAAACAATAATAAGACCTGTCGTGATGTATGGATCTGAGTGCTGGGCAACGAAAGGGATGGATGAAAAGAGAGTGCATACGGCGGAGATGCGAATGTTGAGATGGATGTCTGGAGTAACTAGAATGGATAAAGTACGAAATGAGCATGTCAGAGGCAGTCTAAAAGTGACTCCAGTAACAGATAAGTTGATGAGTAATAGATTAGCGTGGTATGGGCATGTTATGAGGAGGGATGAATGCCACGTGACAAGAAGAGTGCTAGATATGACTGTGGACGGTTATATTACTCGAGGTAGACCAAAGAAAAGATGGATGGATTGCGTAAAAGGTGACATGAGTAAGAAAGGAGTGAGTGTTGAGATGACGGCTGATAGGAAGGAATGGTAGAGAAGAACATGTTGTGCCGACCCCACATAAAGTGTGACCAGGGCAAGAAGAAGAAGAAGAAGACCTTTAAATCATTTGTTAAAGGTTTTAGGTTAGGTTATACATTCGTTTAATATTATACGCGTTGTCATCATACCGTCTCATTTTTATTAATTTATGAACTAAAAAAGTAGTAATAAGTAAGTGATTTAAATATTCAAACATGCCGAATTGTTGTGACAATTTCGTTAATTCCTAATGTTTTGATTGTCTTTAAATTTGTGAAAATAGTGAAAATATGTTGTTATAAATTATGATTTTTATAAACGCGAAATAACTGTGACAAATATCGTTCAAAATCATATCTTGATTGATATGTACATAACATATGCCACCGAAAATACCGTTCTTTGATACTAAATTGTGAATATTTTAATTACGATGATATAAAAAATTAATATTTACTTTTTATTATATTTTTATTAATTAGATTTATTTTGTTTATTTGTTTTGAAAGATACTTCGTGATGCCATAGACAGATGATCAATTTTAGTTTTGAGTGTTTAGTGATTGTTTGCGTGTGATATTTACGAACTTGTTCAATAATTATTAGGTGAGTATATTTTCTTTTTGTTTTCAAATAGGCTTGTTTGAGGTATAAAATAATAAATGCTATGTTAGTGAAATGTTGCAAAATGACGTATTAAACACGCTACTAAGCAGATTACTAATGAACGGAATAATTATTATGAAAAATAATTTTATTATTTCGTATTTATACGCTCGTCAATTTGTTACTGAAATATTAAATGACTATGGTAATCAGAGATGGTTCTAATTTTTAAACACGCCAAATTGTTGTGACACATTTTGGTTTTAATGTTACGAGATTCATTTTTGAAATCCTTCGATTACGTAACTGTTGAGATAAATTCAATTAAGTTTATATTATTACGAGATGTTGTTACTTTGCCAGTCCGAAGCCTGATCAAATGTGACGGAAAATTCGAATCATATCTGAGGTAATCAGACGTAATTTCCGTAGGTCAATGACTTAACCACAGCTGACTGAGATCAGTGACCCGCCTAGCTATTTTGTTAAATTATCTTTCGCGCGCGTTTGCACTCGTGTGTCTGCTAGAAAGTGTTTATGTTTTTTAAGGTTTTGTTAAGTAATACAGTGAGTTTAGTGCGGTTGTTGTGTAAAAGAAAATTAAAGTATTACGTTACATTAAATGGATGACTTGAAACATGAGTATCAAACCTTATATGCAACTTACGGATTGCGTATTGGTAGGTGCTATGGACTCGACCACTTTTACTCATTACGAGGTAAGTGTAAACCGAAGTTGTGCGGCGCGCGCCTTAGATAGTGTAATGCGTGCACGAGACCAGTGGAGCTCGAATATTTAAATATTTTAAAAGTTGAAAAACTATTTTTGGGATTTTTTTTGAAATGCGGAATGTGATGTGTTACACTTGCTGAACCTTCCATTTGAAGGACGTCAGTATAGAGTCGAACTCCTTATATAAGATAGGTTATTGAGAATACTCAAAATAAACCACAAATTGTTTCTCTGAAAATATAAAGTTTTGTTTTATTTAACACGCCTTTATAACATCATAACAATTATCAATAAACTATTACAATTATACTTTTATCTTACCTGAAAATACAAAAAATCGACATTTAAAGTTCACTAATATCGCCTCCTCAATTATATCTCTTTATTCAATTCAATTCTTTGGTTAATGGCTTCTAGTTGTGCCAATTAGACACATGTTATTTCGCCAATGTCACGTGGGATGGAGAAGACACGATGGAGATTGATCGGTGGGGTCAAGAATCCAACCTTAACTAAATTTTGAAAACACCCTAAAATAGTGTGAATTTCATTATTAGTCCTTAACCTAGAACAACACAAAAATAGATATAAATATTATACATCCTAGTATAAAAATACAGGTAATTTAAATGGGACAATCACATGTTTTATTTACAGTTTAATTTTATTATATTTAATATATTTACACAGAAACGGACACAGTGGACTAAACACAAACATCAATAAACAATCAACATTTATAGGGCGGGGGACTTTAGGAGGGAGGACGTCATAGAGGGGATGAAGAAGTCTGGGGCAATTAAACAGGATATGGGATGGGGAACCCTCGTCTAAGCCGCATTCGCACAGTGAGTGGTCACGAACTCTAATTTTGGCCAGGTGCCTGGGAGTACATGCATGGCCAAGACGCAAACGACAAATAGTTGAAATGACCCAGCGGTCAGCACGTCTGAAAAGGGAAAACCAAGGACGTCTAGGAATATCAGGTTGTAAGCTGGCATAGTATTTACCCTTGACCGATTTTGATGAATTCCAAAAGGATGTCCAAGAATTGGACATTCGAGTATTCGCGACGGCACAGAGATCTTGGGAGGAATTTTCAAAGTGTTCTAAAGAACCAAGATGTATGGCTGATTTGGCACACGAATCAGCAGTTTCGTTGCCAGGGATTCCGGAATGGCTGGGAATCCAAACTAGCGAAACTTGCAGTCCCTTTTGATGACATAAGAACAAGGCCTCTCTGATCTTTAAAATAACGAAAAACCTCTTTCTACTACGAAATGGGTTTTCCTTGATGGCTAAAAGGCAGCTTAAGGAGTCAGTCAAGATAACAGTCTGTCTTAAGTCATGGGAGTGGGCATATAAAATTGCTTCTAATAGGGCGATCGCCTCACCAGTGAATACTGATGATTATTCAGGTGGGCATTTAAATTGTAAAATAATTTTGAATTTAGGAATCCAGCAGGCTGCACCAACACAACCTTCTGGAGATAGTTTAGACGCATCGGTATAGATGAGAAGATGCTCTGACCAATTTTCATGAAATATATTATTGAAACGAGACACAGTATCAGGTGAACCTTTGACGAATCCAAGGTTCGTTACAATAGGAGGTTGATGGACAAGGGCCTTATAGTGGATGGAAAAAAGAGGGTTCAAAGGGAGTTGAATAATAGGATTCGGAAGATTAGTGAAATAAAGGAAGCTATTTAAAAGACAGGATACAGGTTTGTTAGGATTATAAATTTGGGACAATTTATTTAAATGATTCCAAAGAGGATGAGATGACAGCTGTAACATCTTGCCAACGAAACGATCACACAGATACTGTCTTCTTATTTGCAAGGGAGCATCAACGCATTCCACCTGTAGGGCATTCGTAGGTGTAGATTTCATAGCACCCAGAATGATTCTAAGGCATTTAAATTGAATTTTGTTCAGCTTGTCAGCCGCTGATTTATTTATAGGTTCCAAAACAAATGTACCATAGTCCATATGACTACGAACTATAGCATTATATAGAAGTTTTAGTGAGTATGGGTGAGCTTCCCACCAAATACCTGAGACTGCACGAAGGACATTAATGCCTTTTTCACATTTTTTAATAATATGCTCAGTATGAGAAACTTCGTTCAATCGGTTATCAAGTATAACTCCTAAAAATTTAGCCTTTTCTACAAAGTTGATGCGTTAATCCCCATAAAGCAAATCGAAGGTGGGAACCATCCTTTTTCTAGTAAATGTAACTGCCTGACTTTTGGCAATCGATAGTGATAGCCCATGATCAGACAGCCACTGGCCTAGATAATGCAAAGCAGAGTTGAGGCGAAATGAAATATCTTCTACTGAATTTGATCGATCATAAATAGCAATGTCATCAGCATATTGTAAAATATTGCAAAAATTGTTAACAGATAATTCAAGATCGTGGGTGTAAATGCTGTAGAGCAGAGGACTAAGGACGGAGCCTTGAGGAAGACCTTTCCAGGCCAGCCTGGGGGGAAGAGAAATGGATTGGTGTTTTATCACTATTGATCTGCAAAAAAGCTGGTGCAATTTTTGCCTGAGTATTGGGAGAAGAACATTATCAAATCAGCAGAAGCTACATCCAGAAAAACACCCACAAGGTACTCTCCTTTTAAAAAGGCTATTCGAATATCTGTTGTAATAATACTGAGACTATCGATGGTGCTCAAACCCTTTCGAAAGCCAAATTGAGAGGGTGAGAGAATATTTCTGCTTTCCATTATCCACTCCAGACGATTCTTTATCAGATGTTCAGTTATTTTAGCTAAAGTAGACGATAGTGCAATGGGTCTATAGGAATTAGAATCTGAAGGATTCTTGCCGGGTTTAAAAATAGGAATAATTAACTGAGACTTCCAAGAATCTGGAATAACTCCTGACAAATAAAACTGATTAATTATATTTAAGAAGAATTTCTGAGACTTTTCATTTAAATGTGTGATAAAAGAATAAGGAACACCATCTTCACCAGGAGAAGAATCTGTGAGACCAGACAGAGCACATTGAAGCTCAGAAAATGAAAATGGGGCATCCATTTCGTCTGAAATAGGTGCAGGAAGGGAAGAAAGAAAGTTATCCTGACAAGGTACGAAGGGGGGGGGGGGGGGGGCAAGTTTGTCAGCAAAATTGTTCAGCCATTCTAATGGATTATTGGAGGTAGGATTGATAGAATTCAAGGAACGGCGAAATTTTCTAAGTTTCAACCAAACTGCGTAAGAAGGAGAACGAGGGGAAAGTGATTCACAAAAGTCAACCCAACCAAGCTTTTTTTGACACTAGTCTCTTTAATTTAGCGTCTAACCGTTGATATCTTTGGAAATTCAGAGGAGTCATAGACAGAGAATATGAATCCTCTGCCTCCGTTCTTTGAGTAGCTAAGCGGGAGCATTCCTCATCCCACCAGGGGGTGGAAAGCACCAACTTTTTGCGGAAATGTTTTTTAGGGAAATTAAGATCTGCACCAGTCAAAAGAGCCTTAAGGAATGTTTCATAATAAAAAGTGGTATTTTCATCACCTCCAGACTCAGGAAGAGAGTCCAATATGTCATCAACAGAACTAGCATAGTCGAACTAGTTTGCATTTTTCAGGGAATATTTAAGGAGGGGGTTTGGGGTAATAGAAGGAACGGAATTTTGATTAAGGGAAATGAGAATAGGGAAATGATCACTACCAAAAGTGGATGACAAGACATTCCAGGAAAGTTGAGATGCAAGAGAGGGAGAAGATAAGGATAAATCTGCTGCAGTTTTAGGGTTCTGAGAAGGGTAAACTCGACGTGTCGGCGAACCATCATTGAAGATGCACAGATTGACATCATCAACTATATCCACCAACAAGTGAGCAAACCCATCAGTAGAATGACAACCCCATGCAGTATGATGGGCGTTGAAGTCGCCCATCACAAGGATAGGATGAGAAAGTGAAGAATAGATAGAATGAAGTTCAGGAATAAGAGAAGAGGATGGGTGGGGTATATACAAAGATAGAAAGTAAATGTTAAGGGATTTAATAGCAACAGCACTGAAATGCTGGCTGGGTGGGAGAGGGATTTGAGAGAAAGGGATAGAATGACGGATAAAAAGAGCACAACCTGCATACCCATCACTTCTGTCATCCCTCAAACAGGAAAAACCAGGAACCCGAAAGCGAGAACCAGGAATTAGCCATGTTTCAGAGATGGCAACAATGGAGGGACTATGAGGGATTTATAAGGGAGAGTAATTCGTGTTTTTTCGGACGGATGCTTTTACAGTTCCACTGAAGGAAGCTGGTTGGGGCCATTTTTAAGGACAAGGAGTAATTGGGACAGGTTATCGGCAACGTTGGACGGTAAAGGAACATCGCTACATGCTGTAACAATGTTGAGGATCATTTGTGAAAGGAGTTCTAAAAGGTTTGTGGTATGATTGGTAGGGATAGGTTCCACATTGTTATTGAGGGCACAACCATTGGGAGTGAAAGAGGGACAGTTGCCCACTATGGCTTGGTGGGCTTGTTTATCAAACCCTTTACCAAGGGGGGCTCTGGGACGGACGGATCTGACTACAGTTTGGCGGTACGATTGAACAGATTTGTTTGGAGAGGGAATAGTTTTAGAGGGACTGGAGGAAACATAAACGGGTGGGGAAAACATCTCCTTAGCGATCTCTGCATAGGATCTGCGGACTGGGGGGAATCTTGCGGATGCTTCCATATAGGAGACATTATCGGATGCCATGACTAACTTTATTGAATGCTGTCGCGAATACTCAGGACATTCTTTGTCAGAGGCAAAATGCTTGCCTGAGCAATACAAACATGTGGCATTGTCCTTGACGACATCACATGACTCACCAGTATGTTGTTGAGAACATTTAAAACATCGTGGTTTCGATCTGCATTGAGTTTTTACGCGATCATAGCGGCAACAGCTTAAACACATAATGGTCGGAAGATTTTAGGTCTCTACGGGAAGGGAAGTGTGGTAGGAGTAGACTTTAGGAGGCAATATTTGACCTCTAAAAGTTATAACGATGGGTTGGGTAGGGACCCAGGTGACAACACCCTCATTAGAAATTTTACGGTTCAACCGTCTCGCTTTCATAACATCTCCGCATCCAGAAGGAATTTCTAATGAGTCGACGAATTCCTCCATCGACCATTCCACGGGAACACCTTTAACTAGACCCATTCTAGTAACATTATATGTTGGAATAATGGACTTGCAGAGGCCTAAATTGTACTTGCAAAGGCCTAAAATGGGATTATTTAAAAATTCATTTGCTGCTTGCCCGGAAGTGAACTCAACGGATATTTTATTTCGGCCTATATTCTTTACACCGTCATTTATTATTGAGCTGATTTTATGCTTATGCAAAAATTGCCCAAAGGTAATAGCCCGAACAGTAGTTCCTGCTGAAGGGTCTGCGATTTCCCGTGAGACATGAACGATAAAGGGACCTTTGTCATCACCCGAATACATTTTGGGACCATCTGAGAAGGAGGGATGAACGTACATCGACTGGATCGACGGAGTAGCGGTAGATGGATGGACTATGATTTTCTTCGCTACCGAATCAATCATAGAACTTTCATTAGGACGTTTACGGGAATCAGAGGGGGACGGATCAGACATAATGGGTGAGCCTCCAGGATCAGGAGGTTCGGGAGGTCGATCGACATCCATTTTTACTAACAAACAATAAATATATGTATTAACTACTACTAAACAAAAACTACTATTTACACACTTACCACAGCTAAAATTGTTAGTAATACACTATAATTATTAAAAACCAACTATTTTGACAGTGATACACCATAAAAACCGAAAACAAAACAACAGAATCTCTCTAACACGTGTGTCAACCGAAGCCAACGCAAGCGAAAAAACTATATCTCTTTATTTTCTTACAAAATCAAAGTTCAAAATAATCTAAACATTATCTGTCATTCTGTCATTCAACCATCAAATGCGCGGCAAACTGACTTTCAGTTACAGATTAAAAACGCGCGGAGTGCAGCTAATTTGGGATAATGAAATGTCATTTCATTACATCTCCCCCCCCTAAGAGCGAAAATTCTAAATAATATAATCTACTATAAACGAAAATTTTAAATAATCTAATTAACTATAAACAAAAATTCTAAATGATATAATAATAATAATAATAATAAACAGAATTAAAAACATGCAAAGAGCGGCCTTATCACTAAGTAGTGATCTCTTCCAGGCAACTCAACAGAAAGAAACTTCTAAAATTTAACAACGGGCTAATGCAATTCTAGGGATATAATAATTGTAATTAGACATACAAGAAGGATCACAAACACAAACAATATGACAAACAGGACGTAAAACAGTAAAATAAAATAAAAAATTTAACTAATGGACAAATAATGTTTTTTAACTCTAAATTTAAAAGTTGATAGGGTTGTAGACTGGCGAACTTCAGCTGGAAGTGCATTCCACAGTTTAACCGCCTTTGCCGTAAACGAATTCATGTAGGATTGAGAGTGACAGATAGGAAAAGTTAATTTATTATTACTCTGAGACCGAAGATTAAAATGAACAGAAGAGTTACCGAGGAAGGAAAACGCTCTTTTAAATAAACTGGAGTAAAAGGATGAATAAGTGTAGAATAGAGATACTTGAGATCAGAACGATACTGCGAAACGTGATCGAATTTTTTAAGGCCAAATACATATAAATCTGATGCAAAGGTTTTGTAGACGTTCCAGTTTGTTAATCAGTTCTTCAGATAAATCGGGATAACAAGCATCAGCATAGTCAAGGATTGGGAGAAGAAGCGTGTTAGCAACTGTTATTTTAGTTTTAATGGGCAAAAAGTTCTTCCATCTTCTGAGTGAATTTACAGTAGCAAACAATTTACTACTCATTTCAGCAACATGAGGTCGCCAAGAAAACGAGCTATCCACGATGACACCAAGATTCTTAAAAACATTGCTGTAAGATAAAATTGAGTCATGGAACACAACGTTTGGTAGGTTGTCATAATCAATTTTGGATAACTGTTTAGTGGTACCTATAATACAAAGCTGTGACTTATTGGCATTGACTGACAAACCAAAAGATTTGCTCCAGTTGCTAATAATATTCAGGTTATTATTCAATTTTGTTACTGCTTCTGCAATGTACTCAACTGGAGTAGTCACATATACTTGTAAGTCATCAGCATATAGATGACAAGAAAGGGTAAGATGTTCAGTAAGAGTATTGATAAAGATAGAAAAGAGGAGCGGAGAGAGTACACATGCGATTGCATTGATTACGGAGCCATTTATATTTGCAGAGATTAGGCTCGTTTGGTATGGCTTTATACTTGAACTTCGCTGTATTGCGCTTAGTCAGGGCCACTTTAATATCCTCGGTTAGCGAGGGTGCGGGAAGATGTTTTAATTTAATCGGCCTCAGAGGGGCATGTATGTATGAGAAGGGAGTTAAATATACAAAGCTTTTCATCTATCGTGGATGCATTAAAAACGGAATCCCAGTCGATGGAATTGAAATCGCTCATAAAATTTACATTATTAAAATTTTTAAAACTTCTACGCATAACAACTGATGGTTTAACCTTAGGTAGACGAATTTTATACGATAAATAAATTAAGTCATGATATGAAAATGCATCTGCTGGGAGTTGACCATGCACACAGAGAGTTCGGGAGAGAAAACGATCATTAGGTCAAGGAGTGAAGGTGAGCAATTGGGAAAGAAATGAGTAGGATTAGTTTGTAATAAATTGAGATTGGAACTAGAGATAATGTGTTTAAACTGATTAGCGCGCGAGTCGTTTTTAGTCAAACACGTATTAAAATCACCCATTATTATGGTATGATCGACATTGGGCACGTAATATTCCAGTAAATCTTCGAACTTTTGAAAGTAGTTGATATGAAGTGATGGAGAATAAAAGACTCCTAAAAGAACCTTTAGGTTGCCAAACAAAACTTCCAAAAAAGTATGTTCAGATGACTCCGAGTACTCACAAGGTGATTTATTTAAGTTAGAAAAAGGAATATGACTACGTAAATATAAAGCTACACCACCCCCACCTTTGCCAGTTCGATCATTACGAATAAGGTGAAAGCCTGGGAGTGAGAACAAAGTAGAGGGCAATGACGGTTTTAAAAACGTCTCAGATACCAATATAGCATGGATAGTCGGTACATAAAAAGAGGCTAAAAGATCAGGGTAATGCGCAGGGATGCTTTGTGCATGAATATGTATAATGTTAAAATTTTTATGTAAAGAATAAAATTTTGTATTAAGTGCAGTCTTTAACGGGAGCGATGAACTATGAAAGCTATCATCTGAAGTTAAGGTAGCAGAAAAATAACTTTCACTATTAGAACTGCACAAAAAAAAATTAAAATAAAAGAAAATAAATAAAATAAATAAATTAACTATTAACTTATACTATATTAACATTTACCTACCAGGTCTATGGTAAGTTTCTTAAATAATTAAAGATCTTCTTAATAAGTACAATATAAACTAATCAAAAAGTTATTTGCACTGAAGAAAAAACAAAATATATATTTACATATATGTATATATACAATGTGTGGTATACCCCATGTAAAACTAAAATATAAATTCTTACTTGTAAGTTATAAATTCTTCAACCTATTATATTTGTTTATAATAATAATTCAAAGCAAAAAAAAGCAAGCAAATTTTGTAATTGTCGTTGTTACTTTTGCCTCTGATTACAAACATCTGATTAAAAACATAAGACATTGACACTGTCATTTGTCAATAGTATATACATATACGGTGTTCAGGTTTAGTTTAACTACAATTTACCCACACTAAAGTTAAATGAAATTGTTGAAATGTGAAATAGCGAGGATATAAGCAAACAATAGCAGTATACCCACTAACTCAAAGCACTGTCACAAACAAAATATAAGCCAAACACAAGCAAAATTCAACTCTATGGAACAGGCTGCTGATTATGTATAAGCGCACTGTTAATATATTATCAACTAAATATTACAAGCGTAAGCATCAAAGGACAAAAATACATACAAAGGAGAAAAAAAAGAGCAACAAAAAATAAACATTACTTTTTGTTGTTTCTCTTAGGCCGGATTGATTGAGATTGGATAATTTTGGTACCTTTGTTGTTGGAGAACGTGGCCGTGCTGCCCATGTTTGTGGTATTACTAATAGCAGTAGGAGAGTGCTCGTCTTGAACCTCAGTTGGACTCGGTATGGAGGTGAGCTCAGCGGTTGAAGTCATGCGATGGCGTGCTCCGTCCGGTGTAATAAAAACAATTTGCCCATCTTTTGTCCAGCATTTGGAGATCCCAAAATGTTGCCTTGCAGCCATAAATGCCTCATGACGACCCTTTGTGAGAAACTCAAAAAGAGTAATTCCTGTATTTTTAAGATTAGTTTTTGCATACCATACTTTATTCCGCAATGACAAGTCTTGGAATTTGATGAGAATGGGTCTAGGTTTGTCACCAGTGGTATATCCCATGCGATGACTTCTACTAATAGTACCAGTAGTAAGCTCAGGGATCTTCAGATGTTCTGAAAGAGCTTTGATGGCAACAACACTTACATTTTCTTTTTTACTTTCTGCAATACCATGAACAAGGAGTATTTTCCGTCTACTGCGCATTTCATATTGATCAAAATCTTTAGACAGCATTTTGATTTGCAACTGCAAGCTCTCTAAAGCAGTCAGTACAAAGTTACGGAAAACACTTAATTGAGCAGTGATATTGGTCAATGGACTAGTTGCCGGACTTTGTTGGAATTCAGTCATTTTATAATTGAAATGCAGTGCTAAATCTTCCATAGATTGCTTAATAGACTCCATTGCAAGTGTCAGTTATAAGTTATAGTGGTGATACAGCAATATTATAGTAGTAAGTAGTGATTTTTTAAAATGATTTATCTTGAAAGGAATTCTACTGGCAGGCAAGGAATTTCTTAGTTCATTATCATTGTATATGTATAGAATTTATAATTTTATTTATTTATAAAATTACCATCTTACAAAAGTTGTGTTATTTGTTATTCAGCTACCCTTCCAAAAATATATCATTGCAAGTTATCTTCATATTCGTTTTCTTCCACCTCATGTGCTGTGATAGGTTGTAATTTTGTTATGTGAAATAAAGTTGATTCTGTTTTCCTGTTGCCAGTGTCAATCCTATAAATGGAATTTGATATTTTCTCTATTATCTTGAAAGGGCCTATTTTTAATTCGTCTAATTTTTTTCTATTCAGTCTATTTCCATTTTCTACATATACACTGTCTCCTATCTCGAACTCTTGCATTTTCCTATTTCTATCAAATATTTTCTTATTGTACTTATGGGATTTTATTGTATTCTCTTATGCTAATCTTCTATCAGTAATCTACTTGTCTCCGGTTTCTATTGTATTAATTTCATTTCGTAGAATACTAACATTTGTTCCGTCCAGTAAATATTTTGGTGCAAAACCTCTAACAGAGTGGTCTGTTTCATTATATTTCTCTATACATTCTCTTGCTGTTGTGTTTTTTTTTTCATTTGGGTAGGTGCATTTGACAAGTAATAAAAATTTCACTCCGTTTTATAATTAATAGTATTTATTGTTAATCAATTTTGAAAACAAGGATATTTTATGCATAAATGATATCACAAACCTCCCAGCTATCCTTTCAAATGATTGGTTTTAACACAAGTTTCAATTTTCCACATTTATAATTGCCACATCATAACATTGTAACTGCTTACAATAATAATAAAATATATGCAATATATGAAATGGATTCAATAAAAAAATCATTACTTGAATTAACTGACAATTCACGCATGGCTGAATTTCAAAAAGATCTGAAAGCAGCTACACCTGCAACAAGTCCGACATCAAATATTCATTCGCAGTTCCTCACATTCAGAACATTTGTGTTGTCTGCTCTTGAGAGTCTTCAAGTACAAGTTGAGTTGCTAACAAGACAGCAGGATGAATTTGAAATGAAATCTAGGAGAAAAATTATTTTAATTCATGGTGTGCCGGAAAGAAAAAGGAGAATGTTTCTTTGAATGTGACCAAGATATTATCTGATCATTTCAAAATGCCACAGCACTAGGTAATTTATGGTACTCCTTCTGACTACACTCGCTGCCTTGGATCCTCTACTCCAAAAAAAATCACGGCCAATTCTTGTGAGGTTTAAAGATGTCTCACTGCGGGATAAGCTGTGGTCTTCAAAAACGAGTCTAAAAGGCACAGGTATAATTTTGGCTGAGTTTCTGACGAAGTCCCGACATGAGGCATTTATACTGGTACGAAGACGTTTTGGAATTAATAAGTGCTGGACCAAAGATGGCTGTATCATGGTGTTAGATGCTGATGGTTCACGTCATCGTATGATCACGGTGTCTGAAGTTAATGCAATCCAGCATCCAACTGAAGATATAACTGAGCCATCCACAGTGTCTTTAAGTGCGGGTACTATTCCAAAAGGAAGTAAGGTATCGTTGTCTTAGATTTTCGCGATTATTATTCATTGAAATGAAACTATTTTAAACGGATTTAAATCGCGTATATTAATTATTTTTATCATCCCGACGTTTCGAGCACTTTGCAGCGTTCGTGGTCACGGGTAGACTAAGGTGACATTTGTCTATTTGAGATTTGAGAAAATATTATTTACAACTACCGCCAACGGTTTCTTAAATGATATCTTGAATAACATTCCGGTTGCACGCAGAAGGCACTAACTGTATCTTTTGGTCTGGCAGTCTGTTGGACTTGGGATTTTAAATTTTTAATAAGCGGATCCCAGGTGTTTGAAAGTCTCCAACCATCTTCTCTATTGAAGTTCGGATGTTTTTGAATTTCAATAGCCTCGCGTATCATTCTAGGAATGAATCTGTGTTCTCTAGCGAGGATCTGTGGTTTATCAAATCGGATAAAATGGTTAGGTTTATCCAAGGCATGTTCACAAACTGCAGACATTGAAGAACGCCTATTCTTGACATCTCCTATGTGTTCCTTGACCCTAGTACCGATGCTTCTTTTTGTTTGGCCTATGTAAGATAAACCACACTCACATTCGAGTTTGTATACTCCCGCAGTCTGTAAAGGAATATTACTCTTGATAGGTCTCAAGAACTGGCTCACTTTCTTATGAGGCTTGTAGATAGTTTTAATCGAAGCTCGCTTCAAGATGTTGCCAATTCTGTCTGTAACTCCCTTCACATATGGTAGAAATGCAGGTTGTCGCTCAACTGTGGGTGGCTTGATACGGCTTCTACGATGCTGGCGAGGCACGGGCAGCTTGTTCTGGTGGAGTGCAAGCTTGACGTGGTGTAGCTCGTCCTCTAGGTGTTCAGCATCGCAGAGATGGTGGGCTCTCTGAAACAAAGATTTGCCAACGGTAGCTAACTGACTAGGGTGGTGGTGTGAGTCACCATTGAGGTATTTATTAGTGTGTGTGGGTTTCCTATAAACTGTGTGACTTAATGTGTTGTCAGGATTCTTGATAATAAGAATGTCAAGAAAAGCTAAAACATTATTTGCCTCTAATTCCATAGTAAATTGAATGTTATTATTAATAGAATTAAGATGTTGTAAAAATGCAGACGTCATATCACTAGGTAATATTGTGAAAGTGTCATCTACGTACCGCTTGTAAAACCGAGGTGTGATTGGTCCGGAGTGAAGAGCCCTCTCCTCCAGGTCTTCCATGAATAAATCGGCGACCACGGGGGATACTGGAGAACCCATTGCAACTCCGTCGACTTGCACATAGAATTCATTATTCCACAATAAATATCCAGATGTCAGACAGTGATGTAACAGCTCTGCATACTCAATAGGCATGTTTTTTGTTTGTAGCTTCCTCTTGACAATTTCGATGCAGTCTTGTATGGGTAGGTTGGTAAACAATGACTGGACATCAAAACTAACCATTGTCTCATTGTTGGCTAATTTGAGATCTTTGATTTCACCAACAAACTGGTAAGAATCCTTCACATAAGCTTCCGTGTGTCCTCGGAGTGGTGATAATATCCTTGCTATGTGTTGAGCCAATCTATATGTTGGTGTATCGATTTGGCTTACAATAGGACGCAACGGAGCACCAGTTTTGTGTATTTTAGGTAACCCATACAATTTTGGGGGCTTAGCACATGTAGGCACGAGTGATTTTTTATCCAGATTTAACTTTTCTTGATGTTTAGATATTAACGCGGATGTCTTTTTGAGAATAGTATTAGTAGGGTCTTTTGTTACTTTTTTATAAGTTTTTTCATCCGATAAGATCGCGGTAATTTTCTGGTTATAGTCACACGTATCCATCACAACGGTCGCGTTTCCCTTATCTGCCCGGAGGACTGTAATGTCTTTATTATTGCGTAAGTTCTTCAGTGCAATAGATTCATCACGAGTAAGGTTTCTTTTCGGTGGCCGGCTTCGACGTAAAACACTCGAAATGTCCTGTCGAATTGCTTCCGAGTCTTCCTTCGTGACATTATTCTTAAAAAGACACTCCTCTACGTGGCAAATAATGTCTTCAAACGGTATTTTGGATGGAGCCGGTGCAAAATTTAAGCCTTTATTTAATACCGTAATGGTTGATTTATCTAAAGTTTGTTTTGACAGATTGATAAGTGACGTACGCGCAGGTTGGTTTTTAATTTCCCCGGTGTTGCCATTGTTAAATTTAAATTAATTTAAATTAAAGGACTTTCCTTTACAGACTGCGGGAGTATACAAACTCGAATGTGAGTGTGGTTTATCTTACATAGGCCAAACAAAAAGAAGCATCGGTACTAGGGTCAAGGAACACATAGGAGATGTCAAGAATAGGCGTTCTTCAAAGTCTGCAGTTTGTGAACATGCCTTGGATAAACCTAACCATTTTATCCGATTTGATAAACCACAGATCCTCGCTAGAGAACACAGATTCATTCCTAGAATGATACGCGAGGCTATTGAAATTCAAAAACATCCGAACTTCAATAGAGAAGATGGTTGGAGACTTTCAAACACCTGGGATCCGCTTATTAAAAATTTAAAATCCCAAGTCCAACAGACTGCCAGACCAAAAGATACAGTTAGTGCCTTCTGCGTGCAACCGGAACGTTATTCAAGATATCATTTAAGAAACCGTTGGCGGTAGTTGTAAATAATATTTTCTCAAATCTCAAATAGACAAATGTCACCTTAGTCTACCCGTGACCACGAACGCTGCAAAGTTCTCGAAACGTCGGGATGATAAAAATAATTAATATACGCGATTTAAATCCGTTTAAAATAGTTTCATTTCAAGGAAGTAAGGTGTCTTCAAATACGATAAGACCTAAAAGAATCGTAAGGAAGTAAGGCTTTATAACTTTCGTAACCAACTTTTACGTTTATATTGTATCTCAAAGTTACCTTCCTTTATTTATTATTATATATAAGTAGTTTTTTGTTTTTCTCTGTTTTCTATTTAGTTTTATAATGTAAATTTGTCCTTAAAATGTTTTATAACAACAAATAACAATAGTACACTACACTTAATGGGTTGTTAGCTCTTTAAATAACTGTTTGTAATTTTGTATAACTAATCCTCAGATTTGTAAATTACTGTGTGACAGTGACAGTGGACAGATGATTCTTACCATGTTCCTCTTTACATCACGTCATTATTTAACCTATTAACCGCCAAATGAAAAGCACATATGATATCTTTATGAAATGTTTAATGTATTATTAGTATTAGCCAAATAAACACAATGTAATGAAAAAAATTAGAAAAAAATATTTTGGGCTCCCTACAGGGGGTTGTATTCATTTAAGTACAGCGGCGGATTATGTATGAAAGGTTTCAAAACACTGTTTTTCTATGCATAATGTTTTAAGACATTTTTTGCATTGCCATCGGACTCTTGCATGACACACAAAACAACGCAATTGTTTTTCCAACTTTTTAGGGTAGTGTCCTGCACCATCTTGAGCTAAACCATGGATCAATGTAGATGATGGCCTAGTTTTATACTGTGTATTTTGTTGTAAGTAATATCTTGCAATGCTACGACGGAACAGCAATTGATCCATCTGTTGATTCTGACTAATAGTATGCAACCGCCAGGCATTTGCAATAGCCATATCTAACATGTAGGTAAATAAAACCCACCACCATTTCTTTCCATGTACTGCAATTCTATTAAGTGAAATAGATTGATCAAGTTTATCGACACCTCCCATGTTTTTATTGTAATTTTGAAATAATCTAGGAATATTGAAATCAGCTTTTTCACGTCGTGTCGTACACCAGCGCTTTATAACGCCGAGTGGTTCTATAACATCATAATTAATCGCAATCGTGCACACACTATTGTCTTTCCATCTCACTAATAATATTTCATTTTGTTTATCAAACCTGAAATCATAAGAGGTTCTAGCTTGTTTCTTCATATCTGTGGTACTTTTAAATGGACATTTTTTAAAACTATTCTCCCTTATTGTTCCGCTTGCTCGATATCCAAGTTTCTTGAGATCTACTAAAAGATTGTAGCTGGTGAAAAAGTTATCAAAAAAGATTTGTTGATTCCTTGGATCAGTACCCAATTTCTGAAGTAACGTTTTTACAATTCTTGATCCTAAAGGTTCCTTAAGAGCTTCTACAGTTTTTCCACAGTAAAAATCAAAAACATAACAATATCCCGTAGAACTCGCCGCTACCCAGTTTTTGTAACCAAACGTTATTGGCTTTCCTCGAATGAATTGTTTGGCAGGATGATGGCCATAATATTTGATTATTGATTCATCGACCGAAATGTTTTCATGTATCACGCCCCATTGATTAAATTTTTTCATTAGAATATTGGCCAATGGGCGAACCTTGAATATTTTGTCTCTGGAATGACATGCATTGTCGTTATTCGCTAGATGAAGATTCTTTTTTATGTCTCGAAATCTTTGTCTCGTTATAGACTTTCATATTATTTTAATACCTATATCTTCATCGTAAGACCAATATAATTCTTCTCTAGGTAATTTATGGTACCCCGACAATATCAATAAACCAATAAACTTTTTCAAATCAGCAGAATTTAACTGAAAATTGTGTCTGTCGTTTTGATTAGCGTACAAAATTGTATTTGTTATTATCAGATCAATAACTTCTTCATCAAAGATTTTTTCGAAAATTTGTACTGGATTGAGATCTTTGACCTGTTCTATTATTACGTTTTGTCTATCTATCACTTCTATGGTATCTTGAAACTTGGAGGTATACATTGGCGAGCACTTACGTCATATCGGATCTTGTTGCTTACGATAAGTTCGCTTAGCTGCCAATAGTTCATCATCGCTGCTGTCGTATTCATCACTTGGGACATTATCCCCATTACACTTTAATATCTCAATATTACCGGGTATATCCTGCGGTAAAGAGGTAGTTGTCATATCTTCATCACCCCCTTCTTCTTCATCTGTCACGACGCTAACCTCTGGCAGTGTTATGGCTAAGTCATAATCAGCATCACTGTCACTATTTTCTAAAACAGCATCAATAGCTTCTCTAAGCCTTTATAACTGGTATAAGGGTTGAACATTCTTGAACTCATTATTAGAAAACTGAAAAATAAAGTGGACAATTTGCATATGAATACCGCCGTTGTACTCAATCCAGTACAGAAGTATTGCTTACAATATATATATATATATATATATATATATATATATATATATATATATATATGTTATATATATATATATATATGTATGTATTAATATATAATTTCATTTCATTTGAAAGTAATTATATATATATAAGGAGTTCGACTCTATACTGCGGTCCTTCAAATGAGAGGTTCGGTAAGTGTAACTCATCACATTCCGCATAAAAAAAAAATTCCCAAAAATAGTTTTTAAACATTTAAAATATTTAAATATTCGAGCTCCACTGTTCGTGCGCACGCCTTACACTATCTAAGGCGCGCGCCGCACAACTTCGTTTTACACTTACCTCGTAATGAGTAAAAGTGGTCGAGTCCATAGCACCTATCAATACGCAATCCGTAAGTTGCATATAAGGTTTGATACTTGTCGGCGACAAGAGAACATAAACATGAACATGTGTATGTAAATAATGAAATTTGTCTTTGCAATAAGATGTTATTCAAAGTAGAATATAACACTTTTAAAACTTATTAGAATTAGGGTCTAATGTAACGCGAACGAATAAAACGTAAAAAATTCACATAGAAATTTTGTATGAGAATTCATTAATATGAGTTATTAAGCTTAAATCTTGTAAGTTTTATCATATTAAAATTAGAATTCTTCTCCTTACCGTATACTGTGTGTAAATGAATAAGAAATAATCGAGCTATGTCCATCTCTCTCGCACTTAGGGGACTGACGTCCCACGAAGTAATCTTATCGTATAATTACGTAATTTGAAAATGTACTTTTTTGTTTTTGAGAAAATAACTTTTGACTGTGAATAATCTTGTTAAAATCGACTTAAAACGAAATGCTGTGAAGGAATTTTGCAAATAACTTTTCTAATTAGCGAGATATGAGAGTTAGAATTAGGGTCTAATGCAACGCGAACGAATAAAACGTAAAAAATTCACATAGAAATTTTGTATGAGAATTCATTAATATGAGTTATTAAGCTTAAATCTTGTAAGTTTTATCATATTAAAATTAGAATTCTTCTCCTTACCGTATACTGTGTGTAAATGAATAAGAAATAATCGAGCTATGTCCATCTCTCTCGCACTTAGGGGACTGACGTCCCACGAAGTAATCTTATCGTATAATTACGTAACTTGAAAATGTACTTTTTTGTTTTTGAGAAAATTACTTTTGAATGTGAATAATCTTGTTAAAATTGACTTAAAACGAAATGCTGTGAAGGAATTTTGCAAATAACTTTTCTAATTAGCGAGATATGAGAGATGAAAATTTTGATGTTTACGAGTAAGGTACCTTTGATGTAAAATAACTTTTTATGCTGAATTGTGACAATTATGTAAATTACATCATAAGATAGGGCGTTTCGAGACGCAAATTTTAATGTATAACATAATAGGATAAGTTTATGAAAATAAAGGGAAACAGAGTCTGAAAGGGGTCAGCCATAACAAAAATGCACAAAAATGTAGTCAAATTCGACATCAAAAACGCGGCTCTCGTTACGGGAAGACCGGGCCGCCTTATAAGAACACGCATCAGCGACGAGCAGTCAGTGTTCCGGCAACAGCGAAGACAGCAAGAAGTACCTGAAGAAACAGCAAGAAGTCTTGAAGAAAAGTGAAGAATATTAGGAAGCCTCAAGATTCGGGAAGAACTCGCAGTAGGGCATAGGCTAGGGTGGCTGACTCTTAACAGACGTCTCTGTTTCAATTATCACGTCAATACTGTTTCATTGTCAGTACCCCGCTTACCCCTCTATATAGCGAGTGGCGATTCGGGTCAAAGGTAAGGGTGGTTGACCACCCCCCTTCACCCCCCTTCGCCCCTACCCCTCTGTCGTCCGAAGACTGAAGTCTGAAGCAAGCGCAAAAGGGTGCGCCGGGACGGAACGCTACCAGCGCAGGAGGCGTGTAGTACCTAGTGTACCACACCCCCCTCCTCACCGCGCTCCGTCAAGAGGGGAGTCTGTCCCCGACGCCCGACCGGCCGAAAGGCTTCGGAGCGCCATTACAATACTCATGTTTCGAGTCATCCATTTAGTGTATCGTAATACTTTAATTTTCTTTTACACAACAACCGCACTTAACTCACTGTATCACTCAACAAAACCTTTAAAAACATAAACACTTTCTGGTGGACACACGAGTGTAAACGCGCGCGAAAGTTAATTTAACAAAATAACTAGGCGGGTCACTGATCTCAGTCAGCTGTGGTTAGGTCATTGACCTACGGTACCTACTTAATACGTCTAATTACCTCAGGTATGATTCGAATTTACCGTCACACTTGATCAGGCTTCGGACTGGTAAAGTAATTGTAACAACATCTCGTAATAATATAAACTTAATTTAATTTATCCCAATAGTTACGTAAGCGAAGGATTTCAAAAATTAATCACGTAACATTAAAATCAAAATGTGTCAAAACAATTTGGCGTGTTTAAAAATTAGAATCATCTCTGTTTACCAAAGTTATTTAATATTTCAGTAACAAACTGAGGAGCGTATAAATAAGAATTATTAAAAACTGTGTTGCGACATTTCGCTAACATAACATTTTTTTAATACCTTAAACAAGCCTACTTGAAAACAAAAAAAGAAAATTAATCATTCTTCTAATAATTATTAAACAAGTACATAAATATCACACGCGATCACAATCACTACACACTCAAAACTAAATAAAAACAGATCATCTGTCTATGGCATCACGAAGTATCCTTCGAAACAAATAAACAAAATAATCAAATTAGGTAACACCAATTGAATATTTTATTCACAATTTTTATCAAAGCAATTTTGATGTCATTTGTTATACCCACTATATTAATATTTTGCACGATATTTGTCATAGCCTATACGTGTTTATAAAAATCGTAATTTATAATAACGTATTTTCACTATTTTTACGAATTTAAAGTTAATTAAAACATTAGAAATCAACGACTTTGTCACAACAATTCGGCATGTTTAAAAATTTAAATAATCCCTATTTACAGTAATATCTCTTTTTAAAAAACTATTATGATTATTTGAGTTTATAAAATTGAATTAATAGAAATAAGACAGTATGATGACAACGCGTATAATATTAAACAAGTGTATAACCTAACCTACACACTTAACAAATGAAAAAAAAAACAAAGCAATATCAACTTGTAGTTGCACAAGCTAACGAAATACTAATAATTCTAATAACCACGCCGACGCGCGACGTGCGATCCCGGGACCTCTCTGTCCCACCCCCTGCACCCGGCCTAACGATGAAGGAGAAAGACTCTTGCGCAGCGGCGATGGCCGTACCGCCCATACCCCGCGCCCCACTTCCCATATCTCTGTTATTTTTTATACGTGCCAAAACAGAACAATAAAATTATTTTTGTTTAGCAAATTAGAATAATATTCCTAGCTACCTAAAACAGATTTTTTTATAATCTGCATTCCACACTTTCGTATAAAATATGATTAATTTTCTTACTACACTGTTTTATTTTCGTACTTTTATAATATTTCAACAGTAATACATTTATTTATAAATAATAAAATGACGATGTTTTATCGTTTTATTATTTAACCGTATTATTGAACCGTGAAATAGCGCCATCGGACGTTTATAACATTGTTTTCATAATACTCATATTAGGTACATACAACAACATCAACACTAATATTTATTATTGTCGTGTATTAATCAAATAAAATTTCAAATTCAATTTTACTTATGGAATAACTTTAATTTACTAAAACACAATAAAACATTCTGATGAATGAACTCTTAAAATTTTATAAAAAGGATAAAATACGTAAGTGCTTAAGTAGAAAAATTATTTGTCTTATAATAGATTCTTGTTATTATTAAAAAGTTGTAAATAATAATAATTAAAAACAAAATAATTTTAGTTCATAAAAAATTGTTACGTAAATTAAGTGTATTCAATCCTATTATCTTTCTTTGAAGTTGTATTGTTAATAATATGTTATTACATTATTAGTAGATAATAATAAGTCAAATATCGACTTATTATTTTAATTGTATTTTTTTAATTGCGAAAATCACGGCTAATAGTAGTGACCTTGAAACTTGATGCTTCGACCTCACATTAAGCGACATTAAAGGACACTTTCCGTGACATGACCTTAAAAGAGAATAAGATAAGATGTAAGATACAGAGAACAAAATTTCTCCTTGGTAGATTTGAACTTACTTTAAATCGAATTATTTTGAAATTGTAAATTAATTCAATTCGAGACTTTATAGTACCTACCTCTTTCCACGTTCAGTAACTAGTAAATGAAGTAGGTAATATTTTTTTTTAACAAACCTAACCCATAGTTCGTTCAGTTTTCGCTGAAGTACGGTTTCATCATTTTTTTATAAAGAAACCTAATATGTGGTTGATAATAAGGGTTAGTAACAAAAACAAACAATTTAGAATTCAATAACTAAAATAATACGTAAGTTGCAGAGGTCATGCGAAAAATGAGAATTCATAATATTGTATAATCTAGCGAAGTTCAATAATATTAATGTACTGAGGTATTTTTAAATAATACTTTTGGAAAAACGAATTACATGTTTAACACTCCGCCGTACTACTGTTGAGTAATATTTTATTTATTTTTACGTAATACGTAATTCTGTATTTTATAATTATGTATTGAATATTTTTAAATAATGATAATTCGTTTTAAGTTATCAGTTTCGCCGCTAGCGCGGCCTTGTCCTTCGAGTCTTCGTTGAGTATCTTCGTCTCACTCCCACTTGCTTTTCTCCTTGTTTTTTTAACTTTAGTTGCAAAAAACTTCCGGTATCTCCAGACGTTAGAAATTACGCGTGTTAAATTTTTAGTTTCGAATGTGTAAAAACAGTGAATTAATGACAATAATTGTGTTATTAGAAGTACAAAAATGTTTAAACAATGATTACTGTGAAAGATATCGTAATAAATACGTTTAATTGATACTGTGAAAAATAGTTCAGTGTTATAAAAATATCTATTCACCTAAGTAAGCATACTTCGTGAGCTATTTTTTTTTAAATATTTTGTGTAAGTTTCAGATGTATAGTGATCAACCGATCACGTGTGACACCATTTAATTTTATTAGAAAAGTATTTCATTACTTTTTTATTATTTCAATAGGCTTGTTTAAGGTATAAAAATTATGATTGTTATTTAAGATAGTTTATGAAAGATTAGTTGTGATAGACTATAAATACAACAGTAGAACATTTTTTAAATCTAATAATTATTAAAAAATAGTATTTTAATACTTAATTAGGTAAAGGATTATGTTGTTACTTGAAATATTTTCTTACTGATATTATAAACGTGAAATGTGTATGTATGTATCGATGTTTGTTATTCTTTCACGCAAAAAGTATTAAATGGATTTTAATGAATCTTTACAATAATAAAGCTTCTACATCAAAATAACACATAGACTACCTATTCTATCTACTTTTATCAACATACCACGCGAGTGTAGCAGGCGGAGGCTAGTATGATAATTATTATAAATAGAGATGAGTCCAATTCTTAAACACACCTAATTGTTGTGATAGTTTATTTATTTAAATGCTATGATCAATTTCTAATACCTGCCTTGACGTTATTTAGTTTTGTTATATGTTAAGGTTAATTAACATGATGTCACAATTAATTTGCCAATCTCAAGCCTGGTGAAGTTTGACGGAAAATACGAATCATACTTAGGTAAAGTTAAGTAATGTCGTAGTTGTACGTAGTTTGGTAGGTCCATACAGCTGACTTTTGTCAGTGACTTACCTAGTGATTTTGTTCGCTTATCTTTCGCACACAATTTGACTCGTGGTTTGTGTGTACACTCGTAAGTGTTTGTTTTCTATCTTAAATGGTACGTTGAGACTCGAATACTTCGTAATGCCATAGACAGATGATCTGTTTTTATTTAGTTTTGAATGTCTAGTGATTGTGATCGCGTGTGATATTTATGTACTTGTTTAATAATTATTAGAAGAATGATTAATTTTCTTTTTTTTGTTTTCAAGTAGGCTTGTTTAAGGTATTAAAAAAATGTTATGTTAGCGAAATGTCGCAACACAGTTTTTAATAATTCTTATTTATACGCTCGTCAGTTTGTTACTGAAATATTAAATGACTTTGGTAAACAGAGATGATTCTAATTTTTAAACACGTCAAATTGTTTTGACACATTTTGATTTTAACGTTACGTGATTAATTTTTGAAATCCTTCGCTTACGTAACTGTTGAGATAAATTCAATAAGTTTATATTATTACGAGATGTTGTTCCAATTACTTTGCCAGTCCGAAGCCTGATCAAGTGTGACGGTAAATTCGAATCATACCTGAGGTAATTAGACGTATTAGGTAGGTACCGTAGGTCAATGACCTAACCACAGCTGACTGAGATCAGTGACCCGCCTAGCTATTTTGTTAAATTATCTTTCGCGCGCGTTTACACTCGTGTGTCCACCAGAAAGTGTTTATGTTTTTAAAGGTTTTGTTGAGTGATACAGTGAGTTAAGTGCGGTTGTTGTGTAAAAGAAAATTAAAGTATTACGATACACTAAATGGATGAGTATCAAACCTTATATGCAACTTACGGATTGCGTATTGGTAGGTGCTATGGACTCGACCACTTTTACTCATTACGAGGTAAGTGTAAAACGAAGTTGTGCGGCGCGCGCCTTAGATAGTGTAATGCGTGCGCACGAACAGTGGAGCTCGAATATTTAAATATTTTAAAAGTTGAAGAACTATTTTTGGGATTTTTTTTTATGCGGAATGTGATGAGTTACACTTACCGAACCTCCCATTTGAAGAGTAGCAGTCGAACTCCTTATATATCGTAGAATGTAAGACTTTGTAAGCAGCAAGTGAATTTTTTAGAATGTTCGTCAGAATAATCACGTTTCTTTATATACCAGTATTTGAGAAGACATTGTTTAATATTAGGGAATTTCAAAATTTGTGCAGTATGATCAGACAATGCAAATTCCTCTATTTCGCATTTACATCCTCTAAAATTAACTATAAAATTGTCCAAGCAAGTATTTGTACCTAGTCTTGTTGGTTGTTTAATTAATAAGTTAAGATTATATGTCAATAATAAATTTTCAAAGTCAAATACAACATTATTACGATTTAAAATATTAATGTTAATGTCACCACAAATAATACATTTTTTTTTTGAATTATAACACAATTTCTTAAAAATATCGTTAAGAATATTAAAAAAAACAGTTCATGTCAGAATTAGGTATTCTATATATGCAAACTCATATTATATTAAAATCAATCAGTTCAACACCGCAGCATTCAACGACACATTTATGAGATAGCTGTTTAATGAAGGGTAATTCTTTATAATCAAGAATACTTTCTCTGATCAATATACATGCTCCACCTCTTTTATTATCACGTGTAAAAATGCTCGCTACTTGAAAATGTGGCAGTCGGAAAGATTCTTCAGTGCCAGTAGCTATAAAGTGTTCAGTAATACATAATATGTCAATTCGCCTATTGTCCTATAATAGTTCTTCCAAACATACCGTTAACATATCAGATTTGTTTATAAGGCCGGCTATATTTTGGTGCATTATATATGTGTAAGTGTTAGAGACGAAAGGAATTATTGTTATCAGCAGGAGCTGTTTTACATAGTGTATCTGTAGTATTTTCTTCCGTTGGCAAAATTTCCAACTTAATGCTGTTTATCATGTATTGTAAATCTTGAAATATTTGTCGCATGCCATTGTTATTAATTCTTCCTGTTTTTTCCGAAAACATTTCATAATTACATTTTAAGTTACGATTAGAGTCAACTAAATAAACAGATTCGTAAGTTTGTTGATCCAAATACAACAAATTATTAAACATTTCTATTCTACAGTTATAAAGAGATGAATGTCTGCTATATTTGTAATTTGGGACACAACGATATTCGTATGACTAAGTTGTAGAGATATCTTTCTAATATCTACAACAAGTTTATGATAATCGTTGGTCTGGTTAAAATCCTCTTCTCCAATAATAATAACGCAAAAATCTTCTTTGGTGAATGATTTTAATTTGATTTCTAAACCTTGAAGTAAGGTATTTACTCCAACATTTGTATACAGATAACGACAAATTTGATAATCTGTTCCGAATTTTTCTTCTGCGAGGGATAATGAATTATGATACTTATCCGTAGTAATAATATGCATTTTGTTTGTTATTTCATAATGTTTTAAGTTTTTATTATGCAATTTAACCATAACTGCTGAGTTTTGATCAATATTAATGTTATATGGTGAACTTTGTAAAGATTTACTTTGATATGGTAATATAGGATTTAATTTTAAATTATTTGGTAAAGAGTATTTTGGATTTAATTTTTGTGTCGATATTTTTTCTAGATGTTGTTTCATATTGTTATTATCTAATGTCAACTTATTTATTTTTTTATATGCTGCTTGTAATTATATTTTTAGATAATTTAATTGCTGTTTTAAAGTAGCAACATTTTCTTCATCATCAGATAAAAAACTGGTCAAGTGCGAGTAGGACTCGCGCACCGAGGGTTCCGTACAAACTTATAGAAATCTATATAAGACTAACCCATCTACGCCATTTGTGGTCTTCATCATCAGTTCCAACATAAGTTACTATCAAAAATACCTAAATCGGTATACGCTTGCCTATAATATTTGAGGAGTTCCCTCAATTTCTCCAGGATCCCATCATCTGATCCTGACCTGAAGACAATGGGACCACCTTGGAAGTAAACCTTTTCAAACAAAAAAAAATTTTTGAAAATCGGTACCCAAATGGCGGCGTAATCGGCGAACAAACATAAAAAAAAATTAAATACAAGGTCGAATTGAAAACACTCCTTTTTAGAAGTCGCTTAAATATAATCAAATATTATGTAAATATAGATCACGTCCCAAAAACTATTTTGAAACTACTTAGGAGCACTTTAATTTAAAACACGATCATGGATGCAATCCATGGAAACACAAAATTTTTATAATTTTTATTTTAAGTACTTATACACCTTATACTTTCAAAAAAAAAAGTTATAGCGCGATTCAGGATATACCTAGCGCCATCTCTTGACAATTTCAATGAACTAACTTGTTGACTTTGACATTAACAACATAATTATATTGTATTTTATTCTCGTTTTATTTTTATTTATATTCTACTACACTCCACTACCCCTGCACTAAAATATTTAGATTTACTTTATCAATCAAAATATCGAAATATATTTTAGTGTTGCCAAGACGAAAATAATTAGTCCTTAATTCGAACAAAACTAATTGTTTATTTATAAATAACTAATTATATTACTAATAACCAGAAGACTTATATGTGTAGATAAAGAAGTAAATTAAATAACTCAATCTGTTTGAATTTAATTTTAAAATTTTCGTACTAAGTCAATACGAGTACTTAAATTAAATCGCGTGAAACTCTTATATTGAATGTTAATTACGTAAGGACGTTATAAATCGACGATAAAACTTTTAAATGAAAAGTTTATTTTATTATTTTTAGCACGTTTAAATAATAATTAAAATAAAAATAAAACATTTTATTAATCGAGCAGAATTATATCACAGTTAATGTCATAATGTTGTAATAGTGTCATTAGCTGTACGCTGCATCGCGCTATCATTTTGTTAGCTGCGATATATAGATTACATTGCGTTGTTTATAAAGGTTTGCTGCTTTTTTATGTTTTCGTATTGATACAAATTTCTTCTCAGTGGTTGTAAAATTGTTTTTTTGACCATGGTCAACTTCTATGTTAATTTGTTACAAGTACATATAATTTTAATTCTAAGATTAATATATTTTCCGCATGATCAATTTACAACTTGATACATTTACGCGTTCCTGAGAAAAAGGTTGAAAGACAGACGTACAGACTGACAGACACACGAACAGAAATTTACAGTTTTCGGATTTTTTCCTTTATGTATACTAAAGGACCTTGCTCCTGGCCAAATTTCATAATGCTTGGTCAATGGGAAGTACCCTATAGGTTTTGATTCCCTTGCGAAAAAGTTAAAAACGCTATCATACTTAAAATATGTGATATAAATGACCGTATCTTTTTATTGCGTTAACTTAGAAGTTTGATTTTTTCACAGCTCTTAGTAATTACAACTCTGAGTACTTGACGTTGATAAAAATTTGTTACCTTCACGCGTTTCTGAGAAAAAGGTTGAAAGACAAACTTACAAACAGACAAACATACATACAAAAATTTCCAGTTTTCAGATTTTTTCCTTTATTTGTACCATAAGATCTTACTTCTTGCCAAATTTCATCGTGCTAGGTCAATGGGAAGTACCCTATAGGTTTTGATTCCCTTGCGAGAACGCTAAAATGGTCAAAATATACGACATATTTTCCATTATCTTTTGATTGCGTTGACTTAGAACTTTAATATTTTCACGGCCGCATGTCATCGTAGACTTGAGTATATGATATTAATTTCAACATGATACGTCTATGCATTTCTGAGAAAAAAGGGTTGACATCCCGACAGACAGACAGACAGACAGACAGACAGACAGACAAACAGACAGACAGACGGACAACAAAGTGATCCTATAAGGGTTCCGTTTTTCCTTTTAAGGTACGGAACCCTAAAAATGGTAAACTTTGTGAGGAATCGTTAAGTATGTTCTGGGTTTGAAAGCTCTCGTCGGTAGTAATATTAGTTTCAATGTTTTCTTGTTGCTTCGGGCGTCGAGTAGTCACATAGTTGTTAAAGTCCATTTTGCTTAAATATTTTGTATTATATTTTTATCTGATCTTTTATTTTATCGTAACTAATAATATTATGATGATTCTTTACTAATATTGTAAACTTACTATTCTAATAAGTATAATATTCGATCTTTTCTTGGGTTTGAACTCAGGATGACTGCGGATCACTTGCAAATTATAACCGCTAGACCAAATGAAAGCGTAAAATGCATGTTAAAATATCCCTTCTGAATCGTCGTCTTTTTTTTAACAATATTGTGAAGTCATTGTAGGGTAAATTTATTATAATTATTATAGTTTTCACTACAAAAAGTTCACTACACAAACATAAATAGTTCTTTACGATAATAATTTCTTTTTTTCTTCTTTCACTTATTTCTTTATAGATTGTTTTTTATTTTATTACTTTTATCTACACATACTGTTTTGTTCAAGTGTTCATCCATTCGGGACGCCTCCATTAATTTATGCACTTTTTCTTTACACTAGTTTAGTCAATGTAATTTTAAACACAATTTTAATTTCACTGAGTAATTTATTTAGATAACATTCTCACAAAAGAATTAAATACTAGGTAACATTTTAAAAAGTTTCTTGTTTACATATAACACGTTTTAATATTTTAATTTTACAATTATTAAGGAACTATGTGTTTATTGTTCGTGAGTTGATCGGATTTTATATTATACTAACATAGTGTAGTAATATAATAAATAATGTTAATGCATGGTGATGGTTTATCTCTAAGTAAACAGGATTTAATGAAAGTATAGAAAAACTAATGCAAGTTCAAAATGAAAAAAAAATGTAAATTTATATTATATGCATTTCCATACTCATATTGTTTTTCAGAATAGACATATTTATAATTTAAATCTATGTATATACAACTTGACTCATCGTCATAGCGACGTTTTTATCTTATTTGATATAAATAAATTTATTTTAATTTTAAATTGACAAAGGATACATTGTACCTGCCAAAAAAGTCTTCTAGACATATTGCTACATTAGTAGCATATATTATACAGAACACGGTGATATGTAATATAGCCCAGAATAATTATTATATTAGTAATAATATAAACTATATGAATAATAATATTAATATTATTCGCTTAATAGATCCTAGTTTAAACTAGATAAAGAGACAAAACCTAAGCATTTAACCATTACCATAGTTCATCAAAACATACAGGGCTTAGGTGGCAAAGAGCATGAATTAGAGTTATTTTTAGAATATTATAAAATAAATATATTATGTTTAACGGAACATTGGTTAAAAAGTTATGAGTTTTTAAATATCGAAAATTATACTTTGTCAAGTTCGTTCGCGAGAGTGAATGCTATACGTGGTGGCTCATTGATTTTAGTTCGAAATGATATGTTTTCTAAATCTCGACAAGACATTATGTCTCACTCTATCGAACGTACTATTGAATTATCCTGTGTAGAACTTAAACGTTACATTATAGTATGCGTGTACCGCCCCCCTCTAGGAGACTTTATACATTTGAGGCAACTATGGACGATATACTTAAAATCACTTGTAAAAGTAATAAATTTGTCATTGTATGCGGTGATTTTAATGATGATTTATTAAAGGAATCGTCTACGAGTATAAGACTAGTTAACCTATTTAAGTCGTTTAACTTAAAACATATTTACCGAACCAACTCGGATAACTAATATATCTTCTACGTGTATTGACAATGTCTTTTGTCGCTGTGATATCCACGAAAAATTAATTATTAATAATCTAAGCTCTGATCATTGTGGCCAAATGTTTTCAATTATAGATAATGTTAATAAAGATAAACAAAAAATTACATGCAGGCCGATTACTGCTAACAGACTTAATAGCTTTAAAGATATTGTGACACAAAAAATATCGAATTTAAATATGAGATTTGATGATCCGAATAAACTTTATGGTTCCTTTGTCAATCTGCTCGTCTCTGAATTTAATAATATTTTTAAAACAAAAACATTCTATGAAAATATTAAATTAAAGTTTAGTGACTGGGCAACTGTAGGTATATGCAAAAATAGAAAAAAGCTATATGAATTGTATGGTATGAAGCAGCTCAATCAAAGCACTGAACTTAAAGAATATCTAAAGAAATACTCTAAAATTTTTAAATCCGTTTGTATTTATGCCAAAGCTAAATACATTAAAAACAAAATTTTAAGTTCCAGTTGCGCGTGAACCGCTGTGACGATCGCACGCAGTAACAATTTGTACGATCTTTTAGTGATATTTTTTACAACTACCCGCATTTAATTATTATGGAGGAGTCAATTTCGAGTGATGAAGATAAAAGTGATTCTGACATTATAATTTAATGTGAAAGAGAATTAAAAATATTAACGAAGGAAAAACATATTGGGAAAAGGGCTAGAGAAAGTGAAGACAGCAGTGAAGAAGGATTTATTACTGTTGTCAAAAAAGGTTCAAAGAGGCTAATTAGAAGTTCATCTGTAAATAACATTTGTATTGTGGAGATCAATATGACAGAACAAGGAAATTTAAATGCATTACAGAAAGAAAAATGTGAAGTTTGTTTATTTTCACCCCAAATTCTGCACAAACAAATGGCTTTTGCTAGATTTTTGAGAAATAAAGGCATTGTAAACGTGAGTAAGATTAAATATAAAAGTCCTTACAAAATTTTCATAGAATTTAATAATAAACTTCAAGCTGAAAAATTAGTAGCAAGTCAAAAATTGTCTGAAATGAATATAAGAGCTCAGTTTACAGATCAGAGTAACTTATCTTACGGTGTAATAAGGGGAGTCGATTTGGATATTAGTGAAAAAGTATTTTTGGATAATTTAAAGGCCTCGTGTGAAATAATAACTGCTAAAAGAATGAAACGTTTTGACAGTAAGAATAATAAATGGGTAGATTCCGAATCAGTTCGTTTGTGCTTTAAAACCACAGTCATTCCGACGACAATTGAGGCATATGGATGTACAATCGAGGTGCACAAGTATGTGTTTCCTGTAACACAATGTTCAAGCTGTTGGAAATTTGGCCACACCAAAAGAATTTGTTCATTGAATAAAGTTGTATGTCCTAAATGCGGCAAAGACCATGTTAACTGTGAAATTGTTGAGTACACATGTCCAAATTGTAAAGGTCCACATATGGCTTTAGATAAAACGTGTCCTTTTTTTAATAAAGAAAAAGCAATTACAACAAAGTATTATCAGTGATAAAAATATTACATACAAAAAAGCGCTAGAAATATATTTACATAATAAAAAGGATTTTACTTTAATTCCGGAAAAAGAGTCAAGTTCTACAAATATAAATGATATTAATACAATAGAGGAGACTAATACTGAAATAAGTTATAGCAGTATTCTAAAAACAACAATGGGAGTACAAGAAGTTAGTAGTCGTCGACAGGAGAACGAAAATGTGCAGAAAAAAACATCAGACATATCTAACTCCACTAGAAAGAAAGATAAGAAAACAGAAACAAACAGAAGACATCACTCCGAACAACAAGAAACACTAATGGATTGTGAAATTAATTTAACCGAAAATACAGAAAATAGAAAAGAAACAGAAACAAATGATTCAAATACAAGAAGAGAGAGAAAGTTTGATGTTTGGAATTTAATATTTAAATTAAAGGAAATTATAATGTCTAAACATACATTCGAGGAAAAAATATTTATGGTGCTGAAGGTGATATTAGAAAATATGAAATTAGTAGTTATGAATTTTTTCGACGTAAGCTGTGCTGAAAATCTGTTTCATTTTTTTAATGGATAAAGTCTGTAATATTAATATAGTTCAGTGGAACTCACAAAGTTTGAAACCAAAATTAGTTGATTTTGATTCGTTATTATGTGCGGAAAAAATACATATAGCTTTAGTTAACGAAACATGGTTGAATATTGATACTTCTTTACATATTCGTGGATATAATATCTATCGGAAGGATAGATATGATTCGTACGGAGGCGTAGCTGTCATTGTACATAAGTCAATGAAGTCACATCTTTGCTCCATCGACGGTATTAATCCAGGTATAGAAATGATTTACATATATTAAAATTTTAAATTGTAAATATTTAGAAAACATTATCACTGTCTATTGTCCTTCATCGGTACGTACAAGTCAAGCAGATTGGGATAAAGTTTTTAGCTTAAGTGATAAAAAGACTCTGATAGCTGGTGATTTTAATGGCCACCATACGAATTGGTCTTATAAAAATGATGTAAGGGGGCTGCAATTATTCGAATCATCAATCAATTAGATAATAGTTTTACATCACTTAATACTGGAGAACCAACAAGAATAAAATTAGTTATTGGGCTAGTACAAAAGTCTTCGCCAGATATAACCTTTGTTTCCTTAGATGTAGCAGTTTACTTTAAATGGCAAGTGTTGAATGAAAATTTAGGCAGTAACCATCTCGTTTCAAAAATTTCAATTTCGTTTAGGGATAACTTAGATTTCACTAAAAAACGTAACTTTAAAAAAAGCAGACTGGATAACGTATAAAGAGGATCTGTTATACTCGTTTTTTGATTTTGATGTTTTTTGATTAAAAATATTCCTATAATAAAAATATGTACTTCACCTATTAAAAACTTTAAACCTAGAGAATATTGGGGTCCACTTTTGTCTAAAGCTGTAGCAGAACGAAGATTAGCTTTAGGAAATTTCAGGAGAAATCCCATCCCAACTAACCTACAAATATTAGAAGACAAAATTACGGAAACTAGAGAGCAGTTAAACAAAGCTAAAAATTGTAACTGGAGAAAGTTCTGTTCCACTTTTAATGAATGCACAACTGTTTTTGATATGTGGTACAAAATACAATGTCCGGCGTTCAAAGTTTACTGCAGATATTGAGGGTCAAAAGCAATTACTTCGTGCTCTTACTCCAGATTCAGTACCCAATTGTCCTCCTATTTTCGTTTCAAATAATAATATACTTGAATCCGCTTTTTCAATTCATGAATTAGAGATATGTTTAAAAAAGAAAGACACTGCTCCAGGCAGCGATGGAATTACGTATTCGATGATTTATCACCTGCCTTCATCTGGTAAACTGTTTCTTTTAAATATATATAATGTTATCCTAAGGTTGGGAGTAGTTCCATACCAGTGGCGTAAAATATTAATAGTTCCCATACCTAAAGCGGGAAATGGAAATGATGCAGAAGTGAATCTTAGACCCATTGCTCTAATATCCTGTTTATGCAAAATTTTTCACACCATGATAGGTAAACGTTTGGAATGGTATGTTGAAAAAAATAAGATTTTATCACCTTACACATGCGGTTTTAGAAGGGGTCAGTCTTGTTTAGACAGTTTATAATAATAATAATAATAATAATATTTTATTTCGACCAACCAAGGATCATAACATTCATAACATTTACATTTACACAATTGCATATTATATAATTAAGAAAAGATATTAGTAAACAAAATATTTTAAAACTATGTTAGTAATAATAATAAATAAAATACAATACTTATAACAATTTAAAATTTAATACTTACTCTATTTATTTATTTAAGACAGGAACGATTTGCCAGCACATGAACCATCCCACAATGATTCAAATACCGACAATCGTACCTGTCACTAAATGTTTTAAGGGTGCTGTTGGGACTAGCACGAATCCTACGCAACAAGGATGTACACCGTTTTCTTAACGTAGTGTAAAAACAATCTACCCGTGCTTCAGCAAACATACCGGATGCGCTGCAGTATCGCGGTAGATCCATCAGCAACCTAAACGCATTATTATATTGTACCCGTAGGGCATTGAACTGTTTTTGCGTGTAGTCGACCCACAGGTTGCTCGTGTAAAATGAGGTACAGTAAGCTCTGAAAAGAGTGACTTTAACATCTACGGAACAACGAGCAAACCTGCGTACAAGCATATTTGCTCTAACAGACAATGCCCTGCGCTTCCTTTCTATGTCTGCATTATCTGTCAGGTCAGAACAAACCACATGTCCGAGGTACTTAAACTGCTCCACTCTTTTCAAGGGAGTCCCATAGAGCTTAACGGGAGGAACTGCATAAGACAGTGGCTTGTTACTGGCCGGAAACACCATGCATTCGCTTTTCTTTACATTATATGTCAAGCCATTCAAACTAGCATAATTTTCACAGATGTTAAGTAATTTATTTAGACCAGAGACAGACGCACTCAGCAGCACCATGTCATCTGCATAACTGATGTTATTAAAACATACGCCGTCGATATAACATCCGACATGTGTGCTACTAAGCTCCTCAATCAGAGCGTTTATGTAGAGATTGAAGAGCTTAGGTGATGTAAGCCCCCCCTGCCTCACGCCACACTCTAGCCTATACGGTTTCGAGAGGCTTTCGGACCATCGTACTACATTGACCTGGTTAAGATACCAAAATTTAAATAAATTACTGATTTCAAGAGGTATCCCCGTGTGTTGTAACTTTTTCCATAAAATATCATAATTTGCCAGATCAAAAGCCTTAGATAGATCTAAGAAACATGCAAAAACGGGTGTGGATCTCTCTGTGTAGTACCTGACAGTTTGCTTCAAACACAATATAGCTGATTCTGTGGATAAGCCAGGTCTGAAACCAAACTGATTATCATGTAGATTTAAGTATTTATCGAGTTGTGTATCAAGCAAATTATCAAGCACTTTAGCCGCAACAGTAGCAAGAGAAATCGGCCTGTAGTTGGATTTATCACTAATGTTACCAGTTTTGTTTTTCACGATTGGTACCACCATGGTCTTCATAAGTGCCTCGGGTAAATGTGCATGATTGATACAAAGATTGTATAAAGTCGCTAAAACTCTCGAAAGATGAGGACCTGCATGTTTTAGATGTTCAATACTCAACCCGTCATGTCCAGGCGATTTTCCGCGCGACATAGAGCTAATTATCTTGAAAACATCATCGGGTGTAAAACGAACTTCTGTCACTGGGCAACGTGTCGACCCAAAATGACCCTGTTGTGATGGCCCCAACGGTGACGTTACTGTAAAATGATCCCTAAACAGATCGGCTATAAGACTGTGTTCACTAATACCGTCGACGCTCACTGGAAGGCCAGGCCGACCATTATTTATTTTGTTTGTGGCCTTCCAAAAATTACGAAAGTCATGCTTCGAGTGATGTGAAGCAAGGATGTCCATTTTTATTTGCTCACTATGTTTTTGGCACCACTTTAACCTTGACTTAAAGATACCTCGGGTTTCTTTCATTTTATTATACACACGACCTTCTACGGGCTTACCATACCAGCTCCACATCAAAAAAGCAGATCTGGCCTCCCTATGAGCATCGCGAACATACCTGTTCCACCCAACTACAGGCCGCCTTTCAACAGCTCCGTTTACACTACACGATTTACTTGCCGCCATCGACAGTATATTAACGACATCACTATACAGCTTATCAATTAAAATTTTGTGATTCGTATTTTTACATATGTAATTACCACAACAGCCGTCATCTGGCAGTTCTAAATTACTTAATCGCTCATGACATAACATTGTATACAGTTGTATTTGTTCTGGGTTTTTATTTCCCCATAGTACTGTATTACGAACTGATTTATTGTTAAAATTTATTTTTGGTGGAATATACTCTAAATTACATTCGATTATTAAAGGAAAATGGTCAGACCAAAACACGTCATACATTATATAAATGTTTACAATAGATGATAGGGCGGACTTTGTGACTACACAATGATCCAGCCAACGGTTTGTTCCGTGGGCTTCACTGACAAAAGTGTATGTGCCCGAATTGAGACCCAAAAACTGTGCATCAACACAAGTCCACTCTAACTCGTCACAAAAACATTTTAGTTCACTATAAAACTGTTCGTTAGGATGCGCGTTAAAGTCCCCGAGTATATAAACGTACTCCACATTTTCATTATTAATAATAGCGCTTACCGAACTAAGTATATCCGTAAATTCTGGTAGATTTTGAACATTTTCAGTAGGCATATAAACACTAAATACCAGCACTGCCCTCTGGTCAATTACTATTTTTATTGCACACAATCGAGGGTTATCACATTGCACTACGAATACATTTGGAAAGACACTTTTCTTCCAAAGCAGCGCGACACCTCCATACGGTCTGCCTCGTAGCACACCCACAGCTGTGTCTACCGCAGAGGTACCAGTACAACTAAATTCTTCATTAATGTTATTCAGGAATGGTATATCGTGCGGTAGTAACCAGGTTTCTTGTAAGGCTATTATATCCGATACCTCACATAGCTGATTAATATCGGTTACGATCTTTTTACACCTTTGCAGTTAAAACTAGCTATTTTAATGTTATTCATTGACAGTATTGATGGGGTCATTTTCGGTCTTATCAGATGTAATATGCGGATTATTTTTATTTTTAAAATTTATGAATCGTCTAAAAATAACTCCTTGTGGCCACAGTTTATCATCCAAAAATGTACTCAGTTTGTGTTCGGAAACAAAGAATTTATAAGCATTGTAACCCTTTTCCCTTCTAAAAGAAATCTTTTCTAATTCAATAATTTCTTTCGTTTTATTGCGTATATAGTCCTCAATGTCCTTCTTTGTCGTTTCTTTGTGTATTTTTGTTATAAATATGGGTACACTTCGTTCCGCTGCCTTAAAATTACAATCCTTATCATTGGATATGCCTGTCGTGCCTAAATAGCGATATGATTTGTACTTAGGTTTACGACGCTGTACTGTTTTCCACTCGTTGTCTCTTTTTATTGCCTCCGCATAAGATAATGCACTCTTGGTTTGTTCATTCATCGCCGCATTCATCTGATCGCACGGAACGGCCAACGGGCGCGCTGTCGCCTCGCCCCCTGCGCCTTCGTCTCGCACTACGGTACGACCTTGACCGAGGATGTCGCTGTCGCCGACCGTTAAGCGATTCATATTGTCACTTGCTACCTCACTACCCTCTTCTCGATTCTGAGAAAATAGTGGCGATGACGCATAATTCGACTGATTTTCATTATTTGAAATAAACGTATTATCTAGGTGCGACAAACCGATGGGTCCACTATCACGATATGCTCCTCTTCTCATGTTCACTTTCATTGCAGACAAAGGCGGAGTAGTCATTTTACGTTTATGACATTCTTTTGTTATGGTTTGTAACTGATCTAATGTAACGTATGATGATTTAATTTCTTTTATTTCGGCTTGTACGACAGCTAAATCCTTAAGAAGCTTCGATACGTCCAGATGGTCGAAGGTTATAGGAGGCAACTTGTCCAGATCTCTAGCCACAAAAACTGGTAAGACATCAGGATCAGTGCTTTTGAAAATACTGATGATTTATTTATTTATTTATTTATTTGTAAGTTAGTGAAACAAACAGCATATTTTATATTACATAAAAACATATAAACCTTAAATAACACACATGCCAGTAAAGTTTCCACAAATAATTAATCTGGAAGTGAACATAAATAAAAAAGAGATAAAACAGTAAAATTAAATGTATGGTAAATTAAAAAAAAAAGAGAAATAAACTAAGAGTAACAAGTTTAAAAACGTATATAAACCAAACTTAAACCATGTGAAGTCCCAGGTTTGACAAAAAAAAGGAGAAAAAAAAAAAAAAAAGTTAATAACAAATTTTAACCTAATTATTTTTAAGTATCGAGATAAACTCACCGAAACTGCTACTGAACAAGTCTATGTGGTTATATTTATCGTTATAGTTGCTACACGATCTTATTATAAAACTATTTTTGTAATAATTTGTTCTATGATTCGGAGGTGCGAAAGTGGCTTTGCACCGAGCACTTAAGCGAGGACAGTTAAATAATATTTTATTTAGGAGATAAGGCGAATCTATAAGGTTGTTAATAATTTTAAACAGAAACAGTTGGTCTCTATGTTCTCGTCTAGTTTTCAAGGACAGTAGAGTAGGCAAATCGTGACCAAATTTTAATTTTAATTTTTTAAGAAATTTATTTTGAATTATTTCGATTGCTTGAGTATACTTAGCATAACATGGATTCCATACAGTCGATGCATATTCTAAGTGTGACCGAACGTAAGCATTATAAAGTATAATGTGTGTATTAGGGTTCTTAAAGTCAGTACCTTGCCTTGAGATGAAGCCCAACATTTGGTAAGATTTTAACGTAATTTTTTCTATATGCTTATCGAACACAAGTTGGCTATCAAGGTGTACACCAAGATCCCGTACCTCAGTTACCCTTCGCAATTCAACATCAAACATTGAATATTTAAAAAAATGTTGCATTTTTTTTATGATGTCATATAGTATGCGATTTGAAGTTGTACATATATTCGAACAATTTTTTGATAAAATACCTACAGATATAACATCTCAGTTAAATTCGTCTTCATTAACTGCTTCTACATTGTTAGCAAATAATGTACCCAAATATGATATCGAATTCTCTTTTAAACAAATTACATCACTAGATATTGTAAAAACATTTAATACTCTAAAAATCAAGAAAACAAATGATCTATGGGGTATCTCGGTTAAAGTAATTAGTAGTATCATCCGAGACATTGCTCCCTATTTAGCTTGTATATTTAACAAATGTCTTAACACGGGTTCATTTCCAGATTTATTAAAATGTAGTAAAGTTTTACCACTTTTTAAAAAGGGAAGCAAATGTGATCCTGGTAATTATAGACCTATTTCTATATTACCTTCCCTAAGTAAAATATTTGAAAAACTAATTTTAAATCAACTCCTTGTTTATTTTAATGTAAACAATATTTTTCATGGTGAACAATACGGTTTCACTAAAGGTCGCTCGACTTCAGATGCAGGAATAGCACTCCTCAAACACATATATGATGCGTGGGAGAAATCACAGAATGCTATTGGTGTATTCTGTGATTTATCTAAGGCATTTGACTGCGTGGAGCACGAAACGCTTTTATATAAACTTAACTATTACGGTGTGAAAGGCAAAGCTCTTGATCTCATTGCTTCATACTTGACACAGAGACTTCAACATGTTACTATAAATGGAATAAAGTCTTCTGGATCTGTCCTAAAGATGGGTGTTCCACAGGGGTCAATTCTGGGTCCTTTTCTATTTTTATTATACATCAATTATCTTCCGTTTTATGTTAAAAGTATTTGTGACATTGTATTGTTTGCTGATGATACTTCGCTTATTTTTAAAGTTGACAGAAATAAAACTAATTATGACGATGTAAACAATGCATTGTCACTGATACAATATTGGTTTACATCTAATAATCTGGTCTTAAATGCTAAGAAAACGAAATGTGTAATATTTACCTTGCCTAATGTTAAACAGCAAACTTATAGTTTAATATTAAATAATGAGATCCTTGATGTTACTGATACAACGGTGTTTTTAGGAATAACTTTGGATATGAAACTTCAGTGGAGCTCCCATTTGTTACCTCTTACGGGGAGACTCAGCTCCGCATCGTACGCGGTTAGAAAAGTTCGTCAACTAACCGATGTTGATACAGCTCGATTAGTATATTTTGGTTATTTTCATAGTATCATGTCTTATGGATTGATGCTATGGGGTAGTGCTACAGATATTAATACTGTATTTATCTTACAAAAAAGAGCTGTTCGTGGTATTTATAATCTAGGAGCTCGAGACTCCCTTCGGGATATTTTTAGTAAAGTAGGTATACTTACTGTTGCGTCACAATACATTTATAACAATATAGTATACATTCATAAAAATATTCATTATTTTAAAAGAAATAGAGATAAACATAATATTAACACGAGAAAGAAAGATAAACTTATAACACCTTGTTTTCGACTTCACAAAGTAAATGTTTCCTTTCTGGGGCAAGGTATTCGTTTTTATAATAAAATCCCCCAGAAATATTTGCAGTTTTCCATAAATAGATTTAAATCATATGTTAAAAAGTCTCTAATAGCTAAAGCATATTACTCTATACAAGATTACGTTGACGATAAAGATGCGTGGGCTTAGTATATGCTGAATTTCGTACAGGATAAATAATCAATTTGTAATCATAAACTGTGTTGTGATGTATTGACAATATTTTAAAAGAGTAACTATCGAGTTTCTTGCCGGTTCTTCTCGGTAGAATCTACGTTCCGAACCGGTGGTAGCTTCATTATTTGATGTAATTTTTTTTTTGTTTTTTCATGTATTGACGATTCAAAAGTGCTCGTGAGAGCCTACTTGAATAAAGTATTTTTTGATTTGATTTGATTTGATTTTCCTTTCCTTTACCTTTTCTTCCAGTTTTACGGAATTCATTAGGCAGGGATTCCACCAATAAGCTATTTGCTTCTTCAATCTGATTTATTGAGTACGTCGATGCACAGATTTTAACTAGGCTTTCTTCATCAGCAATAGATAGCTTATTCTGTATATAAGCTAGCAGCTCGGATATAACAATGTTGCACGTATTACATTTTAACTTCATCTTGTATCAAAAATAACTTGCATCGAAGATAAATTGCATCGCACTCGCAAGCAATCGACAACACACACATACGCGTCCGACGTCCATCGATGCGCGCACGCGACTGTGACTAGTTTAACTAGACTTGTTACTTATATCCAATTAGGTTTTTCAAAAAATATTTCAACCATATCCTGTTTTCTTGACATAGAAAACGCTTATAACAATATTTTAGTGGACAAGACAATTAATTTTTTGGATCAACTGGGAGTCGGTAAGAGTATTTGCTGCTATCTTTGGTCTTTCCTTAGTGATAGATGTCTTATAATTAAAAATGAATCTGGAAGTAGTATTGCTGAAGAAAGATACACCAGGAGGGGACTAGCACAAGGTGACCCCATTTCCCCACTGCTTTTCAATATTGTTACGAGTAGCATATGTAATCAAATTTCGAATGTCATTGTTTCTCAGTACGCAGATGATTTTGTTTTCTATATAAGTCATAATGACCTGAATTTTTGTGAATAAGAATTACAAATGGCGTTAAATTCTATGGCTAAGATATCAGAAAATTTAGGACTTCAGCTATCAGCTATCAAATCAAAAGTATGTATTTTCAGTAGACGGCATAGGAGAGATTCAGTAAGATTAAATATTAATAACTGTACACTATCAGTAGAAGATAATGTAAAATATTTAGGGCTATGGCTGGACAGATCGTTGCGATGGAGCAAACATGTGAACGAGATTGGAGGAAAAGCTTTTAAATTTTTAAACCTACTCAAAGTACTTGTTGGTCCGGGCTGGGGTATGCACCCCAAGCATCTATATACTTTATATATATCATTGATAAGAAGCAGATTAGATTTTGGATGTTTTCTTTACGGTAATAGTGCAAAGACCCATTTATCTAAAATTGACAAAATTCAATATCAAGCCCTTAGAATAATCGGTGGATTTATTAAAAGTTCATCAATCCACGTTATGGAAAGTGAGTTATGTATTCCACCATTGTCTATAAGACGACTATATCTTACGTATAAATACTGTATTAAAAGTTTGTCTTGGTCTGATAACATCACTATAAAATTTTTAAATGAACTTTGTTCACCTACATATGAGAGATATTGGCAAAAAATTAAAAAGCCCATGCTTATGAATGTTTATATTGAATGTTGTGCATATAATATTCATAATTCAAACTCTCTTGAAATGTTTCAAATGGATATATGGACAAGTTATATTCCGGTTAATGTTATTATCAATACAGAATTAGATTGCTTTAAAGGATCAAAAAAGGAACAAGAAGATAATTTAAAATTTTATATTATACATGAATTAAATACTAAATATAATGGTTGGATAAATATTTTTAGTGATGGATCAAAAATTGCCGATGGTAGGCTTGGGGCAGCTTTTTACATACCTCTCAGAGATATTTATGTTATGTTAAAAATAGAGGCAAATGTTTCAATTATGACTGCTAAACTCATTGCAATTTCAGAAGCTTTAATATATATTAAAAACCAAAATTATGGAAATTTTGTTATCCTCTCGGATAGTAAAAGTGCGTTACAACACTTGGCTCGTTGCGCTTCTGGATATAGCCGAGGTGTACCGATAGCCTACATAGTGTTAAAATTAATAATAATAATAATACATTTTATTGTATACCAACACAAGAATACAAATTCAGAAAACACACAACAAAGAACATGTATGACACAATAGGCGGCCTTATCGCTGAAAAGCGATCTCTTCCAGGCAACCTTGGGGCAGAGGAGATGGCGTATAGACGGTATAGGTGTACGAGTGTTGGATGTTTATTATATTAATTAGAATATATACAATATACAAAAATTCAATACTTATCAATATTATACATATACCTACATACATATATATGTACATACATACATACGAGTATATATACAGTGTGTATGAAAAATTGTGTCAACCCCCTTAACTGCGTTATCAGTATCGAAAATGTAACACAATCAAAAACTTACATTTATAAACTCTTCAATCAAAATAATAAAATTAAATATTAAATGATTATTATATGTAGAGTAACAAAATGTTTGTACGCACTGGTATAACACGATGAGACTCCATGGCGCCATCTAACCTGCTGCGCTACTAGTGACGAACTCGAACGTACATTCACATTATTTTGATTGTTTAATCACTTTAACGATTCACTGATACCGCTTTTTTTCAAATATCGATACGTTTCACTATGTTACAAATCAATTTAAAATAATAATACTTAGTTAATAATAACATCTACTTGACGGCCATGAATGTGTTGCTCAATATTGTTGCCTTGTACTTCTATGCATTTACGGCATCGGGTAATAAAGTTAGCACGTACATTTTGTAAGACAGATGTATTTGATTTTATTTCTTCGAAAGCTGTGATGATTCGTGAACGCATTTCAGCCTCAGTATCGCACTTCTTTTTGAATACAGACTGCTTTATAGTACCCCATAAAAAAAAATCCAATGGCGTTAGGTCCGGTGACCGCGCAGGCCAATTAATTGGTCCACTGCGACCAATCCAACGTTCACCGAATTCCGTATTCAAATAGTTTCTCACGGCGCGGGAAAAGTGTGGTGGCGCACCATCATGTTGAAACCACATCCGGCGTAAAAGATCTAAGTTTAAATTATCAAGCTCCCGGCTTAGTTGTTCTCGCAGGAAGGAAAGATAACTGTCACCACTCATAGACTGGGGTAAAAAAAGAGGGCCAATTATTTTGTCACCAATAATACCGGCCCAAACATTAATTTTCCATCGATGTTGGAAATGGCTAGGTTTAGTAACACGTGGGTTGGTGACTGACCATACATGTTCGTTGTGCGTGTTAAATACGCCTGTTCTAGCAAAAGTACACTCGTCACTAAAAAGTATACGGCTCGAGAATTCACTGTCTTCATCGTTTTCGTTTAAAATCCATCTGCAGAATGCCATTCTAGGCTCGAAGTCGGTAGGAATTAATAACTGTACTCGACGATAATGGTACGGGTGCTGGCCATTTTCCTTTAAAACTTTCCATACACGCGTATGGTTGACACCGAGTCGATGTCCCACCGAGCGCGTGCTTTGCGTAGGGTCCTGTCGAAAAACATCTAATATGTGTTCCTCTAGATCGTCATTATTAACCCTCGGCCTTCCCGCATTAGCACGTTGTTGTTCACGGCCATCGACATTTCCGAAATTGTACATGCGTATATGAAGACGTTGAAATGCCTTAAGTGACGGTAATGGTATGTTTCTTGGAGAAGCAAACAGTTCGTCATAAAGTCTACGCGATTCCGCATAATGACAATCACATTTCCCTAGACACATTAACATATTGAAATATTCCTGGTTGGAGTACATTTTATAAAACAACACAATTTTATAAAACCTTAACCAAAAAGTAATCCACTCGGAAGAAATTTTCACGAGGAACTAACTAATTTTTTTTTTTTTATTAAAAGGGCGGCATAGGCTCGAATAAAAAATATCGATAAATGAAATTATCGATATTTAAATAATCATAACAATAAATAAATATTTAATATTCATATTATTTCGATCCTTATTTTGATATATCAAACATTAATATTATTTTTGATTGTAAAACACCATTTTTAACAGAAGTAGATTAACGATTTATCCTAATAATACAACATAGTTAATTTACCTGAAGAAGTTCCAAATTATAATATTGATTAATAATATTTATTATTAATAAAAGTTATTTTAAATGAAATTATTTTAATGTGAAAAGCATAACTATTTATAGCATATAGAATATTTATTGATATACCTAATTTTTAAACTTGCAAATCTCTATTCGAAAAACTAACAAAAGACGCGTCGCGCCACGCCGGCGCCCCGGCGCCTGCGATGAATGGCCGCGCGTGCGTCGGCGCGACTATACGGCGTCTTAACCGTTTAATAACGCGTACTTTTTTGCATATAAAAATTTATAGGTAATATTTAATATGACAAAACTAAGCAAATAATAAACTAAGTAAATAAATAAAACTAACATAGCATATTGAATTTTATGAACTATTACTGAAATTACTCATATTAAAACCATTTAAAAGAATATCCTTAAGTTATTTACAAAATAAATAACTGGTCAAGTGCGAGTAGGACTCGCGCACCGAGGGTTCCGTACAAACTTATAGAAATCTATATAAGACTAACCCATCTACGCCATTTGTGGTCTTCATCATCAGTTCCAACATAAGTTACTATCAAAATACCTAAATCGGTATAGGCTTGCCTATAATATTTGAGGAGTTCCCTCAATTTCTCCAGGATCCCATCATCTGATCCTGACCTGAAGACAATGGGAACACCTTGGAAGTATACCTTTTCAAACAAAAAAAAAAATTTGAAAATCGGTACACAAATGGCGGCGTAATCGGCGAATAAACATAAAAAAAAAATGAAATACAAGGTCGAATTGAAAACACTCCTTTTTTAGAAGTCGCTTAAATATAATCAAATATTATGTAAATATGGATCACGTCCCAAAAACTATTTTAAAACTACTTAGGAGCACTTTAATTTAAAACACAATCCATGGAAATACAAAATTTTATTTTAAGTACTAATACACCTTATACTTTCAAAAAAGCAAAGTTATAGCGCGATTCAGGATACACCCAGCGCCATCTCTTGACAATTTCAATGAACTAACTTGTTGACTTTGACATTAACAACATAATTATATTATATTTTATCCTCGTTTTATTTTTATTTTTATTCTACTACACTCCACTACCCCTGCACTACGTTCGTAAAATATTTAGATTTACATTATCAATCAAAATATCAAAATCTATATAAGTGTTGCCAAGACGAGAATAATTAGTCCTTAATTCGAACAAAACTAATTGTTTATTTATAAATAACTAATTATATTACTAAGAACCAGAAGACATATATGTGTAGATAAATAAGTAAATTAAATAACTCGATCTGTTTGAATTTAATTTTAAAATTTTCGTACTAATTCAATACGAGTACTTAAATCAAATCGCGTGAAGCTCTTATATTGAATGTTAATTACGTAATGACGTTATAAATCGACGATAAAACTTTTAAATGAAAAGTTTATTTTATTATTTTTAGCGCGTTTAAATAATAATTAAAATAAAAATAAAACATTTTATTAATCGAGCAGAATTATATCACAGTTAATGTCATAATGTTGTAATAGATGGCATTAGCTGTACGCTACATCGCACTATCATTTTGTTAGCTGCGATATATACATTGCATTGCGTTGTTTATAAAGGTTTGCTGCTTTTTAATGTTTTCGTATTGATACAAATTTCTTCTCAGTGTTTGTAAAATTGTTTTTTTGACCATGGTCAACTTCTATGTTAATTTGTTACAAGTACATATAATTTTAATTCTAAGATTAATATATTTTCCGCTTGATCAATTTACAACTTGATACATTTACGCGTTCCTGAGAAAAAGGTTAAAAGACAGACGTACAGACTGACAGACACACGAACAGAAATTTACAGTTTTCGGATTTTTCCCTTTATGTATACTAAAGGACCTTGCTCCTGGCCAAATTTCATAATGCTTGGTCAATGGAAAGTACCCTATAGGTTTTGATTCCCTTGCGAAAACGCTAAAATGGTCAAAATATACGACATATTTTCCATTATCTTTTGATTGCGTTGACTTAGAACTTTAATATTTTCACGGCCGCATGTCACCGTAGACTTGAGTATATGATATTAATTTCAACATGATACGTCTATGCATTTCTGAGAAAAAAGGGTTGACATCCCGACAGACAGACAGACAGACAGACGGACAACAAAGTGATCCTATAAGGGTTCCGTTTTTCCTTTTAAGGTACGGAACCCTAAAAATAAAAATGTTCTAAAACAATATGCATCATAGTATTGAGGAATAACAAGAATAAAACATAAAAACAAATAAAAGTAAACAGTATGTATCATATTATTCAGGAACACTTTTTAGCAGATTTTTTAAAAATAGTGTTTAAAGTAAATTTTAAGTCGGTATTTAAAGGGTTAAGGTAAGCTCGTTTGGGTCAGATGTTTGAAACGTTTTTTCAAATAATGTCGATTTAAAACTTATTTAGCCTATGCACTGCCTATATATATATATATATATATATATATATATATATATATATATATATATATATATATATATATATATATATATATATATATATATATATATATATATATATATATATATATATATATATATATAAATAATAAACTAAAACCACCACGTATACAAGGGTTACATTTCAAGGAAATGTTCCTTGACTGATTTTTTAAACATAGCCAAAGATCGCGCACGTCTAATAGACAAGGGTAAGGAGACGGGATGCTTGAACTGTAAAGGATTTACTGTAAAAGTTAGAGGAATGAGAGGGAATTTCAAGAAGGAGATTGCTATCAGAACAAAGGCATCGCTCATGGGAAACGGTGAGGAATTTGAACCGCTCTTTAAGGTAAGGAGGGGCAACGGGATTGAATAGTATACAGTATAGCAAATTAAGAATTAATATATGATATAAATAGAATAGGTTGTAAGAAACTGAAATTGCAATGGATTCCATCACATTTAGGTTTAAGCGGAAACGAGGAAGCTGACAGACTCGCCAAATTAGCTATCACCGAAGAATCGGCCTTTGAAAATTTTCCTTACTATACTGAAGTTCTCAATAAATTCAAAATTAGTTGTTTCCTAAAATTTAAAGAATATTTTGATGAAAGAAGTAAACAAAAAGGTATTTGGTATAAAACATTACAATGTGAGCCCCCTCGGATACCTTGGTTTTATAATTTTAAGCTCAGTAGGAAGTATATTATAGTTTTGCATAGATTACGTTCTGGGCATTATCCAACAAAAAAATTTGCGTACCTGAAGAAGAAAACTGATTCTCCAAATTGCAATTTATGTAATACTGTAGACGATGTTCAACACATTCTTGCAGAATGTACTAAATATGAAAGAATGAGAAAGTTATTGATGTTTAATTTTAATATAAATAAAATGAATACGGGGGGGGGGGGGGGCATTCTTTAAGATATTAGCAAATCCAACATCAGTTGCAGCAAAATTGTTAGTGGATATGGTATTACATCAATAACTTTCGTTTGTATTAATTTAAAAATTTGTATTTAATTTTAGGTTAGGTTAGGTTAGGTTACGATGGGGCTGACATGTCCATGTCGGATAAAAGCTTCTAATAAATCAGATTAAAAAAAAATTTAAGTTCGGATAATAAGATTAGGGCGACATGGGATGTTTTCAATAGTCTGTAAGGGCAATGGAAGAATCATAATGAAAAGATTAAATTACAGATAGATAAGGTAAACATTATTACGGAAGAAGAAGTGGCAAATGTCTTTGAAATTTTTTTTGCTAAAATACCTCACGAGATAACATCTCATTTAAATTCCCCCACATTAGATGCTGTTAGATTATTACATAACAATGTTACCTCATGTATTGTCCAATTTTCGTTTGAATACGTTACGTCCAGTGATATTATTAAAACGTTTCAATCATTAAATATTAAAAAAATCCAACGATTGTGGGAATTATCGGTAAAATTAATTACTACAATTATTAATGATATTGCTCCTCATTTAGCTTTAGTCTTTAATACATGTGTAGATTCGGGATTATTTCCAGATCTCATGAAAAATATAGACCATATATACCAGAACACGTGCGGATAGTAACAACCCTAACCACTCCGTCAGATCCAGGATGAACCGCAGTTTTTATTTCTATTGGCCACTTAAGCAGAGATGCATTATCAGATTTAAGAATAACAACTGTTCCTACAGCCATGGGGTCGGTACGTGTGTTCCATTTTTGCCTATATTGTAAATTAGTTAAATATTCATTTGTCCACCTATACCAATAAGTTTGAATAATTTTATCCAATAGACACTTACGTTTAAGTAGGGATTGCAGTTGCGATGAAGTATCAACAGCGTTAAATGAATCAAGCGCAACACTAGGACAATGTTAAAAAATGCGCGGGTGTCAAAGCAGTTGGCTCAGCCGGATCTGAGCTTAACACGGAAAGTGGTCGTGAATTTAAAATACATTCAATCTGTAAATACAGTTATTAACTTTTCATTGGTGAGAAGCATTTCGCCTATAACACGTTTTAAGTGTTGTTTGATGCTTTTGATATTCGATTCCCATGCTCCGCCAAAATGCGGGGCATTTGGAGTTATCATATGCCACGAAATACGCGCAGTCAGAAGTTTAATTTAAAATACGCGTCAGTAAAAGATTTCGATTTGAGCAATTTCTTTAAATCCTCAAAATTAGCCTTAGCACCAACGAAATTTGTACCATCATCTGAGAACAACTCAAGACAATCTCAATCCTCTACGCGAAAAAAAACGTCTGAAAATCTTAATGAAAGCATCAGTACTCAAATCCACAGCAAGTTCGATATGAACTGCGCGGGTAACTAAGCATGTATGTAAATAAAGAAATATAAGATTTTTGCTGCCGAGCACCATGGTAACGGCTTATTAAGATTGGGAAAGGACCGGCGTAATCCAATCCCGTTTTGAGAAACGGCTTAGCTTCTTGGACGCGACAGGACGGTAAATTAGACATAAAAGCAGTTTTAATTTTAGGATTAGCTCTAAAACATTTATTACTGTTAGGAATATATCATAAAAGTAAATAATACTGTATTTTGTCTATGGTAGCTCGTTGATCAGTTAGTTATTATTATATATCGGCAGTACGCACCCTCTCTCTCTCTAGGATAGATTGCTCGTCTTTACTCTCAGAAATATATTAATAATTATGAATAAACTAGTAACTAGAACCCCAGAGATAACTTAACATGGTGTCAGAAGTGCGTGTTGTTATAGAAAATTTTAAAAGTGGTGAGGAGCCAATTTTCATTAAATTATAAAAAATTAAAAACTTTGTTGTTTGTAAACAGTGAAACGTCAAAATGGCCGGTGAAAACTCAAACTTTTTATCGTCAATGTCAGTTCCAAAACTTTATTTAAACTCTAAAAATGATAATTTACAGTGGAAAACGTGGCTACAACAATTTAAATTATATTTATTAGCTGCGGACTTACATAAAGAAACTGAAAAACGTAAAGTTGCGATAATGCTACACGCCATGGGTGAAAAGTGTATAGAAATATTAAACTCTTTTAATACTGAAATAAGTGATATAAGTTTGTCGGATTTAATAGAAAAATTTAATAATTATTTTGAACCGCGTAAAAATTTAACTATGACTAGACATTCGTTTTTTACATGCAAACAAAAAGACGGTGAAAGTGTCAACGATTTTATTACTAATTTGGAAAACTTAAGTCTTAATTGTGAATTTGGTGAAGTGAGACAATCTTTAGTGCGTGATATATTCATAGCAAACATGAATTTTAGTCATTCAAATATTCGTCAAAGGTTACTATTGGAACCTGATATTACATTAGAAAAAGCGGTTGATTTAGCAAAAATAATAGTTATAGCTAAAAGTAATAGTGAAAATATTGCTAAAACCGCAAATAGTGAATCGTCGTCCATAGGAAATGTTCAAAGAGTTAAAAGGCACAATGTTTCAAAAGAATCTTGGGACTCTAGTCGGACGCGTTATCATGAAAGAACGCGGTCCCCCAGTCAGATCATGGATCGACAACAAGACTCGGGATTAAATGAAGAATCCTCGAGGAGAAGGTTTGACAAGAGGTCGCCTTTAAGGAGTTCCTGTCAACGGTGTGGTCAAATCCATCGGTATAAGTGCCCAGCTTCCAATGTGAGATGCAGATATTGTAACAAGTATGGACATTTTTATAAGTTTTGTTTTCATAAAAAGAATAATAATATAAAAATAATTAATAACGACGAAGATTTAAATGTAACATCATTAAATTCAATAGAAAAGCAAAATAATAATAGTTGTCAATTTGATAACGCAGAAAGTCTAATGTTATAAATGACATCTAAAAAAAAAGAAAGTTTTAAAATAATATAATATTTGTTAAAAATATTTAAAAATTATCTTAAAGTAAAATAGTTAAAAATCAAAGTCTCATTCACAATTTAAAGTCAACAATTTATAATTTTATTACTCAACTAGCTGTGCCCGCGACTTCGTTCGCGTGGATTACAGAATGCTTGGCATGTCTCCTGCAAAGCGAGGTTATAATAGTCTGCAGTGCTGCTCAAGAAAGGAGCTTTTTACTTTGAATCTGGGAACTTTCTGGTTGTATTTATAAGCAGACACTAACTCAGATATGGTATTCCTCCACGGTTTTCACTATAAATGTTGAAGAAAAGTTGTTTTGTGGTAGTCTTTAAAATATCGACTGCAAAACAGTAAGTTCGCACCTAGGTTCTCCTTGTATTATATATCGGGTGACTTTTTCTACTGGGCTTAATAGGCCAAATCCGGAACTATAAGGAATCGCGAAAGATACTTAATGGAGTCTCGTGTCCGATTTTGAAAAAATCTAAAACTGCATCATATTTTTTTTATTTCATTATTTTCCTGGCCTGAAATAGAACCCACTAATTAAAAAAAAATACATTCTGTATTATTGCACCACCTAATAGTGTCACTTGTAAAGATCAACTTTTGGAAAGTAATAGTAAGCGGCAAATTAAAGGAAAAGGTTTTTTTACAAAATAACATTAAATCTATACATTAGTTAAGTATTCGATTCTACATAGACATAGTCAAATATGTGGGTTAAATCATGGGTTCCGGTAAGTTTAGAAAAAAATGTGCGTTACTTCGAACGATTTATTTTTAAAATTACATCAAAATGCTAGTCACCTACTAAAGTGAGGAAGAGTGTGAACAATATAATCGAAAATATAAAAAATGAATTACACAAAGTAACTTCTTTTATGTTTGTTTTTTTTTCTATGTGAGTTATACAAAGTTGATAGAATATCACGTTTGTTTTGGTCCCCGTCATCTTCTCAGTTACCTAGGTAGGTTTAGATAATTCTTCTAAAAAGATGAATCAATTTGTTGAAAATCTACATTTCACTGGACTCGGCTATTGTACTCACCCGTTATTAGCGTTACAACATCCCGTTGCTAAAGATTTAATTAATGTAAGAATTTGATAGAATTTTGTTAAAAAAATAGCCTTTTCTTTTTGTTGCAGTTTAGTGTATAGTATTACCTCACTAAAGTTGATCTTTATAATGTGTGTAGGTATCAGATGGTGCAATACTACAGAATGTTATTTTTTTGCAAAATCAACGTGTTCGTTTCTGGCTAGGAAAACTTATTTTTCAAAAACTAATGATGCAGTTTTAGTTTTAATCAAATCGGCTCTGTGACTTAAATTATTTTTCGCATTTGCTTATAGTTTCGGGTTTGTTCTATCATATCCAGTAAAAAAATTACCCAGTAAATATATTATTTTTTAAAATGATTATATTAATATAATATATATCTTCCCTATTTGAATCAGATATTATTCACTATTTCATTGGTTTCAATTTTGTTCCTTATAAAATTGGCTTTCTGCTAGTGAAAGTTTCATCAAAATCGGTCCAGCTGTTTCAGATATTGGCCGAAACAAACCGAGTGACAGATAGATAGACAAAAATTTTCAAATTGGTAATTTTGTTGTAAGTACCGTGTATACTTTCATATGCATTTATTTAAAATTACAAACAGACACATCAATTTTATTTATTTGTATAGATGTATACCTTCCCTTCTTAAATCGGAAAATGCTCACTATTTTATTGGTTTCTCCAATATTTTGTTATCGTGTAATTTTTACTCTTTTTTACTTATTGATTAAAATAAATATATTTTTTAATATAAGTCGTCTAATTTAATCCTTATAATATTAGCTATAGGGGCTGCTGTAATATTTTTAAGAACTTTTTAGACTTTGTGATATTTTGTGATTGTTTTCTTCCATTCTCACTTCCTTCTCTGGGCCTCACGTGATTAATAGACATCCTCTAACTGCGAGTGAAAGTCCCATCAAATTTGATTTAGCTGTTTCAGAGATTAGTCGTAAAAAACAGACTGACAGTACTTGATGTAAGTACTTTCATGCATTTAGTGAAAATCACAAAATAATGTTCGACGTGACCCCATAAGTTGACATATCTTTTTTAGCGGACACAAACGCACAGATAAACAGACAAACAGACAAAAATTCTAACAAATTTTGTTTTGGGTTCTATTGCATAGGTAAAGGCCTCCAATATTTTTTTCATATATCTTACATGTACAGACAGCGACCCGTTAGAATTTTTTTATATATATCAATTTAAAAATATCTAAAATAGAAGTAACCCCAAGTCACTCCATATAACATTTGCTAACTGCAAAAAGTACCATCAGAACCGGTTAAGTCGTTTCAGAGATAAGTCGGAACAAACAGATAGACAGACAGACTGACAGACAAAATTTTTAAAAATGTGTTATTTTTATGTAAGTACTGTATATACTTTTATGTATTTAGTTATAAACATAAAAAAATGTTCAACGTGATTCCTTAAATTGACATAACTTTTTTATTTATGGACCGATTGACATGAAACAAACCCTAAATGTTAAGTGAAGCTTACTACAATATATTAGTGAAAACCGCATCTAAATCGGATAAGCCGTTTCTGAGATTAGCGTGCACAAACGCACAGATAAACAGACAAACAGACAAACAGACAAACAGATAAGAATTCTAAAAATCATTGTTTTGGGTTCTATTACGTTGGTATAGGCCCCCTATAATATTTTTTTTCATATATCTTCCATGGACAGACAGCGACCCGCTAGAATTTTATTATTAGTATAGATTTCTGAGAGTAAAGACGAGCAATCTATCCTAGAGAGAGAGAGAGGGTGCGTACTGCCGATATATAATAATAACTAACTGATCAACGAGCTACCATAGACAAAATACAGTATTATTTACTTTTATGATATATTCCTAACATCCCCTTTTTTCACTCTCGATTATTGACCGATACTTTTAACTTTAATAAACTTCACGGATAGCACTATTAAACTTAGACTTAACAACGATGCTAAATTTATTTAATGTTTACTGCACGACGTTATATGAAATAATGATTTTACTTTTTAAAATTATTTTCCATTACGATTTACTAAACAAAGGCGTTCTTTGTAAGGGATTAGCAGAATTATTTCAAAAGATTTTATTGCTCAAAATTCTCACGAAATCGACGAGCTATTTTTTCTGCACTGTTTTATTACATCTCACGGTTGCGTCACAATACATTTACGTTAATATTTTATATATCTTTCAAAATAGTGATGGTTTTCCTAAGAACAGTGACAGGCATTGTGTAAACACTAGAAGAAAAAATAAACTTTTCATACCAAACTTTCGTCTTCATAAAGTCAGTTCATCGTTTCTGGGATCTGGTATTCGCATCTATAATAAAATCCCGCAAACAGTTTTACATTTGCCACTTAATAAGTTTAAAGCCTACGTTAAAAAATCTTTAATAAATAAAGCATATTATACCATACAAGAATATTTTGACGACAAAGAGGCGTGGATTTGATAAGCGTTGATTTTCTATCCGGATAACATAATTAAAATGTAATAAAAATACATTATGTATAAATTATTTTAAAAGAGTTACTATCGAGTTTCTTGCCGGTTCTTCTCGGTAGAGACTACATTCCGAACCGGTGGTAGCTTTATAAAAATTAAAAATTAAAATATGACATGTAACTTGACGATTCGAAAGTGCTGTTAAAGCCCATTTGAATAAAGTATATTTTGAGTTTGAGTTTGAGTTTGAGTTTGATAGAGATCTAAGCGGTTTTGACAATTCGCGGTTATTTTTTAAAGATTTAAATACTTCTGAGTAGTGTATCTATTCGACATAGCGCAACAATTCCAGTTTAGCTAGATTTAAATGATTAATTTCTAATTTATTTGAACGTGGTATTGTCTTTATAAAGCAGTATATACAGCGTGTTCTAAAAACTGTGTCCTCCCTTAAAGGCATGTATACATATAAGTATAAGCTTATTATTAAAAATAGTATAACTTAAAAAATATCAAGCAGAGGTCAGTTACAGTGCATAGGCTAAATAAGTTTAAAATCGACATTATTTGAAAAAACGTTTCAAACATCTGACCCATAAATAACCAGCTTACCTTAACACTTTAAATACCGACTTAAAATTTACTTTAAACACTACTTTTAAAAAATCTGCTAAAAAGTGTTCCCGAATAATATGATACATACTATTTACTTTTATTTGTTTTTATGTTTTATTCTTGTTATTCCTCAATACTATGATGCATATTGTTTTAGAACATTTTTATTTTTTATTTTGTAAATAACTTAAGGATATTCTTTTAAATGGTTGTAATATGAGTAATTTCAGTAATAGTTCATAAAATTCAATATGCTATGTTAGTTTTATTTATTTACTTAGTTTATTATTTGCTTAGTTTTGTCATATTAAATATTACCTATAAATTTTTATATGCAAAAAAGTACGCGTTATTAAACGGTTAAGGCGCCGTATAGTCGTGCCGGCGCACGCGCGGCCATTCATCGCAGGCGCCGGGGCGCCGGGGCGCCGGCGTGACGCGACGCGTCTTTTGTTAGTTTTTCGAATAGAGATTTGCAAGTTTAAAAATTAGGTATATCAATAAATATTCTATATGCTATAAATAGTTATGCTTTTCACATTAAAATAATTTCATTTAAAATAACTTTTATTGATAATAAATATTATTAATCAATATTATAATTTGGAACTTCTTCAGGTAAATTAACTATGTTGTATTATTAGGATAAATCGTTAATCTACTTCTGTTAAAAATGGTGTTTTACAATCAAAAATAATATCAATGTTTGATATATCAAAATAAGGATCGAAGTAATATGAATATTAAATATTTATTTATTGTTATGATTATTTAAATATCGATAATTTCATTTATCGATATTTTTTATTCGAGCCTATGCCGCCCTTTTAATAAAAAAAAATATTAGTTAGTTCCTCGTGAAAATTTCTTCCGAGTGGATTACTTTTTACGGTTACGGTTTTATAAAATTGTGTTGTTTTATAAAATGTACTCCAACCAGGAATATTTCAATATGTTAATGTGTCTAGGGAAATGTGATTGTCATTATGCGGAATCGCGTAGACTTTATGACGAACTGTTTGCTTCTCCAAGAAACATACCATTACCGTCACTTAAGGCATTTCAACGTCTTCATATACGCATGTACAATTTCGGAAATGTCGATGGCCGTGAACAACAACGTGCTAATGCGGGAAGGCCGAGGGTTAATAATGACGATCTAGAGGAACACATATTAGATGTTTTTCGACAGGACCCTACGCAAAGCACGCGCTCGGTGGGACATCGACTCGGTGTCAACCATACGCGTGTATGGAAAGTTTTAAAGGAAAATGGCCAGCACCCGTACCATTATCGTCGAGTACAGTTATTAATTCCTACCGACTTCGAGCCTAGAATGGCATTCTGCAGATGGATTTTAAACGAAAACGATGAAGACAGTGAATTCTCGAGCCGTATACTTTTTAGTGACGAGTGTACTTTTGCTAGAACAGGCGTATTTAACACGCACAACGAACATGTATGGTCAGTCACCAACCCACATGTTACTAAACCTAGCCATTTCCAACATCGATGGAAAATTAATGTTTGGGCCGGTATTATTGTTGACAAAATAATTGGCCCTCTTTTTTTACCCTAGTCTATGAGTGGTGACAGTTATCTTTCCTTCCTGCGAGAACAACTAAGCCGGGAGCTTGATAATTTAAACTTAGATCTTTTACGCCGTATGTGGTTTCAACATGATGGTGCGCCACCACACTTTTCCCGCGCCGTGAGAAACTATTTGAATACGGAATTCGGTGAACGTTGGATTGGTCGCAGTGGACCAATTAATTGGCCTGCGCGGTCACCGGACCTAACGCCATTGGATTTTTTTTTATGGGGTACTATAAAGCAGTCCGTATTCAAAAAGAAGTGCGATACTGAGGCTGAAATGCGTTCACGAATCATCACAGCTTTCGAAGAAATAAAATCAAATACATCTGTCTTACAAAATGTACGTGCTAACTTTATTACCCGATGCCGTAAATGCATAGAAGTACAAGGCAACAATATTGAGCAACACATTCATGGCCGTCAAGTAGATGTTATTATTAACTAAGTATTATTATTTTAAATTGATTTGTAACATAGTGAAACGTATCGATATTTGAAAAAAAGTGGTATCAGTGAATCGTTAAAGTGATTAAACAATCAAAATAATGTGAATGTACGTTCGAGTTCGTCACTAGTAGCCTAAAATCCTACGACTACCTTCGATTCATATGAATTTATTCCTAGATAACGCGGTACATGTAATTCAGTCAACATGTGAAGCTCTTGACAAAACAAATACCACTGATCGATGATATGTTGCGGCGGTTGCTGATCCCAGTCTACTTGCTCGAGCCACAAAGACTTCATAATATCAATCAATCAATCAATCAATCAATCAATCAATCAAAATATGCTTTATTCAAGTAGGCTTTTACAAGCACTTTTCAATCGTCAATACAAAAACAAAAAAAAACTAAACACTGATTAATTAATTAATTTACCACCAGTTCGGAATGTAGATTTTACCGAGAAGAACCGGCAAGAAACTCGATAGTTACTCTTTTTAAAAGTTTTACGATGGGTACATACATTTATGAGTTACAAATATATTAAATACCCTGTGTGAATCCAGCTTATACTAAATCCAAGCATGTTTATCATCTATATAATCTCGAACAGAATAATATGCTTTAGCTACTAAGGATTTTTTAATATGTACTTTAAATTTCTTTTTTGTAAACTGTAACACTTTCTGCGGAATTTTATTATAAAAACGAATACCTTGCCCCAAGAAGGTAACATTGACTTTGCGGAGTCGAAACTTCGGCGTTATAAGTTTATCCTTTCTTCTCGTGTTAATACAATGCCTGTTACTGTTTTTATCAAAAGAATCAATGTTGTTGTGAATATACATAATATTGTTGTAAATGTACTGCGATGCAACCGTAAGTATACCAACTTTATTAAAAACATCTCGAAGGGAATCTCGAGCTCCTAGATTATAAATACCACGAACAGCTCTCTTTTGCAAAATGAATACAGTATTAATATCTGTAGCGTTACCCCATAACATCAATCCATAAGACATGAGGCTATGAAAATAACCAAAATATACCAATCGAGTTGTATCAACGTCGGTTAGTTGACGAACTAGAAATAAAACTATTTTAAACGGATTTAAATCGTGTATATTAATTAATTTTATCATCCCGACGTTTCGAGCACTTTGCAGCGTTCGTGGTCACGGGTAGACTAAGGTGACATTTGTCTATTTGAGGTTTTAGAAAATATTATTTACAACTACCGCCAACGGTTTCTTAGATGGTATCTCGAATAACATTCCGGTTGCACGCAGAAGGCACTAACTGTATCTTTTGGTCTTGCAGTCTGTTGGACTTGGGATTTTAAATTTTTAATAAGTGGATTCCAGGTGTTCGAAAGTCTCCAACCATCTTCTCTATTGAAGTTCGGATGTTTTTGAATTTCAATAGCCTCGCGTATCATTTTAGGAATGAATCTGTGTTCTTTAGCGAGGATCTGTGGTTTATAAAATCGGATAAAATGGCTAGGTTTATCCAAAGCATATTCACAAACTGCAGACTTTGAAGAACGCCTATTTTTGACATCTCCTATGTGTTCCTTGACCCTAGTACCGATGCTTCTCTTTGTTTGGCCTATGTAAGATAAACCACACTCACATTCGAGTTTGTATACTCCCGCAGTCTGTAAAGGAATATTACTCTTGATAAGTCTCAAGAACTGGCTCACTTTCTTATGAGGCTTGTAGATGGTTTTAATCGAAGCTCGCTTCAAGATGTTGCCAAGAGATTAGAATACTTGTAATAGCACGAACCGTGTTACCATTCATACTCTAAAGTTGAGAAAATACATTTTTAAATCAAAACAAAAAATAAAATTTGTTTAATATTCTATGCTTTATGTTTTATTTATAATAGTGGCAACACTGGTCGCCATACTTGTCATTTAGCTTAGAGTGAATCGTTTTTTTTTTTAATAATTTATAATGGGTATCCGAAGAAAGGGAGGGAGGGAGCTAATCTCTTCAGACGAAGCCTTCGTATAATTATGATAGAACTTCACTTAAGGTAAGTTCGTTTAATCATCAATTATACTTTGCTTCGTCTTCGAGATTAGAATACTTGTAGATCTTTAGAGATGATTTGTAAAAAAAAAATAATAATAATAAAATATACTCATATTTATATAATCAACTATATTTATATAAATATTACAAAACACAAAATAAAATGAATCTAACATAACGAATGTGATTTGAAATAATTTTGACATAACAATTAATAGTTTACAAATTATTATGTAGAATAGACATTGCAAAGTCATTACCATCATTATTTATCATAACTTTTTGATAAAATTGTGGGAACACCATCATGAATCAGACCATCCAGCCGTTTTTCGTATGAGATCAATGTTAATATTATTTTTATATGCTGAAGAAGTAGAAGCATGTCTAGTTGAGTGAGCTGTAAAAATATTTGTATCTATTCCGCTTTTATGCAAAACTTCCTTTATCCACCGACTAATTGATTGGGTACAAACTGGTTTATGCGGGCTTTTAAAACTAATGAATAATTGGTCATGGTTTCTCATGGAAGCTGTTCTATAAGTGTACACCAATAACGCATTTACTGGGTAAATTTCTGGCTTTTCTTTAAAAAAAGGTATAATTAAGAAAGGCTGAAAAGAACCAGCCCGTGAAGTTTTGACCAGATCTGGTATTTTTATAATTATTCTGTTATTTTCTATAATTTCGATATTTTGTACTTTAATTTTACTCAAGGTTTGCACTCTGTGTGCTGTTACAAGAGCTAGTAATGTCACAATTTTCTTTGTTAAATATTTTATACTAATTTCTTCGCTTAGGTACCAGCTTTCCTAAAATTTTAACACAATTGAAGGATTCCAAGTGACATTATACTTCGGTAAGAGTGGGCGTAGCCGGTACAAACCCTTAAACAACCTACTTATCCTATCATCTTTTCCTATTTTTGGATTTACAATTAAAGATTAGGCGGACCTATAACTATTTAATGTACTATATTTTATTCCGGTATAAAACATTTCGGTCAAAAAACTAATTATATGAGGAACCGAGGCCTCATAAACATCAATATTGTTATTTTTACAAAAAATAACAATTTTTTAAAAGCGACGCTATATTGTTTAATCGAATTATTCGATATAGATGCACACATTACGTCTAATGCACTTCGAGGGATACTTCTTCTTGAAAATGCCGCGCGGATAACTTCGCGGCCACCAGCGTCACTTTGTTCCGCAGTTGGCTGTTGGGAACAGATAACAACACGTCTGTATTGATTCCAAGTTTATTAACATATCGCAACATAAACATTAAAATAGAGGAAACCAGGGTTGCGTGGGCCAGAGAGGAACAACTACTGTGCCTTCAGCTTTGTCTGAAATTATTTTACGGATCATTTTCAAAATTACACATATTGGAGGAAATGCATAAAATTTTAATTTTTTTAAATTTAATGTAAAAGAGTTTATTGCTAGCGCTCCTGGATCTCTATGCCAAGAAATATATTTTTCGCATTTTTTATTTAACCTAGTAGCAAATAAATCTATATCTGGATTATCAAAGTGTTTTACAATTTTACTGAAGGCGTGGTCAGTTAATTCCCATTCGATATCGGGATGTGAAAGTCGCGATTCTGAATCTGCACCGTCATTATCACGTGAACTGATAAGAAGCATAGACAAAAATATTTTTGTCTTCGCACCATTTCCATAGCTTTCTGGTGATATCAGTACGGAAATCGCACACCACCCATTTTATTGATGTAAGCAATGGCAGTTGTATTATCTATACGAAGAAGTATTTGGCAATTATTTAAACTCTTTGCAAACACCTGTAAACCAAAGTATGCTGCCAATATCTCTAAAAAGTTTATGTGCATATTTTTTTCATCTTTGCTCCATTTACCGTTAGCTTTATCCGTACCACATGCCGCCCCCCAACCTGTTTTACTGGCATCAGAAAAAATTTCTTACCTATATGAATCATCTCTGATAGGGTTGACTGAACTCCCAATATGTGTTAACCACCACTCAAAATCATTTATTAAATAACCAGGAATAGTCATATAACTGTCATAGTTCTTAGTTTTTTCTAAAGCTAGGTATTTGCATCGTTCGATATGCTTAGTGTACAACCAACCATATTGGATTGCAGGGCAAGATGAGACAAGGAGACCGGCTAATCGAGCAAATTCTCTTATAGTACATCGTTTTAATTTGAAAATTTTTAATAGTTATTGTTTTATTAAGATTCTGTTTTCCTCGGTGAGTGTGATTTGAACTTTTTTCGTGTCAATTACAAATCCTAAGTACATTTAGTGTAGGGTGTAAATGAACTTTTTTCGTAATTAATTATAATGAAACAGCAATTATGCATATATGTATCATCTAAATAAATCGATGAGATATATCCCAAAGACCTAATTAATGATATTACAGATAGATATTATTATTCATTAACTTGGTAAAAACTAAAGGAGCTGTATTGAACCCGAACGGGAGAACATTAAATTCATATAATTTATTATTAAATATAAAACGTAAATATATTTTAAATTCTTGATGAATCGGTAATAAAAAATAGGCATCTTTTAAATCAATTGTACGAGTACATAAGAATGAATTCTTGGAAATTAATTTCAAGGTTGTTCGTAAGTCCTCCATTTTAAAATGATTCGTTAAAATAAATTTATTTAGTGATTTAAGATTCAAAATAAATCGTTTTTTGCCATTTAGCTTAGGGACGAGAAAAATACTTGAAATGTATTGCATATTACATAGTGTGAATTCAGATATTGAACCCGAATTTAATAAATCATTAATAACGACTTGAAATTCATTATGTTCCTTCTGAGAAACGTTTTTGCAGGATGGGATAAATTCCTGTTTCACGATTGTAGAAAAAGGTATTTTATAACCATTATTAATCCATGATAAAATTACGGGATCATTGGTAATAAGGCGCCATCTGTCATAGAAAGCGGCTAATCTATCAGCGGTGTATCGTACCTCCTCTGTCGGCGTATCTGCGCTCGCCCGCGCGAGCGCTGCGGCTGCGCGAGTGGCGGCGGTTGATATTGTCGGGTCGCTGGCGGCGGCGGCGGCGGGGCTGGGTACTTGCGAGGCTGTTGCGTTGCATACGCTGCTCTCCTTGCTGCTCCCATCTGCCTCGCCAGCGGAAGCGGAGGTTTCGCGTTTAGAGAACGAGTTTGATTATGTTGTGATAAAACTTTAGTTTGAGCGACAGTTTTTATTTCAACTCCTGATTTTTGTATAGCTTTTGCTGTTTTTAAGGTCTCGGCTAGCTTTTCTCCAAAAAGAAAACTGTCAATTTCGGTAGAAAATAAGTGATCCTTGATTTCTTTTTTAATAGTCGATGTTACAAAGCTTCGACGAGACATAGATTCAATATACTGGGAGTCACATAATAGTCTAGCTGCATCTAATAAAAGTTTTATTACACCAGAGTCTTTATTTTGACTTGAACATATAGTTGTCAAAGCCTGACCTATACATGTAATAGCGATTGCTTGTTGTTTCTGTTTTAATTCTATAGCTTTGTCCTTTTTTAGCAATATGTCAGACAACGCAGCTTTAATTTCAGGATTTAATTGGGGTGAACCAATTTTAAGGCAGTTTTCTGCTAAGAAATATTTCTCAAGAAGATCTCTTTTTATTTCTTTTGATAGACCCGTGGTAGCAATGTGTTCCCACCGGATGGCAAGTTCAGTTTGTATTGATGAACTGAATTTTTTACTTTTAGAAGGGGTTTCACCTAGCAGTTCCAGAATATTATTATCCAAAACAACCGGAGTTTCGCTTGATGCTTCAGAAGTTGAAGGTATATCGGAAATATTTTCCTTGATCGGTTGGTCCAATCCCACTTCAACTGGTGACGATTGAATTATACTCATCGTGTGTCATCTATGCTGTCGATGATTGCGGGCACATCTGCTGACACATCCGGTTGATTGTCTAAAATAAAAATTTTAAACTCGGTTACCTATGTTCGTAACAAAGACACAGGCTCACAACCTGTGCTCAAAATATTAATGTGAAGGGATAATCCCTAGAAGATTAACTAAACACTTTTTTGTTATAATTCATACAAAGGCGATAGTTTCACAAACTATCCTCAATGTATATTATCGTGAAGGTAACACTCTCTATGGAAGTGTACTCAACACTTAATATTATAACATTGTTAACTGGATTGTCACTTATAATTTTCATTAATTGATATTATTAACCTACCTTCATGTAATGACAATTCCGTATTGGATTTGTCTGACGATGAGTCCGATAATCTTCGTGTACGTTTTTGTATCTTTCTTTCTAATTTCTTTATTTTTAGCAGTAGGTACTCATCACTGTCTTTACTTTTATGTTTAGGCATCGTCATTATTTAACTTAAAGATGACTTTTTAAAAGTAATGTGTAGAACGACCGAGCACTAGAACGCGAATGACAAGTATGGCGACCAGTGTTGCCACTATGAGAAATAAAACATAAAGCATAGAATATTAAACAAATTTTATTTTTTGTTTTGATTTAAAAATGTATTTTCTCAACTTTAGTGGACGAGCTACACCACGTCAAGCTTGCACTCCACCATAACAAGCTGCCCGTGCCTCGCCAGCATCGTAGAAGCCGTATCAAGCCACCCACAGTTGAGCGACAACCTGCATTTCTACCATATGTGAAGGGAGTTACAGACAGAATTGGCAACATCTTAAAGCGAGCTTCGATTAAAACCATCTACAAGCCTCATAAGAAAGTGAGCCAGTTCTTGAGACCTATCAAGAGTAATATTGCTTTACAGACTGCGGGAGTATACAAACTCGAATGTGAGTGTGGTTTATCTTACATAGACCAAACAAAGAGAAGCATCGGTACTAGGGTCAAGGAACACATAGGAGATGTCAAAAATAGGCGTTCTTCAAAGTCTGCAGTTTGTGAACATGCTTTGGATAAACCTAACCATTTTATTCGATTTGATAAATCACAGATCCTCGCTAGAGAACACAGATTCATTCCCAGAATGATACGCGAGGCTATTGAAATTCAAAAACATCCGAACTTCAATAGAGAAGATGGTTGGAGACTTTCGAACACCTGGGATCCACTTAAGAAAGATAGTATACTTTATTGTACACCGAGGACACATATATACAATAAAATACAATAACAAGTATAAGTACAATTGGCGGCCTTATCGCTAAACAGCGATCTCTGCCAGGCAACCATGTTGCTGAGGATATTATGACCAGAGGTAATAGGGTTATTGGTGTACACTGTATATAGTAATATAAAAAGTAAATAAAAAAAAATACCTATATAATATTATAAATGTATAAACTTATTGCTGTATTCTTATACATATGCAAATATAAAAAAATATGTCATATTAATAAATTAAAACTAATATATATGTATATTTATATATACACATAAATATATACATATTTGTACATATATATATACAGGATGATTGGTGAATTACCTTCGATACTTGAGGACGTGATATTTGACGATCATATATGACAAAATAAAAATTAATATAACATAAATATTAATAAACTTCTAAGTAAAGTTAACCAAAAGTTATGTAATTAATTACGCATCGTGTGAACACCCTAGCTGCGTTATCGACACAAAACAGTTATGTAGGTAGGTACATTTAGTTATCGCGCGGTAGTTTACCTACATCCAAACGCCGCGCGCCGCCGCGTGTTAACAGGGTAGCAGGCTTAGATAAACAAAAATGATCCAATTCCCTTCATACTTTAATCCTGGCTTAGGACAGGCAAAAATACCAAGATATTTCATTCGTTTAAGCAACCAATTTATTGACTAGGTAAATGGTGTGAACTTGACACAAAAAATAATATGAACTGTTTACCTATCTTGGTATTTCCGGCGTATTTAAAAATGGAATCATACTTATTTACAACAATTGTCAATCATTAAACTACCTATTTACCTACATAACTACACTAACCTTAACAAATGTTCAAAGTGAGCTCCTTCTCGTGTGATACACAGTTCGGCACGTTTACGCATATTGTCTTTCACACGATTTAATACGAATGGGTCACTTTTAATAGTTTCGAAAGCACTAGTGATTTTTAATTTCAACTCCTCTCTGTTGACATACTCTGTAGCATACACAAGACGTTTTCCCTCCCCCCATAAATAGAAGTCCAGTGGAGTGAGATCTGGATAGCGAGCTGGCCATGGCACAGGCCCTCCGCGCCCTATCCAGCGATCTCCAAACGTATTGATTAAGTACTCACGTACCTGCGTCTGATAGTACATCATCGAGCATGTCATTCACCGCACTGTTTAAAATGTCTAAGTATGACACAGCATTGAGTCTTCCTTCGATGAAATACGGCCCTAACAAACAGTTATTTAAAACACCAGCCCACACGTTAACATTAAACCTGTGTTGATAAGCGTCCTGTCGCGTAACGTATGGATTGGAATGACTCCACCAATGTTCATTGTGTACGTTAAAAATACCTAACTTAGTAAACGTAGCTTCGTCCGGGAACAATATGTTTTTGTCAGTGTTTTGCAAAAACCTCCGACAAAAATTTATTCGTGGTTCATGAGCGTTGGCACTGAGTTCTTGAATAGGTCGAAAACGATAAGGGTGTAGCCCTTCTTTGTGAAGTAGATTCCACACAGTCCACTGAGATACACCAAATTTTCTAGCAGCCTTTCGAGTAGTTGCTACTGGGTTGTTCTCAAAATACTCGAGAATGTCTTCTTGTAGGAAGACAGGGTATGCTGCTCCACCTCGTCCTTGGGCATGTGTTGGAACACGGAACTGTCCGAAGTCTCGTAATCTTTGATTAGCGTTTATGATGACGCTGGCCGTAGGTACTCGACGATTGGGGAACATCTCCCGGTACAAATTGATTGCGCCCGGCAAGCTATCATTTGCATGCGCATACGCACGAACCATGTCCAAGTATTCTGCATTTGTGTATTGATAAGCCATACTTAATTACTAATAAGTAATAACGGGTCACACAAACACACGGCAGATTAGGTATACGCGTAAGATCGATCGCTAGGCGCGCGCGCGGGAAGACGGACGTACAGACCTTACGGCGGCGCTCGCCCGACTAATTAGCCACGGGGCGGGGGTTGGGAGTAGCGACACACGCGTGCGGCGGCGTGGTGTTGTATCAGCACGCCGCCGCACGCGCCGCCGGCGAGGCTGGGAACGTGTCCACACTTTATTTATTTATACGGAAATTTGGTCAAAAATTAAGTACCTATTTTTTTACATAATTCGAATGAGAATCATGTACCGAGTATTCTCCTTAAATATTGATAGTAATTAGCCAGTCATCCTGTATATCATAACTAATTTTTCTTCTTAACTTACTCTTACACAAATTTTCTCTAGCATCTTTTTGTGCTATTTTTAACCTATACTTAAGTTCTAAGGCATAGTCTTCTGGATTGTATAACGGCTCTATATATCTATCTCTTAAATTAGTTGGTATGATACATGATTTTCCAAAAACTAGCTCATGAGGCGTATACTTCGTTTCCGAATGTACTGTATATATAATAATACACAAAGCACCAATATGGCAACCAGGTACTCCAGGAATTCAAAATCAAAATCAAAATCAAAATATGCTTTATTCAAGTAGGCTTTTACAAGCACTTTTGAATCGTCAATACAAAAACAAAAGAAAACTAAACACTAATTAATTAATTAATTTACCACCGGTTCGGAATGTAGATTCTATCGAGAAGAACCGGCAAGAAACTCGATAGTTACTCTTTTTAAAAGTTTTACGATGGGTACATACATTTATGAGTTACAAATATATTAAATACCCTGTGTGAATCCAGCTTATACTAAATCCAAGCATGTTTATCATCTATATAATCTTGAACAGAATAATATGCTTTAGCTAATAAGGATTTTTTAATATGTACTTTAAATTTATTTTTCGTAAACTGTAACACTTTTTGCGGAATTTTATTATAAAAACGAATACCTTGCCCCAAGAAGGTAACATTGACTTTGCGGAGTCGAAACTTCGGCGTTATAAGTTTATCCTTTCTTCTCGTGTTAATACAATGCCTGTTACTGTTTTTATCAAAAGAATCAGTGATGTTGTGAATATACATAATATTATTGTAAATGTACTGCGATGCAACCGTAAGTATACCAACTTTATTAAAAACATCTCGAATTCCCATCTCGAGCTCCTAGATTATAAATACCACGAACAGCTCTCTTTTGCAAAATGAATACAGTATTAATATCTGTAGCGTTACCCCATAACATCAATCCATAAGACATGAGGCTATGAAAATAACCAAAATATACCAATCGAGCTGTATCAACGTCGGTTAGTTGACGAACTTTCCTAACCGCGTATGCTGCGGAGCTGAGTCTTCCCGTAAGAGATGCCAAATGGGAATTCCACTGAAGCTTCATATCCAAGGTAATTCCCAAAAATACTGTTGTATCGCTAACATCAAGGATCTCACCATTTAATATTAAATTATAAGTTTGTTGTTTTACATTAGGTAATGTAAACACTAGACATTTAGTTTTTTTAGTATTTAAAACTAGATTATTAGTGGTAAACCAACCATGTATCCGTGATAATGCATTGCTTACATCGTCATAATCAACTTTATTTCTATTAACTTTGAAAATAAGTGAAGTATCATCAGCAAAAAATACAATGTCACAAATACTTTTTACATAAAAAGGTAGATCATTGATGTATATTAAAAATAGAAATGGATCCAGAATTGATCCCTGTGGAACACCCATTTTTAGCTCTGATCCAGAAGATTTTATTCCATTTATAAAAACATGTTGAATTCTCCCAGTCAAGTATGAAGCAATAAGATCAATTAATTTCATTCTCTGATTGAATTCTTAAATACGCATCCTTTCCTATCGGCCCGACTATCAAGAAATACTTTTCGGTTTCTTAAGAATGTCAACGATTCGTGGTTGATCAGTCCTCGAATCATATTTAACACTATTGTCATTGCCAGTCAACGTTTTGTCATTAGTCTTGTCATGTCCCGTATCCTGTAGTCGTCTTAACTGTCCTATAGTCATTACATTCATAACTTTTTCACACATTTCTTTCAGTTCATCTGATGATACAATCACACGTGACAATGCGTCTGCAGCCACATTGTCGCAACCTTTCACGTATTCCACAGTAAAGTTATATTCCTCAAGACAAAGTCAGAATTTTATTAGCCTGCTAGAAGGATCACGCATGCTAAATAAATAAATTAAAGGTTTATGGTCTGTTTGGATTCTAAAATGCCTACCGTATAAATAAGGTCTAAAACACTTGACACTCCACACCAGAGCCAACAACTCTTTTTCGATGGTAGGAAAATTCCTTTCCGCCTTATTAAGACTTCGACTTGCATAGGCGACATGTAAGTCATAATCGTTACATAGTACCGATCCGATTGCTAAACCAGATGCATCTGTTTTTAATATAAATGTGTTATTTTTTGAAAAATTTGGATATTGAAGTATAGGGGGAGATGCTAATTAGCATTTTAATGTTTGAAATGACGTTTCACATTTATTTGTCCAATTGAAAGTTACATCTTTACGACAAAGACTATTAAGTGGGTATGCTATATGTGCGAAATTTGGTATAAATTTACGGTAATAGTTTGCAAAGGCTGTGAATCTTCGCACTTCATCGGCATTATTAGGTCTTGGAAAGTCTCTTAACGCTTTAACTTTATCTGGATCCGGTAATATGCCTTTATCTGAAACCCTATGTCCTAAATATAATATTTCTTTTTGTAAAAATATGCATTTTGCTGGATTCAATTTCAAGTTAACTTTACGTAATCTGCCGAAAACGTCAAGCAAATTTTTGTTATGCGTATCTAAGTTACGATCAAAAACGATAAGATCATCCACATATACAAAACATTTGTCATATGTGAGACCAGACATGGCTACCGTCATCATACGACTAAAAGCACTCGGGCTAGTTTTTTAATCTCATGGGTAATCTTTTCATTTGATACTGACCCGTACTAGTCGTAAAGGCTGTTAACTTTCTACTATTTTCGTTTAATGAAACTTGATAATATCCAGAAAATAGATCTAAATGAGAGAAATAGATTGCCCCCGACAATGAATCTAATATTTCGTTAACGTTTGGGAAAGGAAACCTGTCATCTTGAATTTGCTGATTTACTTTACGATAATCTACTACTATTCTAAATTTCTTATTACCGATTATCAAGTTTCTTAGGCACTAAGAGTAAAGGGCTCGACCATTCACTACTACACTTTTCACTTTTGTACCTGAGTGTCAATTTCGACTTTTTGTGAAAATGGTAACCTATAGGGCCTAGTATAAACTGGAGTACTGTTGCTTTTTAACTGAATATTTTGCTCATAAAGATTAGTCGTAGTTAGTTTATCGCCCGGTAAATAAAAAATATCTGGAAATTTCGCACATATATTTTCAATTGAAATTTATAAATTTGAAAAATATAATATTTATGCCTAAATGTCTCATTTCTTATTTTCAAATCTAAATATACATATCCCTTTGATATTATTTGACCTCCAATACCTTTTACTTTAATTTCTTCACTATAAAAAGGAATACTAAACTGCTTTAAACTAATCTATTAATAATAAAATCTAATAGAATCGAATAACTGGGTGTTTTTTAACATAAAATATTACTTTATTAATACTACCGCAAGTAAATATGTAATTAGGATCGAAAAAAAATGATTTAATGAATCCTTAGTATCCTCGTTGTTCTCGTCATTACTAGGAGTAATTAAATTTGCGTTATAGTAATGTTAATTATTACGGTACTTATCTTTATACGCGTAGTATGTAAGCTGTCCACCACGGGCACCACGGATAGGTTGACCTCGACGCACACCCCTGTAGGGTCGGCGATCACTTATTTGTCCTCGTGTACATATCTATTCTGAACAGGAAAAGAAAATCTATTATATTGATGAAAAGCCCTACCTTTTCCTCGTCCTTTTTGCATTACACAAATCGACGCAGAAGTAGACGGTGATTCTAGCTCCTCATCTTCTGCAGCTCGTATGGCATCCTTTAAAGAGCTGTAGTCGCGGGCTGCTATAATGGTGCTCAGACGCTTATTATTAAGACCATTATAAAATCTATTTATTGCCATTTTTTCGTTTAGTGGGCGCAAAATTTCAAAAGATGTTTCAGTTCCATCTGACTGAGAAATGGTGAGGTCGACAAACAATTGTTCAATTTCTGTACCAAAATCAAAATCAAAAAAATACTTTATTATTTTTTTTTTTATTTATTTATTTACAATATTATTACAGTCATAATCTCATTAAAAGGGTGCAAACATAAACTCGATAAGTTTTCCCGTGCACCCTGCGCCACCGACTCAAAATAATTTTAAACAATAGTAAAAGACAATAAACAAAAAGTAATAATAATATATATATCTACTAAAGTATACAAAGGAAACGATTAAAACATAATTGACACGAGGGTAATATTTTAAAACATTTTTATTAACACAACTCCGTGTCGGTAGATTTATATATTTCTATCTAGTTGAGCGCGTATAAGAGGTGTTTGTAAAGAGATCATATTATTTTATATCATGTGTATTTAGCTATTGTATGTTGAATGTAAAATTGTTTTAGTTTGAGTTTAATATTTTTGAGTGTTATGTTTTCTTTTAATGTTTTTGGCACTTTGTTTATTAGGCTGGGTATTACATATGCTAATTGTCTTTTTCCATATAAATTATTAAAATAAGGCAATTGTAGTTTTAAGTCGTCATTTCTTCGGGATGAATACACAGTCTGTTCTTGTTTTAATTTTTCGTTAAAATATTGTTCAATTAATAATGATAACTCAGTTTTTTCATGGATAGGTATAATTTTACAGATAGCGAAAAGTCGTCGGTAGTCATTTTTACAAGTAATTTTAACTTTATTCGGAACTATTTGTTTTAGTATACGCAGCTGGAGAGCGAATATTTTGTCAAGATTAGATTTATGGGTTCTGCCGTAGCTTGTCAAGCCATAAGATATTATTGATTCTGCTAAGGACTTATAAAGTAGTAAAAGTATTTGAAAGGGTATTTTATATTTTATAAGAGAAAATTTAGCCAATATGGCTCGTAATTTGTCACATACCAGGTTCGTGTGATTTTTCCAGGTTAGCCTATCGTCTATAACAAGTCCAAGGTAGGTGTGATTATCAACCAGATCTATGTGATCACAATTACAATTATAGGATGCGGGAGCATAATTGTTGTTTGTATGCAGACATTGGTGACTATGTGCAATTAATTTAGGCGTAAAGGAACTTCTGTTATGACTCGTACTAATATACATTAATTTCGTCTTTGTAGAATTTATAACTAATCCAGCATCATGTGACCATTTCGTCAATATATCGAAATCACTTTGAAGATGTTTAACTACCTCTCGTATATCACGGCCAGAAGCAATTAGACAGGTATCGTCTGCAAACTGATAGATTTTACACTTCTTTATTGCGTCAGCCAAACTATTTACGTAGGTTAAGTAGTGTAAAGGCCCAAGAACAGAGCCTTGTGCTGTGCCTTCCGTGACATGGACGGTGAAACTATCTGTATTATCAACCCTTACACGGTATGTTCTCTGTTGAAGGTAGTTGTCACACCAAGACAGTAATTTTCCTCTCACTCCACAGTTGTTAAGACATTGCAGTAGTTTGCGATGACAAAGCGTGTCAAAAGCTTTGCTGTAGTCAACAAAAACAACCAAGGTATGTTCCTTCTTATCTTAGGGATTGGAAGCCGTATTGATGGTCCGTTAGAATTTTGTTGCTTTCGTAGAATTTGTGTATTTGATCACTTATATATTTTTCTATAATTTTATCAATAGTAGGTAGTATTGTAATAGGTCGATAATTTACATATTCCATGTGACTGCCTTTTTTGTATATAGGCCTTACAATTCCGGTCTTTAGTAAGGGTGGATATTCACCTGTATGTATAGTTGTATTTTTTGTGATGGTATTACTCAGTTTTTTTATATCTATAGCTCTTATCCTGTCCACTCCAGGCGCTTTGTTACTGTTAAGCTTCTTAATAATTTTTTCAACAGACTTAGTGTCCGAAGGCTGAAATCGCATAGTAACATTAGCCGAAGATTCGTAGGTTGATTTATCAAGCAGTGGTACAGAGCAATTCGAAATTATTCTCTTGACGCTATTATTGAACATATATGCGAAGTTGTCTGCAATATTTTTGGACGTGTTATTTTTTTCATCAAAAGCGTTTAATAGAATTTCATCTATTTACGATTTTATTCTCCCCGTTAATCTATTTAAAATACTCCAGAGCTTTTTTGAGTTGTTTTTGTTTAGAATAATTTCTGATTTTGTAGTTTTGTTTTTAGCTTTAGATATTAACATATTTGCGTAATTTCTCGCTTTATTGTATTTTTGTTTTACTATCATGTTGTTAGTATTTTTTAACCATTGAAGAAATAAATCGTCCCTATACTCACATGCCTTTATTATCTTATTATTTATCCAATTATTATTTTTTCGATTTTTGTTCGGATTGATCTTTACTAAATATTCTGATTTTTTATAACATTCTGTGAAGTTTTTGTATATAAAGTTATAAATATTATTCGGACAGCTCATGTTGTTGGTTGACTGCCAATCGACTTGTTCAAGCAAACAAAATAATTTTTCATCATTAATATAAGTTTTATAAAAAGGAACATCCTGTGTCCTCGCACCGAGGCAAGCGAGTACAACTGCCCGGTGATCGGCCAGTGTCGTACCGATCGCCGCAGTGTATAAGTCTTGTGTGCGGGAACGAGCGTAGATGTGATCAATGCAAGATTTGCTTATCGTTCTGTTATTCAATTCTATTCTAGTATGTGACTTGATCCCACACACAAGACCCAGACTGTGTAATGTGTTATTGTATTTATGTCTTACAGGATTATCTAATTTCAGATTTATGTTAGTGTCTCCTATTAAATAAAAATCAGTAGTTTTTGGGTGTTGTTTAATAATAGTAGGGAGTTCGTCAATAAAAAGGTTTTTACTAGTGCTAGGAGGACGGTATATAGCACAGATATTTGCAATATATTTTGACTGGGTTATAATAGTAAATGTAATATTTTCAAAATTTTTAGTTGCAACGATTTTAGTGTTACATCTGTGTTTATTATTTACATAAATGATTATACCGCCACCCTTCCTAGATTTTCTTAAAGCTGTAAACATTTGGTAGCCATTTATATGGTACAAACTTCTTATGCTATCTGAAATATTAACTTCGGTAAGAATAATAACATCTATGCATTTAGCAGAACTAAGTATGAATTGCTCGAGTGTTGAGAAGTTTTTAATTAGAGATCGAATGTTAAAGTGAACACAAAGTAAGTTTACATTTGTATTAGGAATATTATTTAAAAAGTCATTAATATCCATACATTCAAAGATCTCGTGTATATCATCAAGTAAACAATCCATTACAAATGAAGTTTAGTTAAAAGGTATATATATGTATATTTAACAAAATGAAATATCTTACAGCTACTTATTTACTTAAGGCGTACACGTCGTCTAGTGTTCTCAGCGTATAGATTTTTGAACCGTCATCCTTACGAACCTTTACAAATCCGTTTTTGAACCATACATACTTAAATTTGAGGTTATTTTTCAGCTCCTGTTTCGCTTGCCATAGTAATGTTTTGTTATTTTTGGTCATTGCTTCTCGTATGTAGACTACGTTGTTGCTGTTGTTACGGTCGGTAGACTGTATATCACCTACTGTAATCTTAATGGTTTTAGCTGCTGACATCCATTTTTCTTGACAAGTTTCATCCTGTAACTCAACCTTTATATTCGTGGTTTGGGCTTTTTTCCCTGGAATTCTCCTTACGTTCTTTATTTTGTCGAGAGGTTGCTTTAATTTCTGTGCTACCTTTTCTACCAGTTTATCGACGTCTTCTGAGTTCTGATTAGGAATATTTGCGATTTCAATGCATTTTGCAAGTTTTTCTTGTTCTATTTCTTGCAGTCGTTGTTCAAGTGCTCCTACTCGGGTTTCTAAGTTATTGTTCTTATTTGTTAGCTCAATATTTTTTCTTTCTAAGGCTTTAATATTTTGTTTGAAAGTTTCTATGCATTCGATGACCTCATCAAGCTTAGCATTGTGGAACTGCAATGAGTCATTAAGCTCCCTCATTTCAGTTTTGATGGCTTTTTCGACTTCCCTGGATATATTGCTAAGAAGTTTCTTCGCATTTACTGCTGCAGAAGTCTCTTCTTCTTCATCTTCTTCAGGGATCACTATGGATGAATTTCGTCTAGGTGATTCTCGTTGACATTCAAGGCAAGTCCATTCTAAGCTGGTGGCCGCTTTTAGTGCTGTTATCTGTTTATTAGTCAAACCACTGCACCTGTTATTAAGATGGACAACCTTCTCACACCTACAGCACTCAACTCCAGGTAAAGATTTTGTGATCGATTTTTTGCACACATCACACTTTGACATTGTGGGTACTTAGAAGATAGTTTTGAGCGTTACGATAAGCGTGTATCACTTACGACAGTTAGTCGATGACTGACGACAGTTAGTCGATGACTCCAATATTCAATTAGGCTATATATATATATATATATATTCAAGTAGGCTTTTAAAAGCACTTTTGTATCGTCAAAATAAACAAAAAGTACTTAAATTAAGGAAAAGCTACCACTTGATTCTACCGAGAAGAACCGGCAAGAAACTCGATAGGTACTCTTTTAAAATTGTGTTATTAAGTATAAGTATATATATAAGTATTTTAAAAATTACAAATGATATTAAACATCCTGTATGTAATTTATCTATACTAAATCCATGCATTATTATCATCTATATAATCTTGTACAGAATAATATGCTTTAGCTATTAAAGAATTTTTAATATACAATTTAAACTTATTGATTGACAACTGCAAAAATTTCTTTGGTATTTTGTTATAAAAACGGACACCTTGCCCCAGAAAGGAAACATTTACTTTGCGAAGTCGAAAGCTTGGTGTTATGAGTTTATTCTTTCTTCTTGTGTTAATACAATGCGAGTCACTATTTCTCTCAAAAAAATCAATATTAGTATGGACATATATAATATTGTTATAAATATACTGTGACGCAACCGTTAGTATACCTACTTTACTAAAAACATCTCGAAGGGATTCCCGAGCTCCTAAATTATAAATACTACGAATAGCTCTTTTTTGCAAAATAAAAACTGTATTAACATCTGAAGCGCTACCCCATAGCATCAAACCATAGGAGATGATACTATGAAAATAACCGAAATATACTAATCGAGCTGTATCAACGTCGGTTAGTTGACGAACTTTCCTAACCGCGTATGCTGCGGAGCTGAGTCTTCCCGTGAGAGATGACAAATGGGAATTCCACTGAAGCTTCGTATCCAAGGTTATTCCCAGGAATACTGTTGTGTCACTTACATCAAGGATCTCATTATTCAATATCAAATTATAATTAGGTTGTTTAACGTTAGGTAAAGTAAATACCACACATTTCGTTTTTTTGGCATTTAAAACTAGATTATTAGTTGTAAACCAACCATGTATCAGTGATAATGTATTGTTTACATATTCATAATTAGTTCTATTTCTGTCAACTTTGAAAATAAGTGAAGTATCGTCAGCAAACAATATAATATCACAAACACCTCTAACATAGAATGGAAGATCGTTGATGTATATTAAAAATAATAAAGGACCTAAAATTGATCCCTGTGGTACACCCATTTTTAAGACAGATCCAGATAACTTAATTCCATTTATAGAAACATGTTGAACTCTCTGAGACAGGTACGAAGCCATAAGATCAAGAGCCTTCCCTTAAACTCCGTAATATTCTAGCTTACATAATAGCGTTTCATGTTCCACACAGTCAAATGCTTTAGATAAATTACAAAATACACCAATAGCATTCTGTGATTTCTCCCAAGCGTCATATATGTGTTTAAGTAGCGCCATGCCTGCATCCGTTGTAGAACGACCTTTGGTAAAACCGTATTGTTCCCTATGAAAAATACCATTTACATTACAATGAATAAGGATTTGATTTAAAATAATTTTTCAAAAATTTTACTTAAGGAAGGTAGTATAGAAATGGGCCTATAATTGCTATGCTTATCTTTGTTTCCCATTTTAAAAAGTGGTAATACTTTGCTACAACACAATACAACACAATAAACCAATTAAAACAACGCTACCAAAACAAACTTTTGAAAATTGCACCCCAAGCCGGCTAGTCACCGTGGGGGAAGTCGACTACTACCCCTCAACCAAACTCCACTTATTAGAAAATTCAAAAATAAAACGTCAACACGATAACTTTATGCACATTGCAACATACAATACACTTTCCTTAAGAACCAATGCAAGCTTAACAGAACTTATGGCAGCACTAAAAAGAGTAAACTGGACTGTAATAGGATTAAGTGAGGTAAGACGTCAGGGTGAATGTATAGAAGACCATGGCGAATTTATCTTCTATTACAAAGGAGTAACTGCGGGCCAATATGGAGTAGGCTTTCTTTTAAAAAGAGAACTTCGAGATAATATTGATGAATTCATTGGCATATCTGAACGTGTTGCCATACTAAATATAAGATTACCACCCAGAAAAGAAATGTGGTCCATTGTACAAGTATATTCACCAACTGAGCAGTCCAGTAACACCGAAATAGACTTATTCTACTCTATACTAACAGAAGCAATAAAAAACCATACTTATAGTAACTTAATAATAATGGGCGACTTCAATGCAAGAACTGGAAGCAGAAGGAATGGTGAAGAGATGATTTTAGGCCCATATTGTTCCGGAAAGAGAACAAGGAACGGTGAAAAACTCATTCAGTTGGCGTATGAAAATAATTTAAGAATACTGAATAGTTATTACAAAAATAAAGAAAAGAATAGGTGGACATGGATATCCCCAAACAATCAATATAAAAATGAAATAGATTATATATTAACCAACAGAAGTAAAACCATCCATGACTGTAGAGTAATAAAAAACCTTAACTTCAATAGTAACCACAGGATGGTCAGATCAAAATTAAAACTACATGAATTAAATAAAACAAGACCATTTAAAGCAAAGCCTAAAATAGCAACACCTAGTAACATCGAATGTCCAGAAGTAAACCTACATGAATTTATAGAAAAAACGAAAGGATTAAACGTTAAAGACAAATATAATAAATTGCAGGAGGTTTTAAGTGCTACCAAAATGAGTAAATCCAATGATGAAACGCATAAAAACAAATGGCTATCAAGCAAAACGCTAAAATTACTAAAAACTAGATCTGAACTTATAACCATAGTTAATAAAACAAAAGGTATTAGAAGAGATATAGCTGAACTTAGCAAGCAAATCAGTTCAAGTATAAGAAAAGATCGACAAAGCCATAGATTAGAAACACTGGAGAGGTGTATTCAGAAAACGGGAGGTGTAAGGCAAGCTATCAAACAACTCACGGAAAAAAGAGATTGGATACCTAACATGAAAAACAAGAACCAAAAAACTGAAACAAATAGAGAGAAAATTTCCACCATAGTCACTACCTTCTTTCGAGACCTGTATTCAAATCTAAATAATATGCCAGCCACAGAACTTTCAAATGTAGAAACGGTACCAGAAATAATGTGTGCAGAGGTAGAAGCTGCTATCCAATCACAGAAAAGGGACAAAGCTCCAGGAGGCGATGGAATTAGCAATGAACTTCTCATCCATAATAAAGACGCCCTCGTACCTATACTCACTTATATGTTTAATGAAGTTATGAAAAGCGAAATAATACCTGACCAATGGACGAAATCGACCATAATATTGCTTCATAAGAAAGGAGATAAGAACAACATAAATAATTATAGGCCAATCAGCCTTATGTCAAATTTATACAAAGTCTTTGCCAAAGTTATTTTGAACAGAATAACGAGGATACTGGATGATAACCAACCACGTGAGCAAGCAGGATTTAGAAGTGGCTTCTCAACCCTGGACCACATTCATGTCGTAAAACAGCTTTTCGAAAAAAGTAAAGAATACAATATCACCTTTTATTGTTGCTTTGTTGATTACTCTAAAGCCTTCGACTCACTCCATCACGAGCGAATTTGGCAAGCACTTAAGAACCAAGGAGTTGATACAAAATACATTAGATTATTGAAGAATGTTTATCAGAACAGTACAGCCGAAATCAAATTAGAGAAAAAAGGAGTTGAAATACGAATCGAAAGAGGAGTCCGTCAGGGTGATCCTGTCTCACCAAAACTTTTTACAGCTGTTTTAGAAGATGTGTTCAGACAGCTTGATTGGGAAAACTCTGGAATGCGAATCAATGGGGAAACCCTATCACATCTAAGATTCGCGGATGATCTGATAATATTCTCGCTATCAATAGAGAATCTTCAAAATATGCTTTTAGAGCTGGATAGAGAAAGTCGGAAGGCAGGACTTGTTATGAACCCAGATAAAACTAAAGTTATGACAAACGGGAAGCAAGAACCACCTATTTACATTAACAACACTGCAATTGAATATGTAAAAGAATATATATATCTGGGACAAGTTATTTCACCAATAGACACAACTACAAAGGAAATAGAAAGGCGCATTGGACAAGCATGGAAAAGGTATTGGAGTATGAAGGAGATAATGAAAAATGTGGATACAAGCAGGACTGTCAAAAGAAAACTTTTTAACACGTGTATCTTACCGGTGCTCACATACGGCTGCCAAACGTGGGCACTCAACAAAGCACACATGCAGAAACTTGAAGTGTGTCAAAACGCAATGGAGAGAAGCATGTTAGGGAAGAAAAGATCTGATAGAATAAGAACAAAAATTATAAAAGATTATATCAAACTAAAAAACGCAACAGTCACAGTCAGAAAACTGAAATGGAAGTGGACAGGTCACACTATTAGAGGAAAAGACAAGTGGAGTAAGGCAATAATTCATTGGTGCCCTTATGAAAACACAAGAAAGCGTGGAAGACCAGTCAGGCGTTGGAGCGATGACATCAGAGCGATGGCGGGCAGTTTGTGGACCAGATTAACTAGAGATAGAAATCTATGGAGCAAACAGATTAATGTGTAAAAATTTGTCAAAAGTAAAATTATGTAACTTTATATCTGAATAAAGCTATTATTATTAATACTTTGCTACATTTTAATAGATCTGGAAATGAACCTCAAGTATCAAGACATTTATTAAAAATGAACGCTATATATGGAGCAATGTCATGGATGATACTATTAATTAATTTTACCGAAATACCCAAAAGATCATTTGTTTTTTTAATATTAAGAGTTTAAAACGTATTTATAACATCTATTGGAGTAACTTGCTTGAAAGAGAATTCAATATTACATTTGGATACATGATTTACAAGTAATTGAGTTGCAGCTGATGAAGATGATTCTAACAGAGATGTTATATCTGAAGGTATTTCATCAAAATATTTTTGAAATATATTTGCAACTTCTAATTCTGAATTTACAATTTTGTTCCCTACGTTTAACTCAATTGGTATAATTTGCTTATTAGATTTTCCACACACACTATTAATAACGTCCCAAGTAGCCCTAATTTTATCTTCAGAATTAAAAATTTTATCTTTGATATAATTAGATTTAGCATGAATGCACACCGCTTTAAAGGTTTTCGAATACCGTTTGACATGTTCTATAAAATATTCCTCATGATTCCACTGCTTCATACTGTACAATTCAAATAATTTATTTCTACTTTTATAAATACCAGAAGTAGCCCAGTCACTAAATTTCAAATTTGAGTTTACATAAAAAGTCTTTGTTTTAAAAATATTATTGAATTCATTTAAAATAATTTTAAAAACAGAACCATAAAGTATATCTGGATCATGTGAAGTCATATCTAATTTACATATTTTGGACGCCACAATATCTTTATAACGGTTTACTTTATTAACAGTTATCGGTCTACAAACAATTTTCCTTTCGTTTTTAATAACTTTGTCTTGTAGTGAAAATTTTTGCCCACAGTGGTCTGAGGTTAAATTATTGATTTATAGATTTTGAGTTGTGCTTAATTGACTGTAATTGCGATTGAATCGATGAAGCAGATTTTTTAGTGAGTAAATGCTTTTTCATATCATTTAGTAACGATTTTACAGTTTCATATTTTTGCGTTAATTTTAATTTTGCGGAACTGGAAAGGCGACTTTTTAAGACAAAATTAATCAAATATTTTTTGTGGTCACCCTTCAACATAGAGTCATATAACTCAATATTTTCCATCAATTGTTTCGTGACCTCCTTCCTCATTTCCCGTCATAACCCGCAATAAAATACATGCCGTATTTAAATTAAAATCATCCATTTTACTTAAATCTTCTTCACTATTACTATTACTACTAGACATTGAACATAAAAATAAAATATTTCTTATCAAAATCTTCACACAAGGAAGTTATTTAAGAAAAAGTTTCCCTATCTATTTCTCTTTTTTCAAATTTGGTTAAACATAATTTTATTTCGCCATCAAAAGCAAGCTTCAATTTATTTGCTTCCGATATTTTATGTTTCAAATCATTATTTTTCCTTCTTTTAGGACCTGATTTAATCAAATAAGTTCTAATTAAAATCCAATCATGGTATATCTTTTTTAAAATACTTAACTTAATTACACAAAAACATATTTTAATACAACACAATAGGCAAGTAAACTGAGTGTGTACTTGTATCACCTTACCGGCGCGACATGCGCTCAACTTACATCGGCATGCGGCCTTATTAGGCAAAGATATTATACACTATGCTCGATGTTATAATCTCTCTAACGCTTCTTTAACCGACCGAAATAAAAGAGGTATCTATAATGATCACTGATAGAACTGACATTCACACTATCTTTTGCACTTCACTTCTCCATACTCGTCACCAAGCCGCGATTGTTCTCTTTGGCGCGCCCCGATCTTCTTGAAGCTGTAGATCTCAGGATTTCTTTATTCACCTCTCTTCTTATCAGTTTTGTCTGGCATCTTATATGCCCTATAAATTATGTACGTCATGAAAATCGCCAATATACATAAAAATACGCTCATGATAATATTTTGCATACTGAGGTGGCCAACTATATTGTCGATGCTTCCGGAATTGCTCCCTGCTGCATTCTGGGCAATAATCACCTCCTCCTTTTTTGAACTTGATTGGCACATGGTTACATCATTGTTAATTTAATACTATTTTATATATATGTATGTATCTTGCCCTCTTCTATTTCTTTCTTATCCTGACAGGGTCGCCATGTATTGTTGGGTTTACTAGTAATTGAATGAGAGATGTTCACAGTTCTGAATACGTTTATTGACTGCCTCTTCTTATACTTAATTACATATTATAAAGCACTGTATACCTAAGGCTCAGCACACACTACATCTCCATCAACGTCGGTTTACGTCTCGTAAACCGACGATTTACGAGACGATTTGATGGAGCTCAAAATTATACTGCGACGAGTTTTAGTTTCGGCATTATGACTATAACATATAATGCGACAAGCATCACTTAACGGTTGCAAAAGTAATTGTTTTGATGTTTCATTAGAAATTATCAGCTCCATTACCTGCGACAAGGCAGCTAAGGCGATCCCAATCTGATTTAGCTTTTGCAAAATTGTAGAATCTCTTTTGGCAAGAATTTCGGGCACTGCCGCTTTAGCCTCTGAATTTAATATTGGATTTAATTCAACATAAAATTACAATTGGCTGGTATTAAATTTTTCTCTAAGAGTTTTTCTCTAGCATCTTTAGAAAGGCCCTGTTTTAAATTTTCCTTCCATCTCGCAGCGATGTCTTTGTGCATATTATTTCCTATAGTGGTTTCCGGTTTTGGTGCATCACCTAGAATTTCTAGGATATCGTCATCGAAAACACATTCATTAGAACCTGCTTCTATAGGATCGGACGGTTCTGGGTTTAGGAATGGTCCTGAGGCTGCCAATGGTTCTGTCGAAAAATCAGGCTCTACATTCGTTGAAGATTCACCAGGTATAGGCGGTGCCTCTGTAAGTGGAGAAATCGGTCGTGGTAACTTTGATGGATCAAATTGCGATATGCTTTCTTGTGGCAGTGCAGATGACGGTGAAGGCGAAACTCGCTTTGGTTCAATAACAGGTTCTTCGTCACCAACGATTTCATCTGAATAGAAAATAAACCCTTTACTAATTTACGCCGAACCTCGACGGCTACACACACAACGTGTGGGTATCATGTCAACGCCATCTTTTTACAAAACGTATTAATAGATAATTGATAATTATAAAAAAGTAGCTCGTTATTTCGAAAACTTACCGTTATTTTCATCCTCTGAAGATGAAGAAATTATTCGTATCCTTCTAGGCCGCCGTTTTAATTTTGACTAATATTTCCTAATTTTATTTTTAATAACTTCTTCTTCCGACGTATTTTTTCTTTTTCCCATTATTTCCGAGTGTATTGTAAGCGTGCGAAGGCACAGCACACTACAGCACGTAAACGCAGAATGAATAAAGTTCTTTATCAACTGTCACCAGCTAGACCAAAGCAGTATTACCCACAAAAAAAAGAGAAATCTTTTAACTACCGTGCAAGGCTTTCAGTAGGTGGCGCTACTACACTATGTAAAACCTAAATAGCTAGAATTAAGCTGACATAATAAACATTAGTCTTGATGTTGTATGTAGGTACATGTGAGTATTATGATAACAATATTATACACGTCCAATGTCGCTTTCACGGTTGAATAATACGGTTTGTTGTGTGCAGTAAGGTTGAATTTCGCTTGTACTTTATTGTCAAAACAAGAAAAATGCGTGTGTTCACCGTAAAGATTTTATTGCAACTGACTTTAAAATATAACAAACATCGTACTTATTATACTCCAACATACCGCCCACCAAAAGGGCTATGAGACCTTTTACAATACAATTTAAATTTTATCGTTGCTTCTAATGGTGTAAATAACAAATCTATTGAATTTTAACAATCAATTATTCATAATTGGCAGAGGGCATAATTTAGTTATAGATCGTTTTACAACATTACAACCACTCTTAACACTATAAACTCGTGTCATATTATCCGATCCAGGATGCTTGTTCACAATGCGCCCTAGCATCCATTTACCGGGAGGCAGATTATCTGTCTTAATTAAAACTATCTGGTTAATATCCAACTCCTTTTCTCTTTTAAGCCATTTTGGCCTCTGTTGGAGTCTCGACAGGTATTCCTGTTGCCAACGATGCCAAAAGTCTTCTACTAATTTTCTCGTATATTGCCAACGAGAAAGTAAATTTATTTGAACATCTTTTAAACTAGGTGATGGTATATTTATAGGTGCCTCACCGATTAAAAAGTGTCCAGGTGTAAGTGGGTCTACATTTTCAATATCGGTGTCATCAATAGGGCACAAGGGACGTGAATTTAAGCAAGCTTCGATTTCGCATAGTACTGTACACATCTCTTCGAAAGTCAAATTTGTCGTTAATATTCGTTTTAAGTGGTGTTTAATTGATTTTACACCTGCCTCCCACAGGCCTCCAAAATTTGGACTGTAAGCAGGTATAAAATGCCACTTTACTCCTTCGGCTGTTAGTTTCTCACGAATCGACCCATTAAATTCTAATTTGGATTCTTTCCAAGCATTAATAAGTTCTTTGTTGGCTCCTATAAAGTTTCTGCCCTGGTCACTCCACAGATCTGAACACCTTCCTCTTCTGGCAACAAATCTTTTAAACGCGCCTATAAAGACTTCAGACGACATGTCTCCGACGTATTCCAAGTGTACAGCTTTCGTGGCTAGACATATGAAAATTGCTATATAGCCTTTAAATGTTTTTGACCCTCTACTCTTAGACATAAGTGTCTGGAATGGTCCAGAAAAATCTACTCCGCTATGCAGAAATGCTCGAGCTGAAGTCACCCTTTCCTTTGGTAAGTCTCCCATAAGCTGATTTCGAACAGTTGCACTGTGTCTAGCGCATATCAAACAATTATGTATATAAGTTTTAACTAAATTTTTAGCTTTAATTATCCAATATCTAGAACGTATATAATTAAGCATTAGCTGTACTCCTCCATGCAACGTCGCAGTATGAGCTTGCGCCACAATTAGTTTTGTTAATGAATTTTTGTTGTCTAAAATTATTGGATGTTTTTGTTCTTCATTTATATTTGCATGTTTCAATCGTCCGCCCACCCTGAGAATATTGTTTGCGTCTAAATATGGGTTAAGCGACTGTATATGTCCCCTTTTTAAATTTTTATTATCTTTTAATATTTTAATCTCTTTTTTAAATATTTTATTTTGTACTATTTTAATACAACATAAAAGTGCTTCTTCTAATTCTTCTTTTGATATGGGACGTTGCACTCCACTATTCTTAAGTAAAATTTTCTTGGTATTTAAAAATCTTTTGCAGTATGTAAGTACTCTTAACAACTCTAAAAGAGAATCAAATTGTTCAAAACATTCACTTAAATCTTCTTTATCTTCACTTTCTATTGTATTTATTTTTAAATTAGTTTGAATATTATTTTTATCCATTTTTCTTTCGACATGTGTCCATAAATTTTCCGGTAAACTATAACTAATATTTTCTTCTGTGAGCCACTTGGGTCCTTTCCACCAAAGCTGGCAATTATTTAAATCTTGTAATAACATTCCTCGGGAAACTAAATCGGCTGGATTATCTCTGGACAATACATGAAACCATTTATTCCCTATATTATCAAGAATATTTATTACCCTATTCCTAACGAAAGTTTGCCATCTTGTAGGATCACCACGTAACCAAGACAATACTACTGTGGAATCAGTCCAGGCGAAGATTTGATTACTGTTTATTCTAGTAGCTTCTTCGATTTGCTTTAGTAAAGTTGATAATAAATAAGCACTACAAAGTTCCAGACGTGGAAGAGAAATAGGTTTTGTGGGAGCCACCCTACCTTTGGCTGCTATAATCCCAGTTGCATATTTACCATCCTCATTCCGGACTCGTAAGTAAGCTACAGCCCCATATGCCTTTTCAGATGCGTCGCAGAATCCATGTACTGAAACTCCATCAACCATATTTTGTGAAGTGTTTAACCATCTTGGCAGGTAAGTATTACTTAAATTTTCATGACTATTTCTTATTTTTAACCACTCATTTTTTATTTCAGGTGAAACTTCTTCATCCCATGCAGTCCCGTTAAGCCACAACTTCTGAATAATAATTTTTGCAGGTATTACTGCTGGAGCGAGCCAACCCAAAGGATCAAACAGACGTTGGATTTCAGCTAAAATGATTCTTTTTGTTATTGTTTCAGAAATAGGTGGCAACTGAAAATCATATTGGAATAGATCATTTCCCATGTTCCACATAAGACCCAACGCTCTGATTGTTCCATCGACCCTGATGTTAATCTTGACATGACTACTTCGCTCTGATTGTTCAAATTCGTTCAAAAATTTAGCACTATTGGAAGCCCACTTTTGCAGTTTAAAACCTCCCTTTTCTAAAATACGTTTTATGTCCTTCGCTGTATTTATAGCGTCTTCTACAGTATCTTGTCCAGACATCAAGTCATCCATAAAAAAGTCTCGTTTAATAATATTTGCAGCCTCAGGATTAAAACCACCTTCATCGATGGCGACTTGATTTAACGTTTTTACTGCCAAATACGGAGCACAAGAGGTCCCGAACGTTACTCGAAGGAGGCGATAGTCCTTTACAGGTTTATCCAAGTTGTCTCGCCAAAGTAATCTTTGGTAATCGGCATCCTCTCGAGTTACTAATATCTGGCGATACATTTGTTGAATATCAGCAATAAAACATATTCGTTTTAATCGCCATCTAATTATAATTTTCCGCATATCCTCCTGTAATTGCGGTCCTACTAATAACTCGTCATTTATCGAGATATTATTAGTTCCCTTGCATGAGGCGTCAAATACGACCCTTACTTTGGATGTTTCTTTGTCTTCTCTTATAACTGGATGGTGTGGTACACGGAAGGATTGTTTATTTCATTTACTGGTACTTCCTCCATGTGATTTTTCTCTATATATTCATTAATAACCTTGATATAATCCTCTTTTAATTTTAAATCTCTTGTGAAACGTTTTTCTAACATCTGTAATCTTTTCATAGCTATACTTCGTGTTTCTCCTTCTGTTGATAATAGTTTTTCTGTCTTCTTTGGTAATGTCACAATGTATCTTCCAGTTTTTGTTCTAGAATATGTTGAGTTGTATAAATCTTCACACAATTTTTCTTCTTTAGTGTATTCGTTTTTGTCCGATGGTTCTAATTCCCACATTTTCTTTAACATGTTTTCTACATCAAAGTGATGATGAGTGACTACAAATTCTTCTGAAGCTATGTGCTGTGAAATGTTTCCAAAGAGTATCCACCCTAGTTTTGTATTAAGTGCACACGGAGAACCAGGGGGACCTCGTATTATATCACCTATTAATATTTCAGCACATACTTCAACACCTAGAAGCATGTCTATTCTACTTGACTGATTGAATTTAGGATCAGCCAAGGAGAGCCCTTGTAAGTGCGGCCAGGCGTGTTCTTCGATTGTCTTTGTTGGTAGATGCTTTGTTAGTTGAGTGGACATTACATATGCATTTATTTTGAGGTTGAATTGATTGTCGTAACACGAAAGAACCTCTAATTGTACAAGACGATTTATTGATGTCTTTGTAGATCCAACCCCTGTTATTGTGCCTCTAACTGTAGAACCCTCAAGTCGCAAAAGTTGTGCTGCCCTTTTCGTAATAAAACTCGCTTGAGAGCCTTGGTCGATCAGTGCCCGCAAGGTTGTAGTACGTCCATGCCTGTCCTTGACGGGAACGATTGCGGTCGCTAACAAAGCTGTAGATTTTTTGGTTGTGTAGTGTGTCGATAGCTCGATATTGTCTTCTTGTTGTTCCAGGTTACTGTGGTGAGATTTTACATCAGTTGATTGATTTACGCTCTTATGTTGGTGTAAGAGTGAATGGTGTCGTTTATTGCATACTCGACAAGACATAGGAACGCGGCATTTTATTACAGAATGCCCTGGAACTAAGCAATTGTAACACAAGTTGTTCTTTTTAACAAATTCGCTTCTTTCTAATGGTTGCATTTTCGCAAATTCCTTGCAATGACATATTGTGTGGTCTTCTTTGCACATAACGCATAATTTAACATTTGTTGTAGGTGTCGATACGTGAAAAGCTCGTTCTTTTATATTTCTGTCTCTGGTACTGGTCGAAGGTGCAATAAGTTCCAATGTTCTAAATTTGGATTCAAGAAATCGCTTAAAATCAGGCCAAGTAGGTATTTCATTAGAATTTTCCTTATAGGAGTATTGTTCCCAATCTTTATGAGACTCTGGGTCCAATTTTTGAACTATCAAAAATATAATTATTGGATCCCAAGAATCGGTATTAATTTGTTGATTTTTAAGACTATTTAAGCACTCCATTGTTGTGTCTAAAAGTAATTTTATTTGATTTGCAGTTGGAGCCAATATTTTTCTTTGGTTAAATAATCTTTTAATTAATGAATTCACTATTAACCTTTTATTTCCGTAGCGATCTCTTAGCGTAGTCCATGCTTGTTTATAATTAATCTTAGTAATTTGAATATGTTTTAATAAAGCTTCAGCTTCACCTCCAACACTAGTTTTCAAATAATGTAATTTTTGTACATTGCTTATTACTGTATTATTGTGCACTAATGAAATAAATAAATCTTGGAAGGCCGGCCATTCTTCATAATTTCCACAAAACGTAGGTAATTGAATTTTAGGTAACTTCACTTGCAGGTGAGAAGAATCACTATATACGGATTTCGTTAAACTAGTTCCTTGTTGATTTGAGTCTGTTTTCCTGGATGCTATGGTGCCCAGCATATCTTTTAAATCTGCGCGCATGTTTAAATATAGATCTTCACAAATATAAAAATCTTCATTAACAAAATAAGATATATCCGATCGCTTTTCACGTGGGGTAGATTTGACTAACTCTTCATGGGTGTTTTTAAACGAATTCCAATATTCATCTATACAAGTTAATCGTGATTCTATATATCCCTTCGTCAAACGCTGCTTTGGACATTTTTTTAAATTTATTTGTGTTTTTTGTAGAAGTCCGGCTTTTTCTTCCAAAATATTCAATAAAATATCTTGAGAAGTCATTTTGTAAACAAAGTAATTTCATAAACTTGTCTATTTTTCTTTAATAATAAATATTTCTTCCAAACTTCGATGTAAAACGATGTTATTATTTAAATGAATCTATTTTTTCTAATAGCGGTGCGTAAATGCAGTCTTAAGCGAATCCTTATCTCTGGAATGCGATGCGTATTGTATTCGTTCTCGGTGTCTTAATGACTTGTCGTTCCGGCTCGTTGCGACCACGGTTAAATATTAAAACGATGATGTTTCATATAAATAAATGTATTACTGTTAAAATATTATAAAATAAAATAAAAAAAAAATAAAAAATAAACTTTATTGACTTAAGGATTACATTAAAAACAAGTTGCAAGGGCCCCTGTACTAGGTGCAAACCCGTATTACTGGGTGCCCCGCTCATCCACCAAGACAAATTAAATATTAATTTTTCAGTTTCATCATAATTATACATGAGTAATGTGTGGGCTCAGACATTATGAAAGAAAGTATACTTTATTGTACACCAAGGATACAAATAATAATATAATATTATACAGTATTACATGTACAATTGGCGGCCTTATCGCTGAGCAGCGATCTCTACCAGGCAACCATGTTGCGAAGGAAATCATGACCAGTGAATAATGGGTATTGGGTGTACGTACAACAGTAACTACAAAGAATATTCTAATAATAATATATATTTTAAATAAATAAATAGATAGATACAAGTACTTAAAATATAACCCTATACATACATAATATATACACGTTTATACTTATATAATAAATACATATATAAGCCAGAAGACATCAGGAAAAAAAAATGTATAGGAATAGAGGCATTGTAAATAGGATCGATAAGATCAAAGATAGTTTAAGGAGGAAAGAAATGCGCTTTCACTAATCGTTTAAATGTTACTAGCGATTGTGCTCGCCTGATTTCAACAGGCAAGGAGTTCCAAAGACGAACAGCTTCGACGGAAAAGGATTTAGAGTAAAAGGAAGTACTGTGGGGTGGAATAATTAAGGTTAGGTTATCGTTAGAGCGAAGAGAGCGACAATGAGTATCACCGATAAACTCAAAGCGCTCTTTTAGATATGAAGGAAAGGATGGATTGAAAAGTACGTTAAATAAAAGAAAAAGAATGTGAGTATTCCTACGAAGGCGGATTGGGGGCCACTTGAGCTTTTCGCGAAATTCGGAAACGTGGTCATATTTGCGAAGTCCAAATATGAACCGTATACAAAGATTTTGAATGCGCTCAAGTTTATTAAGCAATTCCTCACTTAGATTGATATAACAAGTGTCAGCATAATCGAGAATCGGTAAAAGGAGAGATTGTGCAAGTGCAATTTTAGTTGGTATTGGTAGGAAATTCTGCAGCCTACGAAGAGATCCGACTGACGCAAACACCTTCCTGCTCACCTTGCTCACTTGAGGAGCCCAAGAAAGAAATTTATCAAAAGTGTCTCCAAGATTTAATACAGTGTCACTATATTGCACAATTGTTCCATCAATAATGATATTAGGCAAATTAGACCAATTAATGCGCGTTACTAATTTCTGACTGCCTATTATAATTGCCTTAGATTTTATCGGATTTACTTTAAGTCCATGTGATTGACTCCATTGTACTATTGATTTAAGATCTCTATTTAATGCATCAATGGCTTTAGGCAAATCAATTAATTTTGACTGTAAATACACTTGGAGATCATCAGCATACAGGTGGTAGAGAGAAGATAACCGGAAAGTAATAAAACTAATGAAAATTGAAAAAAGGAGAGGAGACAACACGCCACCTTGTGGTACACCAGCCTTGATCGTGCACCAGTTGGAAAAAGAATCATCAATACGAATCCGTTGCTGGCGACCACAGAGATAACTTTGAAACCAGTCAACCACTTCAGGAGATATGTTAAGAGAACCTAAAATAGCTAATAAAAGCTCATAGTCAACATCGTTAAATGCATTGCTAAAATCAAGTAAGGTCATCACTGTTAGACATTGATTATCCATACCGAGACGAATGTCGTCAGTAATTTTGATTAAAGCAGTAGTAGTACTATGACCTGTTCGGAAACCAGATTGAAAAGGATTAAAAAGATTCTGTCTGGATAGAAAAAGGCTCAATTGTCGATGCACAATACGTTCGAAAACTTTTGATAGAAAAGGGAGTATGGAGATGGGACGGTAATCCGAAAAACTGGTGGGATTTGCTTTTTTAGGAATAGGAATAACTTGTGCATCTTTCCAGGAAGAGGGAAAAAATCCAGAAGAAATGGAATAATTGAACATGGACTTAATTATAGGAATTAGAATGTCAATGATAGGAATGATCATTTTACGACTAATACCGTCAATACCAATAGCATCGGAGTTGACTTCAACAATGCTTCTCTTAACATCACTGTCAGTGATTTGACTAAAAATGAAGGCAGGATCATCAGAAGTGGGTAAAGCTAGAATTTGATTTTTAGTTGTTAATTTTGTAGCATCATCAATGGCGCAAGAAAAGGAAAAGTGCTGATTAAGCTGATTTAAATCAATATTACTGGAATTACTATTTGAACGTGCTTTCCCAACTCCAAGTGATTTAAGAAATTTCCATACTCTACCAGAATCTTCTTCTTCGAGGATAGATTTATGAATGTGGCGTCCACACAACCTGTTGCAGCGATTCCGAATATATTTATATTTGTCTTTATTTACATCGGAACTATCTTGCTTATACTTTGCTTTTGCAATATTCTTCTTTCGCTGTAACTTTTTTATTTCCGAAGTAAGCCAGGGAGCAGGAAAATGCTTAAGCCGAACTGGACGTATAGGGGCATGAGTGTCATATAGTTGAGTAAGTAGTGCATTAAAACTTGCCACCCGGTGATCAATATTGGTTCCAGTAAGAACATCAGTCCAGTCAATCATCAAAGCGTCATCTCGCAGGCGCTTCAAATCCATTCCACCAAAATTGCGTTGCAGAAGGATTCTCGATTTAGCTTTTGGCGGGCGTATTTTATAGGATAGATAAATCAGATCATGGTATGAAAAGGCATCAGCAGAACATTGGCCATGTTTAGCAACATAATCTGTGGAAGAAACTATGATAAGATCTAGAAGAGATGGAGAACAGTTGGGGAATGAGTGAGTTGCTGAAAGAGGGAGTATATGTAAATTGGCTGATTTGACTAATGATTTTAAGCGAAAAGAGCGAGAATCGTTTTTTAAAAGACATGTATTAAAATCTCCCATGATAATCGAATGCTGGTACAATGGAATATAATTATCTAAAATTGTTTCAAATGTAGAAAAATAGTCGATTGTTAGACAGGGGTTATAGAACACACCGAGTAGAAGCTTGGTATTGGAAAAAAGAAGTTCAATAATTAAATGTTCTGCTCCTGGTGTTGACTGGGAACTAGACATACTAATAATCGTAAACGGTAAGTGAGAACGAAGGTATATAGCAACACCTCCGCCGACACGATTTGGACGATCATTCCGAATAAGTTGAAAACCAGGGAGAGCATAAGATGAAGATGGCAAACAAGGTTTGAGCCATGATTCTGATATCAGAATAGCATGAATATGCCTGCTATTAAAAGATGAGATCATATCTGAATAATGTGCAGGAATACTCTGGGCGTTAATATGGAGAATGTTAAAATTTTTTATTACGTCCGAAAAATGCAAATCAAGAGTTTCATTAAGGGAGGGTAGACTGTAAAAACTGTTATTCGTACTCATTCCATCCGATGAAGAAAGGGAGAAGAATGAGTCATTGAGGCTTATATCTTGACATGACATAATATAGGAATATACAAAATAATATAAAATTAAAACTAATAATATTATTAATAAATAAATAAATATATACTATATAATACAGGTTACTATGTACCCACCAGCAAAAAAAGGTCTTGTTACAATAACCATAAGATAACTATATCTACTAATATTATATTAATATATACTACTTTTGTGATATTTTTTGACTTTGATAAAAACATATCTACAAAAACAATATAGTAAACAAGACTCACATAGATAAAATAAAATAACAAACATTTTTTTTAGCTGCACATTATTAAAAAAAAGTCACTATATAATAAGAAATAACTACAAATATCAAAAATAAAATACAATAAATTTAATGGAATAAGTTACTTTAAAGAAATAAAATACCAAAACATGGAATCTACAGCTAATACTTATTGTATAAAGGTATTAAATAATAAAAAAACTTTTAAACAATTACAACAATGAATAACTAAACTATAACAACAAAAAAATAAAATCTAGAATCTATAGCTAAAACTAGTAATAAGAAGTAAATGCTTGTCTATGGTCATCATTGAAGTGACGTTGTTATTTTCGTTTTTGACAGCTAAGATGATAATATTTTTAAAGAGTGGGTAGATATTTAATTATTTATCTAAAAAGTTGTTATTACATTTTTAATAAAAGTTTTGTTTTATTTAATACTTAATCTAAAATTAATAATTCAATTTAATAAAAAAGGACTGGCAAAAACGTTCTATACCTTATATAGTAGAACCTATTTTTTAACCGCTCGTCTAGTACGGGAAACAGGTAGCCTTGTTTCTGGACTTCTGATAATCGTCCCTGGACTCTGGGCCGGTGAATTTGCTACAGCTGCCGATCCCGACGCAACCGGGACAACATCTAGCTCGCTGAGGCATTCCACTCGATGTCGAACTCCATCTGAGCCAATGATGTATATACACCCATCGCGTGTCCAGCAGTTCGTGACGCCAAAACGCTTCCGGGCTTCGAGAAATAGGTGGTGTCGGGGCTTCGTTAGGTACTCTGACTGAGTTATGCCAGTGCCCTTGAGTTTTGTTTTGGAAAACCACACTTTATGACGGACTGCAACATCAGTGAACTTAACAACTACGGGCCTGGGTTTTTTAATTAATGAGCGGCCTAGACGATAAGCTGTTTTAATACTGGAGCTGGCAAAGTTTGGCAGATCCAAATGCTCAGCGATAACGGTAGTGACCCGTGCATTTAGATTCTCTGCCTTTGTCTCGGGTATGCCATGCAAGAGCAGCATTTTACGCCTTCCTCGCATCTCTTGACGATCTATTTCCATCTTAAGGAATTCAACCTGATGCTGCAAGGTGTTCAATGTAGCAACGATAAACGTTTTGAAGGACTCAAAATCAGCAGCTATTGACGAAGTTGTCGCAGTGACCTTCCCAGTCGAATTCCTCTGTAAATCCTGCTGAAACTCATCCATCTTTGCATAAAACATCTCAGACATTGCAGAAAAAGATTGTTTTAATGAATCCATTTTTTGTGCGTGTCCGTTATTGTCACTAGTGAAAACCGGTTATTATAGTGAATTTATATAAAGGATAACTTGCTGGTAGGTATTGTAACTCACATATAACACATAATTTATCAAATAATAAAGCAATAAAACTAAAAATGACTATTATTTAAAATAAGAATTAAAGACGATTTAAAAACATGTGTTACTTATTTCACGCCTACCCAGTTTAAATTACTAGTGTAATCGTTGTTACCCACCCAGTTTAAATTACTAGTGTTATGAATATTTTATATTCTAAAATTTTTGTGTATTTTATTTTTAATAATATTATTTGTATTTAGTTTATTTATACGTATCTAAAACACACAAAACATACATGAAACAAATTATACTATATTTATTTACATATTATAAAAATATTTGTCACACCGTTTTATCTATCATGAATAATATTTATTTATTATATTCTTAGAGACCAGTAGCGGAATTTAAATAAAAAAAACAAATCAAAATCATTTATTTAAAAGAATTAACAACAAAACAACAAAAATAAAAAATTAAAGAATTCTAACACCCTAACAATTTTAATAAGACTTTTACAACTTTCCAAACAGGCAGAGTTTCCCCTTACACTTGTTGTCACCAGGCAAAAATTCATCCATCTGAAGTGCGCAGCGACTTTTATAGACGTTTGCTTTACCACCACTCGCCATCCCTTCCACGATGACGTAACCTTATTATTCTTCCAACACGGCCTCTCCTGACGGAAGGACGTCCTCGGACTCCTGTAGGTGTAGACTCCTTCACGTGTTCTGTAGGTGGCTCGCGAGGCAAATCATTGCTCCTGACAGCTTGCTCGGGCGTGGACTACACTGAGTCATCGTCTGCACCTGAGAACATCATCAAAGTATATGTATCAGATCGGGGCATCGGTAATTACCCTACTTGATGTAACAATTCGACTTTTGATAACATAAGGCTCACACAAATGGCATAGGCATACCATCTGCGCTCCACACAAATGGCATAGAAAGTATGCTATCTGCACTCAAGAACACAAAACGGTAGAACCGTCTGCACTCAGAAACACAAATGGTTTAGCCATCTGTACTCAAAAACACAAAACGGCAAAGCCGCCTGCACTCAAAAACACAAAACGGCAAGACCGTCTGCACTCAAAACACAAATGGTATAACCATCTGCACTCTAAAACACAAAACGGCATAGCCACTTGCACTCAAAAACACAAAACGACAAGGCCGTCTGCACTCAAGACCTAAATAGCATAGACAACGTTTGTATATCGTTAGCCAGACAGGTACATCCCGGACTCACCCTCGAAGAAGGCAGCACATGTATCGGGAGTCCACTCTCCTCGCCACGGCACCATGAGTTCTGCCGCAACCTGGGTCACTTTGCCGTAGGAGCCTGCTAACAATTGCAGCTCGTAGCGACCATGAGGAAGCGCCTTAACCACACGATATGGCCCACGCATGCCCGAGTCAAGCTTTCCAGTTGCTTGTGCCTGTTTAATCACAAAAACAAACGAATTCATTTCAAATACTCGGGGTGGTCTACGGTTAGCATTTGCAGTTAGGTCTTGCTGAAGTCGATTGGCTTCCAAGCGTTCAGACGTCCTTTGTCTATGCATCTCTCTCAGTGTTTGACGATTCTGTTGACAGTTCTCTAAGGCAACGTCTCGAACTAAATGACGTATGAGAGGCGTGGCTGCCTCTATACCCACTAGTAAGTTTAATGGTGACAATTTCGTGGTTTTCTGCTTAGTTATATTTAAAACTAACTGCAGTCGCCACATAACATCTGACTACTCATTCCGCCGGTGATTGCATTCTATGCGAATCATGTTAAGCAAAGTCCTGCAATAACGTTCCACCTGCCCATTGGAATTATGCATCTTTGGAGTAATTAGATGCATGTCAACGCCTAATTCTGTTATGAACTTTGTGAACTCTTTACTTAAAAACATACGACCACGATCTGCTACAATTAATTTGGGAGTATCGAACAAAGAAATAACATTTGTGAAAAGCTTTTTCAATTCTACAGCATCTTGACCAAACATGGGGTACAAAAGACAATATTTAGAAAAGGCGTCAATTACAATTAACACATATCTATATCCGTTAGACTGGGATAAGGGTCCTAAGGCGTCTGCATGAATGACTTCAAAGGGAATACCTGGCTTTTCCCATGAATTTATAAGCTGATGCGGATTTCTAGGAATCTTTTTATGAGTTATGCAAACAAGACAATGACTTACGTATTTTTGAACAAATTCTTTAAGGGAAGGAAACCAAAAGTGTTTTCTAATTAGTTCTAATGTTTTATCAGCTCCCAGGTGATCGTGCTCATCATGAAATATTCTAAGCAGACTGAGTCTATGACCTTTAGGTACAAAGCATAAAAGCCTGGGATCTTCTCCAACTGGGGTATACTTGTAATAGAGAAGATCGTTCATTGACATTATCGTCAATCCTCCGAGCGTAAATCGATATGATAAAATTAAAAAGGAGCTGATTAGACGACTTTCGGCATCACATGAATTAAAAATAAAGCAGCTGTTGACACACGAGGAATTAGGAGATCGGAAACCCTCGCAGTTTTTACGGCACCTACAAGACCTAGCCGGTCCATCCGTGCCTGCAGACTTCATCCGTACAATATGGAGCAACCGTCTACCTAATAATATCCAGACAGTGTTAGCCTCGCAGCCCACCCATTCACTTAAACAATTAGCAGACCTGGCCGACCGCATACAGGAGATCGCTCCTTCTCACACGGTCGCGAGAACATCCGCTACAAGTGAGATCGCGGAACTGAAGAAGGAACACCTAGCCCTGCGACTCGAGGAACACACTCGTGCCACTCATCGTCCTCGTGATCGATCGAGGCCAACGCGAAGACGCAATCCTTCACGGCACCGGTCCAGATCCAGTTCGAGCCACAAGAAGTTTCCCATCTGCTGGTACCACGCGAAGTTCGGCTCCAAGGCGATACAGTGCATCAGACCCTGCGACTTAGATTCTACTGGAAGAATATGACGAGTGACATTGAAAATTATGTTAAAAGGTGTTCGTTGTGTCAAACCAATAAAGCTTTGCGGCAAATAAATAGGGCTCCGATGGTTATCACATCTACGTCTACTTCTCCATTCGAGGGATTAGCTATTGATATTGTGGGTCCTTTACCCGAATCAGGAACAGCAAAGCTTAAATTCATTCTAACCATGCAAGATGACCTAACGAAATTCTCATTAGCATATCCAATTCGCTCTAATACGGCAGAGGAAGCCAGTGACTGTCTTCTTCATTTTGTCTCCTTGTTCGGAATTCCAAAACATATCCTTACGGATCAAGGGACCAATTTTACAGCGGAACTTTTCAAGAAAACATGTGAGTTCTTGAAAATTAAACAACTTTGGTCATCACCCTACCATCCACAGACTCAAGGTGCCTTAGAAAGGTCACATTCCACTTTAAAAGAATATCTCAAATCCTACGTTAACGAAAACCAAGACAATTGGCCTCAATACGTATATACATCCATGCTAGCATATAATACTTCTGTGCATTCAACTACGCACTATTCTCCTTATGAGTTACTTTTCGGTCATAAACCATACATCCCAAACTCAATCTATGATACTTTCAATACTACCTATCCTGAATATGTAAAACTATTACAACATCGTCTAAAACACGCACGTGATAAAGCCGTAGAATATATACGAAAATCTAAGTTAAATTCTAAAAACTATTATGATTCTCGAACTCGTCCTGTAGAGTATAAAGTAGGCGACTACGTTCTATTAAAAAATCACGTTAGACTACGTAAAGCCTTATCTCCTGTATGAAAGGGTCCATACAAGGTCGTCAAAATACATGGTAATCATACATTATCATTACTTATAAATAGACGTCATGTGAAACATCACTATGACGAAGTCAAACGTGTAGAAGTACACGAAGCATCTTCTTCTTAGAATAAATCATGTAGTATAAGTAGAATAGTAGTTATATACGTAAAATAATTATGTCTTATCCTAAGTATCCTATTTCTTTTAGTATACCTTTTATTCATTTTTCATATCTGTTTTACTTACAGCGTATTGGCTCAAGGTCATCAGGAATATGTTCTACCAATCAACTCGAGCTCCGGTATATACTTTGATCCAATTGGTGAACTTAAAATTAATATTGGGTATCTAGATATCGTTACTCCATTTGATATATCTTATATTGAACCCCATATTAATAATATTAATTCTGTACTAGGTACTGTACGTTTCATATGCAATCAAGTTGAAATTGAAACTATAAGCAATTTAGAGTGTAATAATGTTTTAGAACCTCTCACGGTTAGATATAGTGATATTGTTACTGAATATTCCTCCATTGCTCATTTAATGAATAATAATAACCGGTTTAAACGCGGAGCGTGGTTAGGTAGTATAGGCACCTTATCCAAAACGATCTTTGGGACTCTAGATGAGGACGATGCCGTCAAATATGACAACGCTATTCAAAGTATCCAAAATAATGAAAAAAGACTGAGTTCATTAATGAAGGAGAACATTTTGGTCACAACGTATACTTTATCAAAATTTAATGAAACCATTAATAAAATCAAAATTAATGAAGACAGTCTTAATGAAGCTATCGACAGACTCTCGCTAACATTAAAAAACGTGTCAATCATTTCTACTGATTTGATTATTAAATCAAACATCAATTCAATCTTGAATAGTTTAGAAGCTTGCATCCTTGCGTTATCATTCCAATTGGAAGATATAACAAATGCTATTATGTTCAGTAGTCAAAACATTCTCCATCCGGCTGTTTTGCCTCCTACGCAGTTATACCAAGAGCTTGTCGATAACTATAGACACTTACCTGCAGACTTAAAATTGCCTGTAAGTTTAGAATTAAGCCATATCCATGTATTAATGAATATATCTAGTATAGTTTGTTATAGTCTTAATAATAAAATTATTTTTATATTAAGGATACCGTTAGTATCTCCTAAAGAATATAGTCTTTTCCATAATATTGCTTTACCTACTCCACATAACAATGTAAAACCAAATTCATTTAGTTTTATTACTCCTAGTAGTAAGTATATCGCAATGACCAAAGATAAGTCAGAATATTGTAACCTTGACTCACTGAAAGAATGTAAAACGTTAAACTCTCGCGAGTATATCTGTGACGTCATAACCGTATACCCTACCAGTGCAAATCCTACATGTGAAAGTGAATTACTCTCTAGTGTTATTAGTGTACTACCAGTGCAGTGCCGAACGGATTTTATATACGGAAATATAGATATATGGAAACCGCTTTCAAATAATAATTGGATTTATGTACAGTCTTTGAACAATAAATTGTATATTGAATGCCCTGGTGAAAGAAACCTAGAAATAAATATTATCGGAACGGGTATTGTAAACCTCCCGTATAACTGCGTTGCGTATTGTAAGAATACTAAATTAATAACTAAATTTAAGAATATAAAAATTAACATTTCTGTGTCTCGTTCAGATTTTAATATTATAAACGACTCATGTTGTACCCTAGATAAGTTTAAGAAGAGAATTAGTAATGAGTCTCATATTAAACTACAAAATATTGATTTGGACGTCTTCACCGACGAAACTAAATTTAAGTTACAATCTCTTTCCGATGAAGCAAATAAAATTCTAAATGAACATCAAATAATAAAATATGAAACTCACTACTCCATTATTTTAATTTTAATAACATGTATTATCCTTTTATTTTGTATTGTTAAAGTCATTTTATACATTAAATCGCATGGTCGTCTTTCCCGTCACTTTCCTAAAGTTTCCCAAACTATTTCCGTGCAACCATCTTCAGATCAATCTTCAAATCCCGATCCAATAATTAAATGTAAATTTAGCAAGCTTCCAAAGAATTCAGAAGAAATTCCTTGTCCAAGCATTAGAACAAATATTTGACTTCCTCACCACTATCTTCCTAAACTTCGAGTTTTCATCCCCGAAGTTTAGTCTACCCCAGGGAGGTGTTATATGTGGGTATAGCAACCCGTAATGCTATATCATCACCTTACTAATCAGTTTAGTGTCATGAGCAGTCATTCCATCATCCATCCTACAGTCAGTCCGTATCCGACATCCATCCGTGCCAGACGGCCATCTTTAACCATAATTTTGTGTTTTTTATTTTAAATTCTTTTTTAAAAAGGACTCAAATCCACATCCCGTAACAGAACGAACGAACGAACGAACGAACGAACGAACGAACGAACGAACGAACGAACGAACGAACGAACGAACGAACGAACGAACGAACGAACGAACGAACGAACGAACGAACGAACGAACGAACGAACGAACGAACGAACGAACGAACGAACGAACGAACGAACGAACGAACGAACGAACGAACGAACGAACGAACGAACGAACGAACGAACGAACGAACGATAGTAGTCGGGGGATTTATTTTTTAATATTCCAAACAGCATTGTCGCAAAATGGGATTTGATCCGTGACTTCATATTAAGAATATCAGCAGCATCCAGGAAAGGTGTCACGTGACTGCGGGGTGGTATATTGAAACAAAATCTTGCACAGGCATTCTGTACTCTTTGTATTAATCGAAGTGAACGTTCAAGTAGACGTGGTCCATAAACATTGATGCAGTAATTTAATTTTGAGAGTATTAGTGCTTCACATAATTTAATTCTTAATTCCGTTCCAATATATGGACGTATGTTATAAATGACTTTTAAACGATAAAAACAATTACGCGATACTTCTTGTACATGATATTCAAAACGCAGGCTACAGTCGAAAATCAAACCCAAGTTACGTACTTCAAGGACGCGTTCTATAGGCGTACTGTTAATTATGATTTTAATGTCGTTGTGCATTGTAAACTTGTGATTTTGAGCCTAAAATCAAAAACTTCGATTAAGTTGGATTCAAGGCCAATGAATTTTTGCTCGACCAACAGGATATTCGTTTCAGATCTTCGTTAATTAAGTTAATTGCCTCATCAACAGATTTTGTAGAGAAAGAAAAATAGATCTGAAGGTCATCTGCGTAAAGATGATATCTACAATGTCTGATACAGCTAGTTGTGTCAGCCGAATATATGATAAACAAAAGAGGTCCCAAAATTGAGCCTTGAGGGACTCCTCTGAGGACCTCTTTCGCTTCAGAATTTAAAAATGACCCGTCCCGTTGTCGAAAAGAGACCAATTGTTTTCTACCAGTTAGATAGCTGTGAAACCATTGAACAGCACTAACATCAAAACCATAGTATGATAGTTTAGAGAGAAGTAAGTCAATGTTTATAGAATCGAAGGCTCTAGAGAAATCTAGCAAAGTAAGGATGGTTGCTAAGCTCGAATCTTGAGCACGTAAAATGTCATCAAGAACGTTGACTAAAGCAGTTGTGGTACTGCGACCTTTTCTAAAGCCGGACTGTCAAGAGGGAAGAATATTGTTAAATTCCAAGTAGGCAAAAACCTGCATGTAAACGACTTTTTCCAATATCTTGGATAAGTATGGTAGAAGGCTTATAGGACGCAACTGCTTCACCTCAGTTGGATTGTTAACTTTAGGAATGGGTCTTACAACCGCAGTTTTCCATGCTTCAGGAAAGATAGATGTTATAATAGATTTGTTTATCATGTTAGTGATAATTTTTAAAGAAGAAGGAAGAGTTAACGCAACCATATCTCTAGATATTTGATCGATACCAACAAAGTTTGATTAAATGTTGAATAATATCTTTGCTACGTCGTTTTCACAAATCGTAGAAAGTTTGAAACAGAGATTATTAAACCTATTAAATTCATAATAAGTTAAATCCGAAATATTTACAGGGCACTTACCAGGGATGTCTAAAAAGTAGTTATTAATTTCATGGGGATTATTAAATGTTTCTGGTAATTCTGCAGTATTTTTAAAGTTAACTAAGATTTTTTTAAAGTTTTTCCATAGATACTTAGTATTATTTATATAAGAGTTTATATTATATTTAAAATAAGCACATTTCTCATAATAAAGGCTGACGTTGACTAGATGCTTTAGAGATTTGTATTTGGTTTTATTTTCATGGGATGCAATTTTCTTGTATTCTGAAGATGCTTTGTTGCGGAGAAGCATCATAAAACGAATATTACTAGTTAACCACAGGTGAAATTGTTCTTTAATAACACACTTTTTCAGTGGCGAATGTATGTTGTATAAAGTTAAAAGGGTAAAATTAAGAAAATCTACTATATAATCGACTGATTCTATTAGATAGGAAAAGCCCCAGTCAATTTTATTTATATCATTGGTAAAATTTTTTAAATTAATATTTTTTATAGGTCTAAATAGCATGTATTGTGGTTTGGGCTTAATTTTATTTAAATTTAATTCAGCAAATATCATGGCATGTCCGCCGAGCTCGGGTATATGATCAACTACCGTATTAATAACGTCCAAAGTGAAAAGTAAAATGTCAATTAAAGTTTTGCTATGAGAAGTGAAATGTGTAGGTTGGGTAATATAATTTTTCAAATTAAATGTATTCAAAAAATCATGGGCGCTTAAATAAAGAATAGAATTTAAAAAGTTAATATTAAAATCCCCTAATAATATAATCGTAATATCCAAACGAGTTTATAGAATCACTTAGTGCATCAAAAAACAAGTTATGATTAAACCATGGTGGGCGATACCCGGTTCCGATAATAAGACGTTTTGAATTAACATTAAGAGTAATCCTGTTCAATTTATTTCTTTTCAATTTATCTCTTTTATTTCTTTTTGTGTTGTTCAATCTGTTCAATGGAAGGGTCCGTGGGAGGGGGGTGAGGTAAAGTACGGGCCGATATTCCGGCTTTAATGTAGAAGCCAACGCCTCCTCCGCGTGTGCGTACGTCTTTCGAACGTGGTATATGACGTAGCCGATACCCTGCGACAAAAGGCGCTCGTCCCTCTTCGCCAGCTCTTAGCCACGTCTCATTAACACTAAAAATATCAGGGGAGTGATTTTCTAAGGCAGCTATAAATTCATCATGCCTAGACCCTAAGGAACCTGCGTTAAAGTGTCCAATTTTAATTTTTTTAATTTTATTCATTACATATATTAGTATTAAATAAATATTATTTGCCAAAGTTTAATCGTTTTATTGTTTTATGATTAGTGATATCAGAAGCTAAATAATAAGTATTATTTAATATGTTTATTTTTATTAGAATATAAATCGGTAGAATAAATAGTACAATTTTTAAAATAAAATACACCAAAGAGGGTTTGTAAGTATAAATAAAGAAGTTAGTATATAGGTTTGTTACGTATAAAAGAAGCACACGCGAGTAACATGAACTTTTACATACACTGGATTTAACACGTAAACAATGAAGACAAATGTAATTATTCAAATACACATATATGTGAGATGTATACAAATATATTGGTTCTATATTAGGTTCGCCCATTATTAAAAAAAATAATATTTTGAAGACCGGGGACACGTCATTACTTATTATAAAATAAATTGTTGAGTGGTAATAATTTTTACTATTATAAAGACCTAACGAAAATACATAATTAAAGATGTTACAAGGTGTAGAGAGAATTATAACATAAAAATTTTAATTAAATCGTTTTCTGTTCGAATACGCTGTACTGCCGTATCCGTCTCGCGTCGCATGTGAATTCTCCCCTCCCGCGTCCATACAAAGCGCCAGCCGTGACGTTTTCCCTCCTCCCTAGCCTTATAGAACAATAGGCGATTAACACGAGTCAGATGTTCATTAATGTAGACTCGCGTGGGATTGCCGTCAGTGACACCTGTAGTATCGGTCCCGCGTCGCACACGCGCCGTCTTGATGATGTCGTCGCGAAGAGACCGTCGCGCTAATCGCACGATCACCGGCCGCGGGCGACTACACTCTTCACTCGATATCAACAGGCGATGCGGACCGACGCGCTCGGCGCTTACTATATCGCGAGATTCGAGAGCCATACCCAACTTATTAGCAATCGCTTGAGTCAGATGTATAACATTCTCTCCACTCCGTTCTGCCACACCCGTTATTTGTACATCACTTAATAATGAATTTTGTTCTCTGTCATTGATGTCTGCTTTTAACTGTATGATAATATTATGTTAATTTTCGTCTTTGCTGACACCAGAACTGGAGAATTTTTCTTCTAAAGAGTTCATGCACTCTTCTACATTATCAACCCTCTTATTGAACTCAACCATATTTTCGTTCATTCTTGCTAATTCTAACCTGAACGAAGTCATCTCCCGCGTAACAGATATAAGCTCCATCCTGAGAAGCTTCATCTCCTTAGCTAAGGATAACTCCGATGTCTTATCCTCATTTTCAGCAGAGTTGGCATCTATAAATATATCTACCGAGGGTGATTCAGTACTAACCGGGGACTTATTCTTATATTCCGGTCCGCGGCAGCCTCGGCATGTCCAGCGCGCAGGGTGGCGGGAGTCAGGGCTGATGTTGACGCACGACCGATGGAATACTGCATTACATTATTGCATTTTGCGCCATCTGTGGGCGACAAGAACTTGCCGCATTGATTGCATTTGTTGGCCATTTTGCATATATCATATATAATTAAATATTAATATGTATGTATGTTTGTTTATTATATTATTTATATAATATATATATATATATATATAATTTAGTTTAAGTTGTAGGAAGTAGTGTAAGGTTCCCTACACCACCCCCCTCCAGAGACCGTCAAGGGCGATAATAATCAGGAAATTTAACGTGACGGCCAGAACGAGTCTGATAATTTTTGTTGGTATTATTACCAGATATTTGAATTTTATCGTCCGGAACGGGGTTGCAACTATCGGCCAAAAGGAAAGCTGGTTTCAACCGATCTATTGAGACCGTGACTTGCCTGCCATTGACAATGAGCTTAAAAACTTTGTCATTTCTGGACAATACTTTATGAGGGCCAGTATAGGCAGGTTGTAATGAACCACGTGATGCATCTTCCCTAAGTAAAACATGATCAGTGGTCATTAGGTCTTTAAATACGAATATTTTATTTTTGCCATGACGTGAAGCTGGCACTGGCTGTAGTCTCTGGGCGAAAGAGCGTAGTCGAGCGGTAAATTCGGTTATGTCCGTGGTTCCGCTAGTACTGGGTTGGAAAAATTCCCCAGGCAGTCTTAGGGGCTCGCCATATAGTAGCTCTGCAGAAGAAGTTTGTAGATATTCCTTAAAGGAGCTTCTTATTCCAAGAAGCACCCAAGGCAGTGACTCAGTCCACTCCTCCTGCGCATGGCATATAATAGACGCTTTGAGCTGTCTATGGAACCGTTCTATAAGTCCATTGCACGCCGGATTTTATGCCGTAATCCGTTTATACTCGAATCCAGCTATCTTTGAAAGATAGCTGAAGAGAGCGGACTCAAATTGCCGGCCTCTGTCGGTGACAATGGTTTCCGGACATCCGAATCGGGCTATCCAACCCGACAATAATGCTTTCGCCGTGGTCTCGGCCATGATGTCGACCATCGGAATGACTTCCGCCCATCGTGTGAAGCGGTCAATGGCCGTCAAACAATAGCGGAAGCCATCCGATGACGGCAATGGTCCCACGATGTCAATGTGGATGTGCCTAAACCGTGCGCGTGGTAAGCTGTAAGTGCTTAACGGCGCAGAGACATGACGGCTTATCTTCGCACGTTGACACGGCAAGCATGATTGTGCCCAGGACCTACTATCCTTACGGATGTCAGGCCAGACGAAACGTTCCGTTACTAATTGAACAGTTGCCTTGACGCCGGGATGGCTCAAGGAATGCAAGCTCTCAAAAACTTGTTTACGGAGCGTTTTTGGCACGAATGGTCTGGGGGTCGCTGTACTGACATCGCAGTACACATAATTGCGATTTCCAGGTATTTCCATCTTTTCGAGTTTTAATGACGTATTGCCAGAAATGAGAAAATTCGTCAGCTCAGTGTCTGAGGCTTGCTGTTCAGCTAGACTATCGGCACTGACGGAGCTTGTAGTTCATCCACACGAGATAAGGCATCGGCTACGACATTGTCCTTGCCGGAAATATGCCTTATGTCGGTGGTGAATTGAGCTATAAAGTCTAAGTGCCGGTATTGTCTAGGTGAGCAGTTAGCTTTACGTTCATTGAACGCGAAACTAATAGGCTTATGGTCCGTGTAAATGATGAAATGTCTAGCCTCGACCATATGCCTGAAATATTTTATAGCCTCGTAGATGGCTAGCAACTCCCTGTCATAAGGCGAGTATTTTTGTTGAGCAGGTGTAAGCTTCTTTTCCAAGAATCTCTCTCTCTCGGTCTCAATAGATCGGTTGAATCGAGCATTAAGCTTCTTGGAAAAGAAGGCCAAAGGCTGCCAGACACTGCCGTTGTTCTGTTGAAGGACCGCTCCGATAGCTGTGTCCGAAGCATCAGTCACGAGGGCGAGCTTGGCTTGAAAGTCTGGGTGAGCTAATAAGACAGCATTAGCGAGACTTTCCTTGCAGTCGTGAAAGGCTTTGAGGGAAGTCCCCGTCAAAGTGATCGTCGTTATCGCGGTTTTCGGGACATCCTCGGGACTGACAGGTATTTGATTGTAAGCCTTCACGAGATCCAGCGTGCTGAAAATGTTGCAACCAGCTATGCTGTGAGCAAAATCATGGATATGCTTAATCGGATACCTGTCAGGAATCGTCCGAGCATTAAGTCTTCGATAATCCTCACATGGACGCCATCCATTGTTCTTATTGGGCGCGAAGTGGAGAGGCGAAGACCAGGGGCTCTCAGATGGTCTAGCAGTACCATTTGCTAGTATCGCCTGAAATTCCTGCTGAGCAATCTTCAATTTATCCGGCGCTAAACGCTGAGGTTGACAAGAAACTGGAGGGCCTGGTGTCGTTCTTATGTGGTGTACGGTGTTGTGTAGTGGAGAACGTAGCGCACCAGCTGGTCGAGTAGTAGAGTAGGGTCTCTATAAAGTCATCTAGAATTTTATGATAACAAGAATCACCAGTTACGACCTTTACAGAGGAAATGGAAACTGACCGCGTTGCGTTTGATGCTGAAGCTACTACATCAGTACTACTGTCTATAAGGCATTTATTACGACAATCTACAATTAAGTGAAAGAAAGAGAGAAAGTCTACGCCTATGATTGGCTTAGTTACATCTGCCACTACGAAGCGCCACACAAAATCACGGCGTAAGCCGAGGTCTAGACTAAGACTCACGTTACCATACGTCTCTATGGATGATCCGTTGGCTGCACGAAGTTGGTAGTTAGCCCGACCTCGACGATCACGTAGCAAGGACATTGGGAAGACACAGAGATCGCTTCCGGTGTCTACGAGAAACTGGGTCTTCGTTCTTCGGTCTGTCACAAACAGGCGACCAGGAACTTGAGGGCAATCGTTTGTCGCCATTACCGACCGCCCTTGGAGTTTCCCGATTTGTAGTCACATGGGCGGACGCATTTATGGGCCTTGTCACCGAACTTCGAGTGATAGAAGCAAATCGGATATTTCTTGTAGCTCGATTGTGATCGGCTTCGGGAACGGTTGCCACTCAGTTGTCTGCTACGGGAACGATTTCTTTGGTTGAGTTGCAAGGTAAGCGACATAACTTGCTTACGGAGCTCTGCCACTTCCTTTGCCAACGGGTTGTCACCATGGGATGTAGAGGCTACCGCGTGGATTTGTGGCGTAGGTACAGCAATCTCCATAATCCGGTCTGCTAAGTCCGCTTGAATATCTAGGGAAGCCGATGTCTGCGCTGCCAGGACGGTCTGGACATTTAGAGGAAGTCTACTGATCCAAATGGTTTGCAGATACTCATCTGGGAAATCAGGACCAGCTAGGCTTCTCAGATGTCGATAGAACTGCGAGGGTTTTCGGTCACCGAGTTCTTCGTGCGTCAGAAGCTGATAATCTATTTATAAATTCGGCTTTCAGCCTTTCATACTTCTGCGTCGCTGGCGGATTCACAATAATATTCTTGACTTCCTTCGCAAACTGATGTTCGATGTGACCGATGACGTAATAAAATTTTGTGACGTCATTGGATATATTTACGAGCGCAAATTGTCCCTCTAATTGGGCAAACCGAATCTCCGGTTCATCTGGATAAAATGGAGGCACTCGTATACCGACTTTAAAAATCTCAGATGACGGTCCATCACTGGAGCACCGCCCTTATGACCTTGCCGGCCGTTGCCACGTGCATCTTCAAAATCTTCACCGTGCATGATTTAACGGGTTTTGTAACGTGTCACCACTGCCGGAAACGGGATCACAAATTTTGGTAATTCGGTATAATGTTCAACCCGGGATCACCAATAGTCAAAATGTTCTATACGTAAGCACTATTATGTACACGACGTTTAACACTGGATAACCGGTACAGTCACTATGTTCATACACGGGGTCACCAGTTTGATGGTTGGTGTGTAATGTTCGTGTGTAGCAACGAATAGGTAAATCAAAGTCCAACTCACTTTCAAAGTGTTTATTGAAACACATAAGAAAACCAAAGAATAGAAGGTGCAAGAAAAGAAAGGGTTACAGATCACAGCGTTAAACACAAGATAAGCACAAGAAGAGATAGTTTATAGCACAGCGGAAAGATAGAACACAGGATAGAACTTATAAGTAAACTAATTACTAACATATAGTGCAACGTACAGTGCGCGGCGTGGGATAAAGCGACAAGCGTTCAGCGTCAAGCATAGGTCGTGATTGGTATACGTTGAACCGCGCCGCATACGCAGCCGCGCGAGAACAAAAGGATCGCTATAGGCGCTATAGCGATAGATAAATAGTGGTGCGTAAGCATCGCGTTCCAGTGCGAGCAGCGATGGAGCGATGCGATACTTTAGCTATAGTATTTAATTTATTTATTATTAAATTGTGTTTATATTTTTATGTGACTGTATGATGTATGAATGGATATGTGTGACTGTATATATGTATTTATGTATCTATATATAATTAAATATTAATATGTATGTATGTTTGTTTATTATATTATTTATATAATATATATATAATTTAGTTTAAGTTGTAGGAAGTAGTATAAGGTTCCCTACAGGAGTATCCAGCACTTGCACATTCACAAGAAACAGACTCGGAACTTCAAGAACTCCTGGCAAACAACACTTTATATCTTAAGCTAAAAAGGATTCGCTTACCAGACTCAGATGTCGAATTGTTCTGTGATGTCTCCACACCTTATATCCGCCCGTGTGTTACAGAGCCCTGCCGGAAACAAGCTTTCAACATGCTTCACCAGCTGAGCCGTCCTGGCAGGCAGGCCACGGTCAAGCTGATCTCCAGAAATTTCGTTTGGTCTGGCCTGAAGAAAGACTGCAGCATCTGGACCAGAGAATGTGTTGAGCGTCAGAAGAATAAAATCTCGCGGCACACAGTCTCTCCCACCTCTCCCTTCCAGATTCCATCTCATCGTTTTTCCCATGTCCACATGGACGTTGTAGGGCCTTTACCACTTTCATCTAATTACAGATACTGCCTTACTGTCATCGATCGCTTTACTCGTTGGCCTGAGGCGTATCCCATCGCTGACATCTCTGCCGAGACATGCGCCCGCGCCTTCACGCAGGCTGGGTGTCTCGCTTCGGTTGCCCTCACCGCATCACTAACGACCGGGGCAAGGAATTTGAGAGTCGGTTGTTCCATTCCATTGCTCCGACCCTCGGTAGTCAGCACCGGCCAACCACGGCGTACCACCCTGCCTGCAATGGTATGGTCGAGCGCCTGCATCGCCAGTTGAAGGCGGCCATCCGGTGTAACTACGACACGAACTGGACCGAGGTTCTTACCCTGGTGCTGCTCGGTATCCGCAGCGTCTGGAAAGAAGATTTGAAAGCATCATCAGCGGAGCTGATCTACGGGTAACCCTTAACCCTCCCCGGGCAGTTCATTAAACCCATACTCACCACCATAGTCGACTACACAGACTTCGCGGCAAGATTTCGACATCACACGGCGAAACTGTCGCCAGTTCCTGCAAGTCAACATGGCGAGAAGACATTCTTCGTGGCCAGCAACCTGGCCTCAGCATCGCACTTCTTCTTGCGTCACGGCGCCGTCCGCCGACCTCTCGACCCTCCGTACACTGGTCCGTACAAGGTACTAAAAAGGGGCGAAAAAAATTACGTCATCACGGTAAAGGGCAGAGACACTACTGTTGCCATCGACAGATTGAAGCCAGCTTACCTCGCAAGTGATGACCCACCGGCGACCAATGTACCACCTAGCTCAATGCGGACAGTGTCAATGACACCATCACCACCTTCCACCGGCAAAACCATCAACAAAAAACGCGATTCGGTCGGACAGTTCGCTTTCCGAATTACTATCGTCCGTAGCCTTCAGCTACGGTCTCAAGGGGGGAGTAGTGTAGCGGTCACCATTAAAATTGTCAATTATTATATTGTACTTCCAAATTTGAAACTTTTTCATTGTTCAGTTTAAAAATAAAATTAAATCTTAATAATTAAACTCAATAATTTAACTTCTTAAAATTGCAAACACTTCACATGTCATCTGTTATTACACACGACGCGTTAGCCACATTCAGAAACATTATGGTTTATGTACTTTATTAAACACATTTTTAAGATCTAAATTTAATTATTCATTGTGTTATATTTAAAATACACAAATTATTTATATACGTGTTACATACGCTGCCGCCGGAATGTCGCCGCTATGACGCTCGACCCCAATTAGACATTTGAATCAGCGTTTTAATACCTTAAATATCGAGAATTAATTAGTTAAGATGAATTCAATAGATGATACAGAATCGATCACTATTGTTCCTTAGAATAAGTTTAATTGTAATTTTTATATTTTAATTAAATATTAGAAAAGATTTTGGGTTTTTAAGTCCTCCGGCTGTCGTAAACGTAATTGGCGCAGTCGGTAGGATAAGTCGGAGTAGCTGCGATACGTCCAGAACTAAACATCGTCTCCAGGTGGATCACCACCAGCTGCTTACACTTTTAAGTGTTTCATCGATTTATTCGAATCTACGTGCGCAGCCAAGGACGTATTTAGCAATCAGTGCAGAGAAAAACAAAAAAAGGATACATGTAAGTACTTTGAACCATTTCTAAGTGTTGCCGATCCTTTTTCCACCATTTTCCATCCAAGAAAAATCAGAAAGGGATCTGTCCCTTCAAGACAGATTCATAAAAATAGTGTATTGGATATTTATAGAAATTTAAACGAATCAAACTTAGATTCAAGTAGTTTTAATTCATTAGATTTAAATAGAGACGCCAATCGCTCTAACTTAGGTATAAAAAGTAATTTAAGTAATTATCTCGTAATAATGGACCCAGATACAATTTGCCTTGTAAATCTTCGCCCAGTTCCTGAATTTGACGGAAACCCTAATGTTCGAACTCGGTTCATTAGGATTTGCGACTAAATTGTATAATAATAATAATAATAATAATAGCATTTATTGACAATCTAAATTACACAGCACTTAATTCTAAAACAAATATTAAAATAAAAATACAAAAGAAAACTAAATATTATGCTATATATGGTTCCTGACACCGGTATTATTTTATTTACGATTGTCTTGCTTTCTAGCAAAGGCCTCTCCAAGAGCTTTCCATACTGTCCGATCATTTGCTTTCCTCTTCCGAGTTATACCAGCAATTATTCTGATATCATCATCCCATCTTAAACATTGCCTCTCTTTCCTTCTTTTATTTTCTCTAGGACACCACTCGGCTACGTCCATTGCCATTTAATTTTTTTAATAAAATAAGTTACATCTATTACTTTGGTCTGTTCGCGTATTGTTTCTAAACTTATTTTGTCTCTTCTTTTGATATTAAGCATACTTCTTTCCATGTTGTGCTGGCACGTCTGTAACCTCAGTATGTTCTTCTTTGTCAAGCTCCACGCTTGACATCCATAAGTCATACTTGATAGAATACAGGAATTAAATATTTTGCTCTTTGCTTGAATTGGTAATTCGGTATTTTTCATAATATCTTTATAGAACCAATACTTCTTCCATGCAATATTTATCCTGTTTTCTATTTCTTTTGTGGTTGAATTTTTTGGAGAAATAATCTGTCCGAGGTAAATATATTCATCTACATCATCTAAAGCGAGTTGTTCTACCATCAATTGTAAATTAAATGGTTCTTTGGAAATTAGAATAACGTCATCAGCAAATCTTAGGTTGTTAATCATTGTTCCGTTTATTTTTAAACCATATTCATCCTACTCAAAATTCCTAAATACATTTCGAGAACAGCACAGAAAAGTTTGGGCGACAATGGGTCGCCTTGTCTGACCCCTCTCTTTATATTAAAATAAATACTTACATTTTCTGTACGGATTCGGGCTTTCATACATTTATAAACATTGATTATTAAGCGGATGTTTTTGTAATTAACTCCCTGTGCAATTAATGTTTCCCATATTTTTTCATGATTTAAGGAGTCAAATGCTTTGTTGAAGTCAATAAATGCTATAAGGTTGGGATTGGAGATCGAAATAAAACATGTTGGATGCTCAAATGATATTGACTGATTATGTATTAGTTGTTCTAATTTATACGTTACATACATGCGTGTACATTATACACTAAACCTCCCATCGAGGGGAAAAAAAATAGTACGAATAGTACTTTTTTTTTACATATATATATTGTTACCATATATGTATGTGAGTATTAATTTGTTCACGTTATAATTATGTATATTATATTTTCGTATAATTAATTGCAGGTTTACGATTACAAATTCATTGTTATTATTTTTAATCTCGCTCACTAATTTCTCTACAAATATACTGTTACTTTTATTCTTTAATACGTATATTTCGTCGATCGACATTTTTTTACAAACGTTACTCAACTCTCTCACAAATTCGGCTCGCGTAATTTGAGATTGAGAAGATGAGTTTATAAACAAATTAAAGTGGGCTTTATCATACGAAAAAATATTGTTCTCATAATAAATATTATTTTTTCTCCGTAATATATTCAAATTACGTTTATCTATAAAGCGTAATTCTACAGCATTCTTGGGTTTAGTATAAGTCTCGACGACACGTGGTTGATCAGGCCTAGTGTTGTCGGTTTCATTAATGTCAGTTTGAGATTTCGTGTCCATTCCATTTATATCGTTCATTCTTCGCCTTTGAGCACGCGTCATCACAAGTACACATTCATTCATCTCTTTCAGTTCTTTTGAAGTCACAATCACACGAGATAATGCATCTGCAGCTGCATTCTCTTTGCCTTTCACATATTCAATTACATAGTCATATTCTTCTAGTACGAGTCTAAATTTTAATAAGCGACTAGATGGATGTTTCATATTAAATAAATAAATAAGGGGCTTATGATCCGTGATAATTTTAAATGTTCGGCCGTACAAATAAGGTCTAAAATGCTTTACTGCCCAAACAATTGCTAATAATTCTTTTTCTATTGTAGGATATTGTCTCTCGGCCTTGTTAAGAGTCCTACTGGCAAAAGCGACAGGTCGTCCGTCTGAATTAGATAAAATAGCTCCTATCGCGAAACCCGAAGCATCTGTTTGAACTATAAATTGATTTTTATCGGATAAATCGGGATATTGAAGAACTGGTGGGGACATAATACATTTTCTTAAAGTTTCAAATGATTCTTGACAATTTTTATTCCAGTTAAATTTTACATTTTTACGACATAATAAATTTAAAGGATACGCTATTTCTGCAAAGTTAGGTATAAATTTTCTGTAATAATTTGCTAACGCTACAAATCTCCAAGCGTCGTCAACATTTTGAGGAACTGGATAATTGCTAATTATACTAACTTTTTCTGGATCGGTAGAACTCCTTCGTTTGACACAATGTGCCCTAAATAAAGTAACTGTTTTTTAAGAAAATCGCACTTAGATGGATTTAATTTTAAGTTCAATTTACGAATTCTTTCAAAGACTTCAATTAAATTTTTGTTATGGTCTTCTAAATTTCTCCCCATAATTATAAGATCGTCAAGGTAACAAAGACATTTATCATATGTGAGTCCTGCCATTGCCATGTTCATCATGCGAGAAAAGGAACTAGGGCTAGTTTTGAGTCCCATGGGCATTCTAGTCATTTGATATTGACCAGAACAAAATGCGGTATACTTTCTACTGGACTGTTCTAGTTCTACATTATAAAATCCTTGATTTAAATCTAGATGAGAAAAATAAATGCACCCTGATAATGAGTCTAGAATTTCAGTTATATTAGGAAGAGGGAACTTATCATCTACAATACAGTTATTGAGTTTTCGGTAATCTATGACTAATCGCCATTTCTTTTCTCCGTCTGAGCGTTTGGGTACCAAAAGGACCGGACTACTCCATTCACTACTGCATGGCTCTATAATACCTTCTTCAAGTAAATTACTAATTTGTTTATTAATTTCTCCCTTTTGTGAATAGAATGCTTATACAATGTAGTTGTAGTTAACTTATCCCCTTGAATATAGAAAATATCGTTATATTTAGCACATATGGATAAGATACTACTTTTTTCCTCTTTATTTAAGTGATCTAATTGTAAAATAGACAATAACGTTCTTACTCTTTCTGAACTGCCTGAAGTTTTAGTAGGGTTTTCAAAAGAACAAACATCAAAATCACTAGCCGAATAAATAACAGGTTTGAAGACATCATATTTTATTTGTAAATCTTGTTCAGTAGTATTCAAGATGCGTTTAGGTATTTGTCCATCTCTAGGCTTAACAAGAGTACTAGCAATAAAAATTCCGTTTTGAATTTCAGATGCATTGACAACACATTCTTCAGTCATATTAGTGTGAATAAAATGTATGGACTCAGATCGCGCTGGTATATTTAACATGTTATTACCCATCTTTATAGGTATATCCATCTTAACACCTCGGTTGCATAATGTTAAAGTATAAGTATTAAAGTTCAATATCGCGTCATATTTAATAAAGAAATCATGTCCCAGTATGCCACTAGCCTTACAAGGCAATGTATCAAATACATAGAATCGATGACTGAGAATTTGATTCGCTATCTTAAGATCTAGATGAACATATCCAATAGCGTTGATTTTGCCACCAAGACCGCTGACTACGAGATTCCCTTTATGGAGTGGAATGTTTTGATCAATTATTTGTTTATACTTTACGGCGGATATTGATGCGCCAGTGTCGAGTAACAAGTTATATGAATAATTATTAATTGAAGTTATAGTTATATGACAAGTATTATTGCAAGATAAAATTAAATTTTTAGTCACGAAAAAATTCATCAGGGTTGTCAAAATTAGGGTTTTTATTATCCGATTTTGTCAAAATATGCATGGTTTGCGGTTTATTAGACGTTTGGTTCCTGTTATAATAATTGTTATGAAAGGACTTACCTCTGTTGCTATGCGGTCTCGAAGTCTTTTGGAAATTGCCTCGTCGCGACGCTTGTCCCGCGTTTCGTCCTCTGGGAGAATTATGTGCTTGGTAATGAAAATTCATACCTCGTCCACGCCAATTTCCAGATTGTTTAACATTAAAGTTCCTACGACCTCTGTAATTATAATATTGATTGTAGTTTTTGTAATGATTATGGCGCATAGTTAAAATATCTCCGGATTGAGCAGATGAGGAGTCCTCGTCCAGGGCGGCCTGTATCGCATCATTCAAGGACGAGTAGTTTCTAGCTGTAACAATAGTTCCGAGACGACACTTACTAAGTCCGTCAGCAAAAACTTTAATAGCTTGTTTCTCATTTCTGGGTTTTAAAACTTTATAATCAGATTCATTTCCGTCAGACTGAGAAATCGTTAAGTCCACAAACATATTTGTTATTTGCTTTCCATACTCTTCAATTGAGAGGTTATTTTGCTTAAAATTGTGAAGTTTCGCCTGAATAGCGGGCGCTGACTTTTTAGGTAATAAATTAGACCTTATAGCCTTTATTAAGCTATTGATACTGTCATAATCACTTTCTAATATTAATTTTGCATTTTGTGAAAGACGGTTTTTGAGTACAAAATGTATTAATTTTTTCTGGGAGTCAAAATCGAGTTCTAACGTGTAATATTCTATACTGTCAATGAGTTACTTAATGCTGACCTCATCATCAGATGCGACTGGTAATAAATTCATAGCAATCTTAAGATCAAATTTCGCCATTGTTTCGTTTGTGTTTACGGAAGACGAACTACACAAAGAATGGTGCCCATTTTTCTGAGGCATTTGTGCCCGAGATGCCCATTGATGAAATTTGAAGGAACTCATATATAATAAAAATGCAAAGTTATTTTTCATGTTAGACTAGAGAGTTTGAAAATATGCTTGTATTTCTAATTACTCACTCGACATGGTTCTTATAAATAATGCTCAATATTTTTCCCTAGGCAGACTTGAAATGATTATACGATTAGAAAGAACGGTTTTTGCACTCAATTAAAATGAAAAAAATGTCAATAGTACAATAGAACCATAGATATTGAAATAAAAAATACTCATTATCATCATAATCATCACCATCATCATCATTTAATAATTCTAATAATGTATCGTCCAAAAATTCAGCTGGAGGGTTTATATCAGACTCGTGCCTGGCCCATCCCATGTACCATACAATACTCATTACATGAGCACAGCAGCCTACAGTGCGCCTGCCAACCATGCAATTACACGAATAATCTAAAATGCCTTGAAGGCCAGACACACCTGTTTCAAATGCAATGTAAACAAAGTACGTCTTTCGTCCTATATGTCTAGATTTAATTCTACCACGAAGCATCCAAGGATTGTTTCCATTTACAATGTAGGGGCTTGGCTCTCTACATATTTCAATTATATACATCCCAGTATCCCGAATATGTTCTCCATAATAGGAGCGCGCTTGTCTTATTTGATAAGTTCCTAAAGCAAATAATATTAAATCGTAATAGGTGAGACGTGGGAAATCAATTAAATGAGCAGTACCTGCTGAAATAGATGTAAATAAAGCATATCTACGATTTAAGTTATGTTCATCTACTATATTCGCCATATTGTTTTCTGTTATAACAATTCTTTCATGCAATCTATTCAAAATATCTTGTGCATCAGTCCTGTCTCTTAGTCTCGTGGCAAATCTATTATATAAAGCAGCGGCGATGCAAAAGTCTAACATTAAATGAGGTATAGCCGAATTAAAATATTCTTGACGAAATAATTTATAGTCCCTTTTTATGTGACCATTTACTGCCTCCACTACCCACCTACAAATGGTAACACATCGAGATCTATTTGCTTGAGATGTAGTTAATTGGTATTGACCTTCATTTAATGTTTCGGGAATGTGAGCTGAATATCCACAATTTTGCAAATGAGGAACACAATCCCTGAAGCCTCTATCCAATATAAAAATATCGCCCTCTTGAAAATAGGAACGCATGAGTGAACCTTCTACAAATAATTCATTCATTATTTCTGCATCACTTTTAGTGGCTGCAAAAGGGCCAAGAGCGTCAATAATATATCCATCACAAGTTACAAGCATGAAAGGTTTCATTAGATTACTATACTTGTGCAACGAATATGACTGTTTTTGGAATTTATAATTGGCGCTAGACTGTATGTATACATATGTCCCATCACATATAATTATAGGTTTAACAGTTTGTGTTGTATTATATATTCCGTTTGGGATAATTAGATTTTTTTGGATAATTTGTTCTCTTGTTATGTGATTGATGCCCAAGTTATTCGACATAAAATGTTTTAATAATTCCCTAACATTATTCATTAATCGTTCTAATGTACTACGGGGAACTTCAAATAAAGATGAAAGTCTGACATTGGATTCACCAGTTCTAAGTTTCACTAAAAATGCTGCTAAGCCACATTTACCCCTATGCATATTACTTATTTGAGGCACTTCATCGATTATTTGTTGAAACTGTGCTTTTGACAAACCAAACCAATAATGTGTAGAATGGTCATTCATATTAGAAATATCATTAAAATCAATTTGAAGTACTGACTGCGAAGTTTTATCTTTTATTGAAAAAATATATTCTATCTGTTCTGCTGTAAATGTAGATATGGCATTGGGCATTAAACTCAAGTTTTCCCAGTCATTATTACTCAAATGATTCCGACAAATGCGAGCATTTTTAGGAAAAAAGAAATGGTGTTCTTTCATTATTATATTACGAAATTCATCAGAAATCCGTTGTATGTCAGTATTCTGACAATTGAAAATAGCACAACGACAAGAAGAGTCTGGTGCACGTTTATAGTTGGGTAAGTCAACTGAATGAGAAGGAGATGCTGCAGGTTGCTACATTTCATTTTGTGGTAACTCAGGTTTCTGTACTATGATATTTTCTTCATGTACTTCCCTTTGTCGAATTTGAACAGCAGTTCTTCGAGCACTGGTAAAACAAGCATAACAAACTCTATCCCTTGCATTTATCTGTGGGCAATAACGAATATAAATTAAAATAAAACATATAACAGGAGTATAGAAGCATATTATTTTTTTATACAACTCTGCAATATTTATTCAATAATTGAAATAACTAATAATTGCACAAGAGAGCATTTTGTTGAATGTCTAGTATGCTGAACGCACGGTCTAGTAAGTGGATAATAAGTAAACAACTAACGTACAATTATTTAATTTAATACATATATAGTGATAATAATCAGAGGATCGTATGCCACCTCATCTTAAGGATGACTGTTCCTAATATTATAATACTCTAAAATATATTGTTGTGCAAACAACTCTTAGGATAAGCTGGCCCATTGTCACATCACAGCTACTCTCTGAACATAGCTGTTTATTTTTTTTTAAATATACAAGTTCTCTACTTATTAGATGACAAATATTAGATGACAATAAGATTCTCAAGCATTGTTTTTTTCTACATACTTTTTTGAGTTTATCTTTCCGTTTTCAAGTTTTGGTTTTTAATCAATTTTTTTACAATCTGTATTGGACCAAGTGTTTCATAAAACATTCAGTACTAGGTAAATATATTTTTTATACTAACTTGACGTGGAGCACATCTTTCACGTACAACATCACTTATTATCCTATCTTGCTGAGATGGATTCTGTTTAATAACTAACTCGCTCCTCCTTCTTAAGACAGAGCGCCCACAGATAATACAAATATTTGCATGGCCAACAATTCGATGACCATGTGAAGGTTCAGCAATATCACCAGTTGGGACATTCATTTCAACAATTATGTTACGTATACCATTTGCACAGGCATCGCATACAGCATCATCACGTGTCGTCTAAAACAAATAATTACAAAACTATAATAGGTATAATTCCAGAAAAAAAAAACAATTCGAGTGCAACATATATACCTATGCATATAAAAGACCTAGAACACAAATATATACATAATGTACACATGAAAATAATTTGGCTTAAGACTCGACTGATTATTACTTTCTTACTGTTAAACAATTAGAGAGGCATTATTATAGTAGATACAATAGTAGGTATACTTACAACGCGTGGTGAAATCCAGTTACCCAATATTTCTTTAAATTGATCGCTCTCAATATGAACATGGTTTTTCCTTTGGCGATCTAAGTTTACATGACAATTCACACAATGTGATTTAGAACGCGCAGTTTCAATATTGCCTTCCATTACAAAGAAAAAAAAATTAACAAAAAGAAATAACTAGTAAACGTAACGATTTATAACAAATAACGATAAAACGTAACAATTAATAACAAAACAATGAAACGATCACAATAAAATATTAATTAATTCCGTAACTTCGAAAACGCAAACCACAATGAGACCACAAGGGACGCCAAATGACGCATAGGTTAGGTGATTGACAGATTGACATTTCATCAGTCGATATCGTTGGGTGCGTTCCGAAATAATTTCGTTTGGAAATTAAGATTCATTGCAAAGCTTTCTCCTAGTCAATTTAAAGAACTATTTATTTTTATTTGATGCTTGTAAAACTATCTATGCATGGACAAAGTTTCATGCATGGGCATGCTGGGTACAGAATGGGCACGATTCTCTATAATTTTTTCATACAATTCGAAAAAATCCGAACTTATTCTTTCTATACGTAAACTTTCGTCAAATTTAAATTTATCAGACAATTTATTTAAATGTTCTAAAATCAAATTAAATTTAGCAACTATATTATCGGCCTCTTTAATCTTTCTTATAATTATTTCACCTTTTCTTCTACTTGGTCCGATTTTTACTAAATTTGTTTTTATATTAAAAACTTCATCATATAATTTTTGTAAATCCTCATACATTACTATTAATTTTTACCTGTAATAAACTACATTACACATATATATGTACCTACCAGTTACACATTTAAAGTACATAATTAATTATTACAATAATAATGCTACAGAGTATAATTAAAAATATCTTGTATACAAACTAATCGCCGGAACAAACAGTCTTTTTCACATTTTGATAAATCGTTAATCACAGTCACTTGTACATGTATGAAGAAAAAAAATGTCTATGTGGTAATAAAGATGTTACTTCGCTCCCTTGGATTCCTGGTTTTCCATTTGGTTTTTCCGATAGATGCACCCCTCACAAGTATTCGTAGCAGCACGTCGAGCTCTGGATTCGTTCATGGAACTCCGGAAAATATGTCTGCTTATTTGTTCACGCATTCACGTTTCATGATATCTCTTTTCTTCAACAGACGCTGAGTTTTATGCTCCGTTTTGTTTTTATGAAAATATCGTCTTTTTAACTTTAGACCGACACATTATTAATTTGGTATATATTTAAAAAAAAAATGAATTTAGTTTCTTGAAGGCTCTGGAATATTCCACACTCGCTAAGAATTTGATCCGCGCGGCTGAACCCGCAGGGTCGCCATATAAGGTTGGGATTGGAGATCGAAATAAAACATGTTGGATGCTCAAATGATACTGACTGATTATGTATTAGTTGTTCTAATTTATACGTTACATACATGCGTGTACATTATACACTACAATGCTAAATAAAATGTTATACCGTACTCGTTACATTTTTCAATAATTTGTTTAATGGTAAAAATGTGATCAATTGTAGAAAATCCTTTTCGAAACCCACCCTGTTCTCTTGGTTGATTTTCTTCTAAAATTTTAGTTATACGATCTAGTAATATTTTGGAAAATATTTTGTATACATTTGACATTATATTTATAGGTCTATAGTTATAGCATAGCAATATCGTCAGTTTTTCCTTTTTTGTGGAGTAAGGTTATAGTTGATGTAGTCCATTGAAGTGGTATATATTCTTTCTTTAACATTTCGTTGAAAAGCTCTGTAACTGCGGTTACAATAGATTGAGATGTTCCTATTAAAATTTCATTTGTGATGCCGTCATCTCCAGACGCTTTCCCTCTTTTTTGTGAATGTATAGCTTTAATTACCTCTTCTTTCATAATGATTGGGACTTCTTCTTCATTATTACTGTTAAATATTAATTCAGGTGTTGGTTCTTTGTCGCTATAGCTTTGTTTCGATAGAAGTCCGTCGCGGTCTTTAGTATTTCCATTCTTTTAGTCATGTTTTTATTATTTTTGTAGTTGGTCATATTTTTAATCCATATCGAGGACAATTGAAGTTCTTTCGAGGCTTTTTTCACTCCTCCAGATTGTTCTATATGCATTTTTGTGTATCGTTTCTTGTCTTTTGTCTATATTTTCTTATAGTTAGATTTATCTTCTTACTTAAATTTGTTATTGCTTGCTTGTTGTGTTTTCTATCTTGTAATAATTGTAATCTTTGTTTAATTAATTCTTTGGCTTCTGGTGCTACTTTATCTTTTGGAGTTTTTGTAGTTTTACATTTATTTTCAATTTCTTTTAATTCCTTTATTAATGCATCGTACTTTTCTTGAAGTCCTTGAGAATTGTTTATTCCTTTCAAATCGGTTTCTAGTTTCTCAATAATAGTATTAGGAAGTGGTTAGTGTATTGGTCGTCGTATGTTCTACATAATTTTCCTTGATTTTTTTTGGTTCTGATGTATACAGCGTGTTCTAAAAACTGTGTCCTCCCTTAAAGGCATGTATACATATAAGTATAAGCTTATTATTAAAAATAGTATAACTTAAAAAGTATCAAGCAGAGGTCAGTTACAGTGCATAGGCTAAATAAGTTTTAAATCGACATTATTTGAAAAAACGTTTCAAACATCTGACCCATAAATAACCAGCTTACCTTAACCCTTTAAATACCGACTTAAAATTTACTTTAAATACTACTTTTAAAAAAATCTGCTAAAAAGTGTTCCCGAATAATATGATACATACTATTTACTTTTATTTGTTTTTATGTTTTATTCTTGTTATTCCTCAATACTATGATGCATATTGTTTTAGAACATTTTTATTTTTTATTTTGTAAATAACTTAAGGATATTCTTTTAAATGGTTGTAATATGAGTAATTTCAGTAATAGTTCATAAAATTCAATATGCTATGTTAGTTTTATTTATTTACTTAGTTTATTATTTGCTTAGTTTTGTCAAATTAAATATTACCTATAAATTTTTATATGCAAAAAAGTACGCGTTATTAAACGGTTAAGGCGCCGTATAGTCGCGCCGGCGCACGCGCGGCCATTCGTCGCAGGCGCCGCGGCGCCGGCGTGGCGCGACGCGTCTTTTGTTAGTTTTTCGAATAGAGATTTGCAAGTTTAAAAATTAGGTATATCGATAAATATTCTATCGATATTTTCAATATTGCTATAAATAGTTATGCTTTTCATTTAAAATAACTTTTATTAATAATAAATATTGTTAATCAATATTATAATTTGAAACTTCTTCAGGTAAATTAACTATGTTGTATTATTAGGATAAATCGTTAATCTACTTCTGTTAAAAATGGTACAATCAAAAATAATATTAATGTTTGATATATTAAAATAAGTATCAAAATAATATGAATATTTAATATTTATTTATTGTTATGATTATTTAAATATCGATAATTTCATTTATCGATATTTTTTATTCGAGCCTATGCCGCCCTTTTAATAAAAAAAAATATTAGTTAGTTCCTCGTGAAAATTTCTTCCGAGTGGATTACTTTTTACGGTTACGGTTTTATAAAATTGTGTTGTTTTATAAAATGTACTCCAACCAGGAATATTTCAATATGTTAATGTGTCTAGGGAAATGTGATTGTCATTATGCGGAATCGCGTAGACTTTATGACGAACTGTTTGCTTCTCCAAGAAACATACCATTACCGTCACTAAAAGCATTTCAGCGTCTTCATATACGCATGTACAATTTCGGAAATGTCGATGGCCGTGAACAACAACGTGCTAATGCGGGAAGGCCGAGGGTTAATAATGACGATCTAGAGGAACACATATTAGATGTTTTTCGACAGGACCCTACGCAAAGCACGCGCTCGGTGGGACATCAACTCGGTGTCAACCATACGCGTGTATGGAAAGTTTTAAAAGAAAATGGCCAGCACCCGTACCATTATCGTCGAGTACAGTTATTAATTCCTACCGACTTTGAGCTTAGAATGGCATTCTGCAGATGGATTTTAAACGAAAACGATGAAGACAGTGAATTCTCGAGCCGTATACTTTTTAGTGACGAGTGTACTTTTGCTAGAACAGGCGTATTTAACACGCACAACGAACATGTATGGTCAGTCACCAACCCACATGTTACTAAACCTAGCCATTTCCAACATCGATGGAAAATTAATGTTTGGGCCGGTATTATTGGTGACAAAATAATTGGCCCTCTTTTTTTACCCCAGTCTATGAGTGGTGACAGTTATCTTTCCTTCCTGCGAGAACAACTAAGCCAGGAGCTTGATAATTTAAACTTAGATCTTTTACGCCGTATGTGGTTTCAACATGATGGTGCGCCACCACACTTTTCCCGCGCCGTGAGAAACTATTTGAATACGGAATTCGGTGAACGTTGGATTGGTCGCTGTGGACCAATTAATTGGCCTGCGCGGTCACCGGACCTAACGCCATTGGATTTTTTTATGGGGTACTATAAAGCAGTCCGTATTCAAAAAGAAGTGCGATACTGAGGCTGAAATGCGTTCACGAATCATCACAGCTTTCGAAGAAATAAAATCAAATACATCTGTCTTACAAAATGAACGTGCTAACTTTGTTTCCCGATGCCGCAAATGCATAGAAGTACAAGGCGGGCATATTGAGCAACACATTCATGGCCGTCAAGTAGATGTTATTATTAACTAAGTATTATTATTTTAAATTGTAACATAGTGAAACGTATCGATATTTGAAAAAAAGCGATATCAGTGAATCGTTAAAGTGATTAAACAATCAAAATAATGTGAATGTACGTTCGAATTCGTCACTAGTAGCGCAGCAGGTGTGATGGCGCCATGGAGTCTCATCGTGTTATACCAGTGCGTACAAACATTTTGTTACTCTACATATAATAATCTCTCTTCTCCCCGGACCTCGTTAGCGAGCAGACGTGCCCTACATAGTGTGCTAATTTTATTTTTCTAAACTAGTTTAAAATTGTACTTCACGAAATAAATATTATCAAATAATAGGAGTGCATAACTGGTGAAGAGTCACAACATGTAATATCTCCAAGCGATTGCCTCGCCCAAGTAGCAAGTCATCTCCACCGGAGGCGTTACAGGTACGCAAGCGCCGCCTAAACAGCGGGGCTGTCTAAGTTAGAGGCGTTACTAGTGCGCAAGCGCCGCCCTACATCACGACTATGCTCTGCCCAAAGCAATGAGTCACCTATATACACGTTGCAACGGACCTCAAGTAATTCTGTAATCCTGGTACCTTGATGTGATCGACTCAATACACATTTACATACGGTTTGCTCATGAGTGACTTAAAACATTTTTAAGATTTGTGTCACTGATACTAAAACCTCCTTGGTGATATTAACTCCTAAAATATTGAGAAGACTATTCAGTTTAAACAAAAGACTAATAAATAAATAAATAATAATTATTATAAAAAATAAATAAAGAACTAATATGTCGCGTCTACCTACACCCGAGAAATGTTTATCTGATTCCAATCTAAATAAAGACACTATGGAAGACTCAACACAGACCTTTGTCAACTTAAGGAACAAACGAAAAAGACGAGATTCAATCTCTGAATTTGACGTATTCAAAGAAGAAATTAAGGAGCTTATTGAATCGTGGATGAAACAGCATAATAGCCGACTAGGAAAAATATCAACAACTTTAGAAGGTATTCAGAAAACTAACTCTGATATAGAGGCTTCTATCTCGTTTCTAAACACGCAATTCGAAGCGCTCAGGGACCGAGTAGAAAAGCTTGAAATGGAAAAGAAAAAAGAACAAGAACATATTCAAATTCTCGAAGAAAAAATTGAAGATCTACAAAGAAATGCCCGCAAGACTTGTCTGGAGTTGCGTAACGTTCCCAGCACAAAAACAGAGACTAGTGATGATTTAACAAAATGTTTTTTGAAGCTCGCTAAAAATAACAATGTTGATAATAATCGAAATGACATTTGCGACATCTACCGCCTGAAGAATAATCAAAATAAAAATTGTCCAATTATAATTGAATTATCAACCGTCTCTCTTAAAACTGATGTATTAAAAGCTACCAAGGCATATAACAAGAAAAACAAAAATAATAAATTAAACGCCTCACATATCGGGTTTGAAGGCAACATTTCACCTATATATTTGGTGGAACAGCTTACATCAAAAGCTAGCAGACTATACTTTTTGGCTAGAGGACTCATTAAAAGCAAACCATACCGATTCTGTTGGACCGCTAATGGGAAGGTGTTTATAAGAAAGAACGAGAGCTCGCCTGTAATCCGCATCACCAGTGAAGCGCAAATACAAAAGCTGGGAAGTGAAGCATGACTAGTTGTAAGATTTATCTTTAAGTTATATATACACACACACATAAAAAACTCATTTCTACATACTCACTTACATGGTCTTTGTACTTTCGGAGCATTGCTAAATCATTACGATAACATGATTCATAACGACTGGACATCAAAATTTTGCTTTGACAACAATATAACTATCCATATAAAGATTTTAGTAAAAACAATATTTATGACTCATCGTATCTCATTACTTAACAGTTTCTGAATTTTTGCCCATGTCAGAAATAGACTCGCTGAAAGTTGCTCAGTGTGCAATATGTAACCCCGAAGAGTGCAACCAATACATCTACGAAGGTCATAATTCGAGCAGGGTGTTAACGTTATAACACAAAACATTCGAAGTATCTATAAAAACCTGAATGATTTTGAGATTCTGTTGACATCACTAAAAATTATTTGCGATATTTTAATTCTGACAGAGTGCCGAATTATTCCCCAAAAACCACTTCCTAACATTAACCAATATGATAATTTTAGTAGCAAACATAATATTAACCAAAATGGAGGGGTTGTGATTTATATAAATAGCTCATTAAGTCAAATAAAAGTTGAAGAAAAAAATTTAGTTAATGCTATATGCATGTCAGTAATTCTTAGTAATGATACTGTAGTTTTGGCAATATACCGCTCTCCCTCCTTTAAAATTGTTGATGACTTTGTTGAATCATTGTTAATGTTACTAAACTCTTATAAAAGTTACAATAACGTAATAATCACAGGCGATATAAATATTAATCTAACAATGGATAGCACTGACAAGAATAGGCACGTTTACTTGAATGCACTAGCAGAGCATGGTATTCTTCCAGGTCATATATATCCTACCAGAGAAAACAGCTGCCTTGACCATGTAATGGTTCGGACCCTAAACAAAGTAAAAGTTGCTGTTATTAACTCTTCCGTAACTGATCATCATGCCGTGCTTACCTCACTACAAACTAAATCTATTAACAAAAATAAATATAAATTTATCCCTAAGCTAAATCTGGTTGCGGCTTTGCAACAACTTGATAATGTAAATCTAAAATATCTTTATTTACAAAACAATCCTAACGATATTGCAAATAATTTAATAAAAGAACTCAACAAAGTTATTCAGGATAACACTACTATATCTAATTTACCTAAAAATATCGAAATATAAAACCCTGGATAACTCCAGGATTGATAAAATGTATTCGTAACAGAAACAAAATGCAATATATGTTAAAAAAGGAACCTGACAATACTATACTGAAAACTACATATACACGTTATAGAAACTTCTGCAACAATCTCCTTAAAAAAGTAAAAAGAAACTACGAAAGCACTATGATTAAAAAATCAATAAAAAACCAAACTGAGCTATGGAAAAATATCAAATCTATTACGAATATTTCTAAAAATAAAAAGCATTGTACTGAGTTATTAAACATTAAATCATCAGAAAATGAGTCGTTGACTGTTATAAACGATTACTTTTCTAACTTTGGTAAACAATTAGCGGAAAGTAATTTAATCGTCAACTCAGCAAATAATATACGTATAAAATCTACCGCTATTGGTCTAATACCTACAGATGAAACTGAAGTTTACTCTACAATAATGAATCTAAAAAATAGTAGTGCTGCTGGGTGGGATAATATTTCTTCTAAATTTGTAAAGCAAGCCAAACATATTCTTACTCCTATTTTAACTAACCTTTACAGTACTTGTTTTGATCAAGCTATTTTTCCTGATGCCTTCAAGTTAGCTTTGATACATCCTATCCACAAAAGTGGAAATAGAGACATTGTAGAAAATTATAGGCCAATATCTCTATTGCCGGTGCTTTCCAAGGTGTTTGAAAAAATCATAAATATAAGATTAAATAAATACATTCAAATGCATAAATCGGATACATATTAATACGGATTTAAGAAGGGTACATCTACAGAGGATGCTGTTATAGCTCTTACAAATGAAGTCGTGACGAGACTTGACCGGGGACAGAAGTGTGTAGGAGTATTTCTGGATCTGGCCAAGGCTTTCGATACTGTTTGCATTCCCATGCTTTTGGATAAATTGGATAGCATCGGCATCAGAGGATCTACTTTACAACTCCTAAAAAGTTACCTAACAGGTAGAAGGCAACAAATAAGAATTGGCGGTGTCTTAAGCAAAGAAGCATCTATCACTTTTGGTGTTCCGCAGGGTAGTGTCCTTGGGCCTACTCTATTTTTATTATACATTAATGATCTTTTATTAAAAAAATCGATATCATTGTAAGGTCTTCTCCTATGCTGACGATACTGCCTTAATTTTTTACGGTGACAATTGGGAAGAAGTTAAATATAATGCTGAACAAGGTCTAAACGAAGTAATACACTGGCTTAATTGTAACATCTTGACGTTGAACATATCTAAAACTAAATACATGACTTTTTCTATTAGAAAACAAACCCAACCAAAAGACAACTTCACCATACAGTGCCATTCTTGTTCTTACCTACATGGAGTCGTTTGCAGTTGTCCCACAATTGATAAAGTTCAGGAATATAAATATTTAGGAGTAATTATCGACCAACATCTAAATTGGCATAAACATATTGACAGCCTATCAAATAGAACGAGACATTTTATATGGATTTTTAAAAAACTTCGCCATGTTGTAGAACCTGACTTACTAAAAACTATTTACTTGGCTTTAGGACAGACAAATTTTATGTACTGCATTCCGGTGTGGGGCGGTGCATGTAAGACAACTCATGCAGCTTGAAAGGGCACAAAGATCCCTTCTTAAAGTCATGTATTTCAAACCATATAGATATCCTACGCGTAGTTTATATTCGACAGTACAATTGTTAACTATAAGACAACTATATATATTATGCTCAGTGGCTCGGGTGCACCGCACCACTGAGTATAATAAATTACTCCAGAGTAAAAGAGGTAACCATGCGGTCATTAAGTCAGTCGTTTCAACTAAAACCTACTTCGCTTCAAGACAATATCAAAAACAATCAATTTATCTTTATAACAAAATTAATAAAATCCTAAATATATATGATTTACCGCTATTTCAATGTAAGCAGACCATTATTAGTTGGCTAAACAATTTATGTTATGATGATACCGAACACCTACTAAAACTACAAATTTAAAAATAAAACCAGACTAAATTTAGTTAAAGCTCTAACGCATAAATTGAACACAAACACACATATATACAAACATACTACATATATACACATACACATTTACATACACACACAAAACATCAATCAATCTATACATGCATGTCAATTTTGTATTTACAATATTATGTTTAATATTTCATTGTTACATAATATGTACATAAACTCTATTTGAAGGAGGAGGAGCGGTACTCTGAGACACAGGTCTTTGCTTAATTCAGGGTACTCAATACTATTGTAATCCGACGCATATTGTATCAATAAATTTCATTTCATTTCAATAATCATTTAATATTTAATTTTATTATTTTGATTGAAGAGTTTGTAAATGTAAGTTGTTTGATTGTGTTACATTTTCGATACTGATAACGTGAGCCCTTTAATTACTTACTTTTGTTTACGTTTATTCCTAATATCGAATTGCTGTGTGTTTTTGTTAAAGTGTTGATTGATATTTTGTTTCCTTAGATAAATTGTAAGAAATAGAAATACAGAGTGTGTGTCGTATTTGTTATTTTTTTATCTTTAACCACTTCTGATCCTTACATCAAAAGTGGGATAAAGAACACCAACGCTGCCCTCTTTTTAAAGGAAACAAAATATCAACCTTCACATTCGTATTTTTGTTTGTTTTTCTTTAAAGTCACATTTTTTTTTGTGTTTCTAAAATGGTACGTAGTACATCGCGTAGTAGTACTCGGTTTCGTTCGCGAAGTGGCTCGCGTGACCGAAGTCGACACCGTCCTCGTTATAATTCGCGTACTCGTACGAAGCGATACTCGCGCATACACTCCCGTTCTCGTGGTAGAACCCGTCGTTATTCGTGTAGTTCGAGCAATAGTACTAGATCATCTCAAAGTAAAGTTCGTCATAATTCACGACATCGCCGTCGCGGTCAACGTTCAGATTCACATTTACGTCATCAACGCTATTCTAAAAGACTATCGCGGCGTTCGTTAAGTAACTCTCAGGATAGTAGACGTCGCGAATTTAGAGAACGCACTAACTTTAGTCGAACTCCTAGTCCGCCCACAAACAAACATTTGCAACCAAATAATATGGAAACAGTTCCCACCTGTTCTAATGATATACCACACACGTCCATATGTAACATCGCGTCTAATCGGAATAGCTCTAATACAGTCAATTCTCTTCATCAAGATACGTGTCCAGAATCGGCTGGTCGGTGCTCCGAAGCATCTTTGCTTGCCCAAATTTTAATAGAAACTCTCAAATCTACTCAACCTATAAGATCACAAAATTATTTTGTGTCTTATTTTGACCCCTCTATAAATAACATCGGAGTGTGGTGCGAAGAAGTCGAACGTGCCAGAGACGCTAATGGATGGACCGATAGCGAATGTTTATCGCGAGTAGCTTCATGTTTAAAAGGAGACGCTAGATTGTGGCTTAGCAAATGGGTGACCAACGACCGAAGTTGGTCTAATTTCAAGCGCGAATTAAAAACCACTTTGCCCTACAAAATTAGATTACGCTAATATCCTTTACGATGCAATGAACATGACATCCGATAAATATCAAACTTACGCTGAATATGCACGTCGTACTCTTTTACGTTTACGAATAGTTCAGGGACTTAGTGACGAATTGAGGACGGGGTATCGATAGCCCTCAGGTTCGTGCAGCCGCTGCAAACGCGAATTTAACCCCAGACAACCTCGTTTCCTTTCTCTCTATTTACACTAAGCGAAATAAAGACAAGCCTAAGTTCCCTTCGAAGAAACCCCAATTACAAAAGCGTGGATATACTTTAAACATTAATTGTTTTGTGTGCGGCCAACGAGGTCACTTAAGTCGAAATTGTTCAAAAAAATTAAAATCTACAACTAGTTCGTCGGTTCAACGCAATACTAACATTTGTAATTTTTGTAAGAAACCGGGACACAACGAAGATGTCTGTTTCGCGAAAACACGTTCAGAACCGCGTAATTACCGTAATGTTAATCTCTGCTCCGATCGATCTAGCTCGGATGTACAAAACCGCGACATAACAACCGCTGTGGTAGAAGGTATTCCCATGGATGTTCTCATAGATAGTGGTGCTCTAAATGTCTCATTAATTTCTTCCGATGTTCTTAAGTACATTCCATGTCAACAAAAAACAACTCGTTGTATACTAAAAGGTATAAGCGACACCGAAATAGTTGCCACTTCGTTTGTTACGGTCACAGTTGAATTTAGAGACATTAGCATTGAAGTGGATCTGGTTGTAGTGCCTTTCATTTATATGAATACGCCCATCATTATCGGGACTGACGTTCTTAACCGTGACGGGTTGCCATACATACGTACAAAAGACGAACAGTATCTCACGCGTTCAGATAAACCATCATCTTGTGTAAATACAGTCACAGTTGAAAACCTCGATCAAATAAATACACCCCTTCAGGGTTCTCACCGTATTGCCTTGCATTTTGTGATTGCCGAGTATTCTGAATATTTAATTTCCGTTACTGCCACGACTACTGTAAAAACAGGGGAAATGGAAATCAAACTTACATGCACTACGCCTGTAGTATATCGTCCATACAAACTCTCTTACGCGGAAAAATTGAAGGTTAGAGAGATTACTAATGATCTTTTGAACAATGGTATAATTCGAAGATCTAAATCCGAATACGCAAGTCCAATTATTTTGGTTAAAAAACGAGACGGTTCGGATCGATTATGCGTGGATTTTAGAGCTCTCAACCGAATCACGGTTAAAGATCGATATCCATTACCTCTAATTGACAACCACATTGATAGGTTAGGGAATCACAAATACTTCTCTAGCCGTGACATGGCCACTGGTTTTCACCAGATACCCATAAAAGAAGAATGCATCCATTTAACGGGGTTTGTGACACCGGAAGACCATTTTGAATATGTCAAAATGCCATTTGGTCTAGCCAATTCACCCATAGTCTATCAGCGTATAATCAACGATACCTTACGTGACTGTATTAATGAAGGAAACGTATTGGTTTACGTGGACGGTGTGCTTTTTTTGAGTAATTCTGTATCAGAAGGGATACAGTTACTTCATAAAGTACTGTACACACTTACGCAGGCAAGTTTTTCCATTAACCTTAAAAAATTTTCCTTCTTAGTAACCGAGGTAGAGTATTTAGGCAGGCTTATTAGCCAAGGTCAGGTGAGACCGAGCCCGAGAAAAATAGATGCTCTCTTAAATACATCACCGCCTAAAAATGTGAAGCAGGTCCGACAGCTTCTTGGGCTTGCCGGTTACTTCTGCAGGTACATAAAGGGATACGCCATTAAAACCGCTCCTATAGCGCGCCTGACGAGAAAGGGTATTGACTTTCAGTGGAATGTTGAGTGCAAAGCAATTCGTCAAGAATTAATTACTCATTTGACTTCAGAACCAGTACTCACAATTTTCAATCCTCAGCTTCTAACTGAAGTACACACAGATGCGAGCAGTGTTGGCTATGGAGCAGTGCTACTACAAACCCATCCGGATGGTAAGAAACATGCAGTGTCATATTTCAGCAAGGTGACCCAAGGTGCTGAGTGTAAGTACCATTCATATGAGCTTGAGACACTTGCTGTTGTTAAAGGGCTTCAACACTTCCGACACTATTTAGTTGGCATCAAATTTGTAGTTGTTACCGACTGTAACGCTCTAAAATCCACAGAAAAGAAGAAAGATCTTGTGCCTCGTGTAGCGCGCTGGTGGATATATCTCCAGGATTTTGATTTCTCCATCGAGTATCGCAAGGGAGAAATGTTGCCTCACGTTATTGCAGCCCATTACGTCGTGGGAAAAGCCAGAGGTACCTTTTCAAACTATTCATATGGACGCATTAGGTCCACTGCCGGTGTCTAAAGGATATAAATTTATAATGGTGATGGTTGATGCTTTTTCAAAGTATTGCTTGTTGTATCCCATTTCGCGACAGGATGTAGAGGAGCTCAAAAATGTTGTCAAAAACTCAATTTCTTTATTTGGTGTACCAAAGCTTATAATTACCGACAAGGGACGTAAGTTCGAATCGACGGAATTTGCAAAATGGATCAACGAACTCGGATGTGACCTCCACCACATAACACCCGAAATGCATCATGCCAACGGACAAGTCGAGAGGTACATTCGCACAGTATTGAATATGATTCGGATCCAGGTCAACTACAGAAATGGTTCATGGTCGGACACTCTATGGAAGATTCAACTGGTTCTAAATATAACTAAACAGAAGACAATTCAATCTTCTCCACTAAATATCCTGATCGGAACTGAAGCAAGCACTCCGGTTATCCGTGCCTTGGTACGTGATGTAGCTCTTGATAGCACATCGCCCAATCGGGAAGCCTTGCGAGAAATGTCACGAAGTAGAGTTCGTACACTGCTTAAAGACAACTAGGCCAAACAGGAAAACCGCGTGAATAAAAACAGAGACGAGCCACGAAAGTTTAACCTTCATGATTTTGTTTTTGTTATTAAGTTTTCACAGGTTACTGTAAAGCTCGACCCAGGCATGCGCGGTCCATACAAAGTCGTGAAGATCTTGCCGAGTGGACGCTATGAACTAAAACTTCTTAGCGGTGGTTATGGCAAGACGACTCAAGCGGCAGCACAATACATGATACCATGGCGGGGTGAATGGTGCCCGGAGACATGTGCTGCGTTCTTTGAAAGTAAGCAATTTTAATGCCCTGTGTTTAATGATTCGTAATAGCGTGGATTTGTTCGTCTCAATCAAAGTTGGTGTTAGTTAAACTAAAAAATGAAAAAAATAATTAAACAACTTAAAATAATCAAACTCATTTTGTTTAAATATTTTTGATTTAGATGAGCAATGAAACAAATCATTAAGTTTGCTTATGAGTCACAGATACAGATGGTCTGATGAGGGAGCTGATACGGTCTTCCTCATCACGGCGTCCTCGGGCGTTGGTTCTGTTAACCAAGGCGTCCTCGGGCGTTGGTTTTGTTAACCAAGGCGTCCTCGGGCGTTGGTTTTGCTGATCAAGGCGTCCACGAGTTCTGGTTTTTATTAACCAGGGTATTATGGCGTTGACTGTGTTTACAAAGTCGTTGATAAACGTCTACACATGTCAAGTCGCCTCGTTCGTCGAGTATTATCGTTCTCGAGTCGCACTGGCGTCGACCGCTTTGGTGTCGAGTCGCCTCATGCGTTGACATATTGTTGTCAAGTCGCATTGGCGTTGACAATTTTATTGTAAAGTCGCCAGGGGCCCGTAGCATGTTTGCTAGGCGGGCAGTCGCGTTGTTTGCGACATGTTGCAAGTGGAAATTTTCCACTACAAATCCAGATCCCAGTCATGTATTAGAACAAGTACAAAAAGAGAGACGTCTCTATAGGTTGTGATGTATGAAAGCTTAGTAATGTGAGAGGTTTAGTGAGTGACGAATGAATTAAGTGACTGTTGTGTGAAAGGGGAATACTCGAAATTGAATGGAAATGATGCACTCTCTAAGTAATTAGTTCTAATTCTTTAATTCTGTTTTTAGGCGAAAATGAAAGCTCTAACCAGGCGAGTTCGGTCGAAACTTCATCCGAACTACCCGTGGATGAAAATCTGGAGGCAGGAACATCAACTTCCGAGGCGGCTGGCTGTAGCACTACGGTCGAGGGCGACCTACAGTCAGGAGAGGCCGTATAAGCTAAGATTCTTTAAATCGGACAAACAATTATAAGATAAAATTCTTTAACTCGAACAAAAAATTTTTTGCTGCTACCCAAACCGTATAAAAGGGCGATAACAGTTGTTTGGGGGCACATTCTCTTGTCGACAGTCCGAGAGGTCGGATCGCTGGTCACGTGAGCCCTTTAATTACTTACTTCTGTTTACGTTTATTCCTATGCAACCTGCATCACATACTAACCAGCTACGGGAAGAGATCCACTATTACTAAAACTAATAAAATGGAACAATACAAAATAAAAACATACGTTCTACCCACTGGCAAGATATAATAAATTCAAAGAGAGACTTCACAGAAAAAAAAAATAATACCTTTAAACTATTTGCGGACAAAAGAGTTTTTTATATAATACTTTGTCTAGATAATAAAAACTATACTAAAAAATATATATATCAAAAGAATAAAGACATCAATATAAAAAAAAAAATTAAAAATTAAAATATCCAAGCCAAAATCCTTGTGTCCAAATCAATTATTTTGTAATGACACAAGAAAAGACTTTTGTCGATTGACATTAAGTAAATAATCAAAATAACAGTGGGTAATAGTTTGAGTTTATAGTAAACAAGAGAAATGTTATATAATAACTATTTTTTAATCACTCTTTTTGTGCGTTGAGCTATTAACACCTTACTACTTAGTTTTTTATCGGCGATTGCAGTACTCGGAGATGTAGTCTTAGTGTCCGGTGAACTATAAGCGTTTTCAAGCTCCGACATCCGTTCAATTTTATGCCTTGATCCATCTGGCGAAATAACATGAATAATTCCATCACGAGTCCAACACTTATCAACACCGAATCGCTGTCTTGCTGCAAGGAAAACTTCATGTCGAATTTTTCTTAAAAACTCTGACTGTGTAACACCAGCTCCCTTAAACTTTGTCTTCGCAAACCACACCTTGTTTCTTATGGCAACATCTGCAAACTTCACAACAATGGGACGAGGTTTTTTATCATTCAAACGACCCAAGCGGTAGGATTATTTAATGCTGTTCTTGGTAAAATTGTCAAGATTCAACTGTTCATTAAGAATACGGGTTACTCGCGCTGAAGCAACTTCCGACTTTTCTTCTGGCACGCCGTGTAACAGAAGCCTTTTCCGTCGGGTACGCATCTCAAGGCGGTCAAATTACCAAGTGATGACTTCCACCTGGCGTTGTAGTGTATTCACAGCTGTAATGATGAAACTTACAATGATGAAATTTGTGTATTTTTAGTTAGTTGGGTATATAAGTGATTAATAAAGTAAATAGTAAAGGAAATATTTGCTGGGGAGTAATATGAATCACAGGTACAATATCATAACTTAATTTGCCTTTTTAATATTTATTTTTAATTGAAAATAAATAATACAGAACATATGATACGTGTTAACTCTTTTACTCGAAAAAAAAAAATCTTTTACGCGAAAAAAAAAATGATGGATTAATAGGTAAGCATAATGTATAATGATTTGGGACTACGTCACGTCACGTCGTGGACTACCTCGCGTCACGTCGTGGACTACGTCACGTCACGTCGAGGACTACGTCACGTCACGTCATCGGAGTGACAGCTGATCGTAGTGACTGTAATAGTTCTAATTTAAAATAAAATACTAAGAACATTTAATAAGTTTTATTATAGTCATTAACAGTAAGTGAGACAAAATACCAAGTGAAATCTGCAGTGGTTAAAACTAAATACAGTTATTAAACATTTATATCTTAAATAAACTTTGTGTTGTGTGTGTTACATTATACCCACTTAACTTTTATGTGATCAAAACTCAAAACAAAACTCTATACTTAATTTTTAACAGTGTCTTAAATAAATGTTTTTTTTTTGCTAGTTCTCACAGTGATTACAATCCTAAATATGAGTAGAACTAACTAAATTTAAAAACAAAATTAGACTATTTTTTACAACGCCACCTAGTATCCAGCTTCCGCACTGCTTAATATTCCTTACACATAGATCATGGGAAATAAATGCAAGCATTTTGGTAAATTTCTCGCAACGACAGATGGCGTTAAATGCACAAAATGCACGTCACGCTATCATCGCGTCTGTATTAATATCAGCCCCGATACTAAAATGAATGGAAAATGGACGTGTCGGGATTGTGAGGGGAGTCCTAAATTATGTACCCCCGTCCAGGCTCCATCCCGTCACCACGAGGAAAACATCAATGATACATTTGCTGATGCAAATGTTGGCGAGGATTTTTCGGCAGCACTGCGAGAGATTCGATTACTACGAAAGGAGATGGCGTCTGTCTCTCGAGAGATATCCTTCTTTCGAGAAGAAGTGTCCCGGTTGAATGCAAGCATGACAGAATTTAACAGTCGCCTAACATCGGTGGAAGATAGAATTTCTGCTTTGGAATCGCAGGATACGGGCAATCAAAGCCAAGCAGAAGAGAGAACCAAAGCAGAAATTTCGCGCTTGCGGATGGATATTAATGACAGGGAGCAGGAACATTTAGCGACGGATTTTGAATTGGCCTGCATCTCCGAATAGCCGGGAAAGAATATATATAACACCGTGCTACTATGTGTGAAGAAGGTCGGCATCGAACTTACCGATTAAGACATCGTGAGCGCGGAGCGCTCGGGACCGCGACGTTCCGTAGCGGCCGACGGCGGGCGAGAACGACCGCGTCCCATAGTGGTGCGGTTGACGCGCCGCTCACTGCGGGACGAGCTGCTGCGAGCGGCGCGCGTGCGGCGCAGTGTGGATACGTCCGGCATTATTGATGGGGAGCCGCGACGTTATTATATCAATGAACAGCTCACACCTTTCAATCGCTACCTTTTATTTAAGGCGAGAGATGAAGGTAACAAGAGGGGTTGGCGTTTTGTGCGGACGAGAGGAGGTAAAATATTTATTCGGCGTAGCACTGATACACCTATCTATCGTGTCCGTGCGGAAACAGACGTACATAAGTTATTTTGCAACAATTTGGATTAGGCTTAATTTTATATAAAAATAATGAGTACTTATTTTTTGTTGTGAAGTGCAATATTCGCTATTTCTCTTTGTTTATTTTTAGTTATACTTTTAATTACGAATTACTTGTAACTTTAACACATTATATTATATATAGTTGCTTTGTTTATGTTATGAGTGGGATGTCCAAGTTTAAACTACACAACTTTACAAACTTATATAAATATTCTTATTATACTTACACATTATACTATACATCATTATTTAACTTTAATATATTCATTTTTTCCGTATTTACACATATATCTATAAAAAAAATTTTCATCATGAATACATATTTATATTTAGATATTATCGAGTTACTTAGTAAAGTTTTTTCTTTCGTTGCCTGGGGTGCGTAAGTTAAGAATTGGTTTTTTGAATCCAGGATATCTGGGGGGACACCATGACGAATTCATGTTGGCTATTAACCGTCATGATGTAGATATCATAGCCTTAAATGAAACTTGACTGAGAGAGGGTGAGGAGGGGCGAGCGCCCAATATCCCGGGATATCGTCTGCGCCACAAGCCGCGCCCTACTGAGGTGCGTCGCCGTGGTGGTGGGGTGGGCTATGACATTAGTCAAGGAATAACAGCGCGAACTCTTGTTCACCATTCGCCATCTCCGGACATAGAACAAATGTGGCTTAGTGTGAACGTAGGTGGGAAAAAGTAAGTCATAGGCACTGCATATCGACCTCCGTGGTTAAACACACGTACGTTTTTTGACGGACTTACAGAAATGTTCACTACACTCTGTAATTATGACCATGTAGTACTGACGGGTGATTTTAATATTAATTTTTATGACTCCAATAATTACTGTACACGTATGCTATGTGACTTACTAACGTACACGAATCTAAATCAAATTGTAAATGAGCCCACCCACTTCACTACTCAGAGTGAGACACTGATAGACTTAGTCTGTGTGGATGGTCACACTAGTGAAGTATGTGTAGACTATATACACGAGCTTAGCAGTCATGCATTCTTGTAATTTGAATTTAATATACGCAAAGATAAACCTAAGCCTCTTCTAAAATTCTATATAAAAATTGGTAACATTACTGAAAATGATCTCAAAAGTACCTAACAAATTTCAATCAACAATGCCTTAATTTATATGACGTAAATAGTCTTGTTTGCCAATTTAATAGTATTTTACTATCTGTTTTCGATACCTTAGCACCCCTGATATGTGGACTTTTTAAAGAGTCCCAATATCCGTGGATCAGTTACAACATCAATGAAATGATTCGTACTCGTAATGAGGCACACACAAGATCGCGAAATACTCAGAAAGATAGTCACATAGCATATTATAAGAATTTGAAAATAGAAGTTGGTATGGCAATCCATAGAGAGTGCATACTTTACTCAATTCATAAAAAAAAACGCTAACTGCCTTACTACAAAAGATTAAAACAGACGTTAAACGCGCGTCTAAGACAGTTTTGAGTTAAACATGCTTTAGACATAGATTTTTAAGTGAGTTTAATAGACGTTTAAGTGAGTTTAATAGATGTTTAAAACCTATTTTTGTTTTCAAATGTAACGTATAACATTTTATCAATAAGTTTTTTTATGAGTTTATTCGCTGTTAAGCAATTTAGATAATATTTTAAGCAATGTTTAAATCTAAAACACTAGACAACAGCTAGACACGTGTTCAACATGGTTTTAATGCTTCTTTTGTAGTATGACAGTAAGAGACCGCAGTACATCTGGAAGCACTTAAAGAATGTTCTAGCATTTTAGAAAAAACGCGATTGCAGTCTACCACGTCATTTGTCAGAACCGAATAATCTTAACAGTTTTTTTCTCGACTTACCCGGAAATAGTGACGTGACATCTAGTGATATACATTTCTTCACTAATAATAGACATTTTTCACATTGCTTTATGGATTATTTATTATGCATTATTTAAATCAGGTAGGAGGTAGAATCTGAATTATGGAAAAAAGCAATAGTAAAACCCATTCCAAAAGTTGATAACCCCATAAATATAAGTGATTTTAGGCCCATTAGTATTTTACCTACCCTATCAAAAGTTTTAGAAAAAGTTGTGTGTTGTCAACTTACACACCATTTAGAAACTTATGACATTCTTCCTTGTGTCCAGTCAGGATTCAGAAAAGGTAGAAGTACTACTACAGCTCTAGCTAACGTAGTTGATGATATACTGAGAGCACAAGATACCGGAGAAGGTACCATATTGGTACTTCTCGACTTTTCACGTGCATTTGACACCATAAACTTAACATTGTTGCTGGCTAAGCTTCACTATTATGGCTTTAGTACAGATACTATTAAATGGTTTGATAGTTATCTCAAAAAAAGATCACAGGTTGTAGAAGTAACTCGCGAGGATGGGTCTAAATGTGTTTCTAGTAGTAGAACTACCACGAGGGGGGTGCCGCAAGGCTCGATCCTTGGGCCTGTACTCATCTCTCTCTCTATTGTGCCGATATCATCAATTCTATTAAACATTGCAAGTATCATATTCACGCCGATGACATACAATTATACATATCTTTTAAACCTGCAGACTTACACATAGCGTTAGATAAGATCAATGAATACTTAAAAAGAATTGCTGCATGGTCCAACTCAAATTGTTTAGTACTAAATCCGAAAAAAAACTAAATACATGATTTTGGGGACGCCAAATCAGGTACGGAAAATTGCAAGCCTATCCCCAAATATCAAACTAAATAACATTGAGGTCGAACGTGTCACAGAAACACGAAACTTAGGAGTGGTAATGGATGAGAATTTACGTTTTGATAAACACATTATGCTCTCTGTCAGTAATTGTTTTTATCGATTAAAGCTATTATATCAAATACGAAAATATATAACACCTAAGGTGAGAATAGATTTATGCGAGGCACTTGTACTATCAAAATTAAACTATGTTGACACTGTAACAGGCCCGAGGTTACTTGTGCGTACTAAAAATCTCATCCAGAAGGTTCAAAATGCCTGTACTCGATACTGCTTTAACGTTCCACGACGCTCACATGTTACGCCATTTTTGAACTCTGCTAAGATATTAAAAATGGATTATCGCAGGCAATTACATTTCGCTACTTTATTGTTCGGGATAGTGAAATACAAAATGCCTCCATACCTCTATCACAAATTAAAATGGACATGCGAACAGAGACTAACCCACGAAACAAGAGCCTCGTCCTACTCGTTGATCATGCCATCATATAAGACCACCGCTTTTCGAGGTAGTTTTATTTACACTGCGACAAAGTGCTGGAACAACCTGCCGCCACCTTTTCGAAACCTGAAGACAATAAATGTTTTTAGAAACAAATTTAAATTGTATTTAATGGATCTTCAATTACAATCACAATAAACATATATATTTACATTCTATGTTTCTTAGCACTTTGTCGTCTGTAACGCTCACCTGACTGATATGGCTCGTAGGTAAGCTGGCTGTGCTCCGGTACTCTCAGCAGGTATGGTATCTTTGTTTAATCGCGTTGGTTGTGGATCGTGGTGTGGTCGTTGATTATATTGAAGTTTCGGTTTAACTCTTCTTATACCTCCAGGCTATTATAATAAAAAAATGTAGTTAGAAAAATATTGTATTAGATTACATCATATTATATTACATCATATTATATTATTGAAATATATCTATTATATTCATATTTACATATGGAAGCGAATAAAATGTATTAATTACTTATATTTTACACATATTAAATAACAACTATTTAATAACTATTTAAAAACTTACCCCCTGCAGTACTTGTTTTATACTTTTTTTTAATTATTCATCGATGTCTTAAAATGGTGTATACAAAATTTAAACCCTCTTATTTTTGATAAATTGCAATAATCTAGTTAATAAAGTTGTCACTTAAAATTACCCACATTATTACGGTAAGGCCGTATTTATTATGGTGACGTTCGATCAAGCAAGCGTCCAATCTTTGACTAAGGTATTTAGTTGTTTTCTTATTAATTTTTTGTAATCCTTTTTCTTCAATTTATATTATTATACATTGTTATACTCATATTTACGTAAATTTTATGAATTTAGATATATCCACTATTTTATTTTTTATAATTATATACATATATAATTTCACTTCTTGCGATGTGACGTGCGTAGTTGTTGGCGGCCACAGAATACCAGCGTTGGAACTCATCATAACGATGATTTTCAACATAATGCTGAGTGGCTTACCAATTTCGGCATCACATATTGTTTTATTTTATTTTATTTTATTTTATTTTATTTTATTTTATTTTATTTTATTTTATTTTATTTTATTTTATTTTTGTTAGGAAAACTTACAGCTATAATAACAATTTATTGCTTAAACTATACAACTATAAGCCAATTACAAGTTTTCACAATTAGCAACTAAGTAAAATGATTGAACATTTCCAAAGTGGGCGCAAGTATACCTAAATATTACTATGGAGTACTAATGTATGCATAACAACAAGATATATATGTATATTGAGAGTTGAGTAAGTTATTAATGTGCATCATTATAATCACTTAGCTCCAAAAATTTTGTTATTAATTGACGGCGTACACTGTTTATATTGCTCCAAAATAAATCTATGTTAGGTTCGTTGTAAATTGAATTTATAAGACGGGAAACGCGGGTGATTAAGCAGTTTCGTCCAATATTTGTCTTAGATGAAGGAACATGTAAAATAGCTTTATATCCTGATATACAAGGAACTGCTAACTTAAATTTAGAGAGTAATTCAGGGCAATCAATTAAACCTCTAAAGATATTTAATAAGAAGCAACTATCTGCAATTTTTCTACGGATGAATAAAGGAACAAGATGCAAATCAGTACAAGCTCTTTTATAAGATGATTTTGGAAGCTGAAATTTGTTTGCAATGAACCTAATGAACTTACGTTGAATAGATTCCAATTTGTCTTGATACGTCAGATAAGAAGGATTCCATATTTGTGAAGCATACTCAAGGTGGCTACGTACTAACGAACAGTATAGAACTTTTATGGTTTTCATTTTTTTGAATGGTTTACTGGCACGAATAACAAAACCTAATGCTTTATATGCTTTATTCGTGATGTGATTTATATGCTGATCAAAAATAAGTTTCGCATCATATATAACACCAAGATCTTTTACTGTGTTCGATCTAGGTATTGAACAATCTTTTAAGCGGTAATCAAAATGGAAAGGTTGTCTTTTTCTGGTAAAAGAAATTAAATTACATTTTTTTACATTAAGGTCTAATTTATTTAATTTACAATATTTATCCAAGTTAGGGAGATCATTTTGAAGAAGGACTGCATCATTAGTATTGTTAACAATACGATAGGCTTTTAAATCGTCTGCAAAAAGTAGAAAGTTCGAATTTGTAAAACAATTATCTATATCGTTATTGAAAATTATAAACAGAAATTCATTATTGGGTCAATAATGAACCTTGCGGAACACCAGAAGGTACAGTCATCCAGTTAGATTTAAAACCATTAAGTACAACTGATTGTAATCTGTTATTTAAGTATGACGAGAACCATCGAAAGAGATCACCCCTAATTCCCACATTAGCCAACTTAAGCAAAAGTAAATGGTGATCTATTCGATCGAATGCTTTACTACAATCTGTATATACCACATCAATTTGATTATGGTTATCCAGATTTGTAGCAAGAAAATCTGAAAATAATGTCAAGTTAGAAACAGTTGATCTGCCTTTTACAAATCCATGTTGGTGCTGACTAATATGAGACTTAAATGCGCTGTAGCATTGGTCGTATACAATTCGTTAAAATATTTTCGCTACAAGACAGATTTTCGAAATTGGTCGATAGTTTTCGACCCTGTGTTTTGGACCATTTTTATGAATAGGAGAAATGTAAGCTGATTTCCACAGTAACGGCATATGACCTTCATGTGTAGATCTTCTAAATAGGATTGATAGTGGTAAGGCTAACTGAGCAGAACAATTGATAAGAAATTGTGCAGAAATTGCATCAGGTTCAGCCGATTTATTATGTTTAATTGACTTTAGAGCCTTTTCAATTAATTTGGAAATAATTTATATTGTAGTGATATCATTTTTTGTAGAATAGATTAATGTTGTAGGTTCATTACTTAGTATAGATGTTGCAGTCGTTTTTTGATAAGTCGAGTAAAAGTATGATGAGAACAGCTCACAAACGCCTTCACCAGAATTAGATGAAACATTATTATACGTCATTGAATTCGGAAAGTAATTAGTTGAATATTTGGAAAGACTTCGCTTCATATACGACCAAAAAAGTTTCGAATTATAACTAATTGATTCTTGAAATAAAACTATTTTAAACGGGTTTAAATCGCGTACATTAATTATTTTTATCATCCCGACGTTTCGAGCACTTTCCAGCGTTCGTGGTCACGGGTAGACTAAGGTGACATTTGTCTATTTGAGGTTTTAGAAAATATTATTTACAACTACTGCCAACGGTTTCTTAGATGGTATCTTGAATAACGTTCCGGTTGCACGCAGAAGGCACTAACTGTATCTTTTAGTCTTGCAGTCTATTGGACTTGGGATTTTAATTTTTTAGGGTTCCGTACCTTAAAAGGAAAAACGGAACCCTTATAGGATCACTTTGTTGTCCGTCTGTCTGTTTGTCTGTCTGTCTGTCTGTCTGTCTGTCGGGATGTCAACCCTTTTTTCTCAGAAATGCATGGACGTATCATGTTGAAATTAATATCATATACTCAAGTCTACGATGACATGCGGCCGTGAAAATATTAAAGTTCTAAGTCAACGCAATCAAAAGATAATGGCAAATATGTCGAATATTTTGACCATTTTTGCGTTTTCGCAAGGAAATCAAAACCTATAGGGTACTTCCCATTGACCTAGCAAGACGAAATTTGGCAAGAAGTAAGATCTTATGGTACGAATAAAGGAAAAAATCTAAAAACTGTAAATTTCTGTATGTATGTGTGTCTGTTTGTAAGTTTGTCTTTCAACTTTTTTCTCAGGAACGCGTGAAGGTAACAAATTTTTATCAATGTCAAGTATTTAGAGCTATAATTACTAAGAGCTGTGAAAAAATCAGACTTCTAAGTTAACACAGTCAAAAGATACGGTCATTTACGTCGCATATTTTAAGTATTTTTAAGCGTTTTTAACGTTTTCACAAGGGAATCAAAACCTACAGGGTACTTCCCATTAACCTAGCATCATGAAATTTGGCCAGGAGCATGGTCTTATAGTATAAATAATGGAAAAAATCCGAAAACTGTAAATTTCTGTTCGTGTGTCGGTCAATCTGTACATCTGTCTTTCAACCTTTTTCTCAGGAACGCGTAAATGTATCAAGTTGTAAATTATATCAAATATTCAGAGCTGCATTCACTTGAAGCTGTTAACAAAACCTAAATTATAAATCAATACGTATCCAATTAATTAAAAACGCATTATTTTTGGAAAATAAACTAAGTTTGTGTGTAAGATAATAGAGCGTATCAAGCGGAAAATAATATAATCTTAGAATTAAAATTATATGTACTTAAAACAAATTAACATAGAAGTTGATCACGGTCAAAAAACAATTTTACAATCAATGACGAGAAATTTGTATCAATACGAAAACATAGGGGCAGCAAACCTTTATAAACAACGCAATGCAATCTATATGCCGCAGCTAACAAAATGATAGCGCGATTCAGCGTACAGTCAGCGCCATCTCTGGACAATATTATGACATTACGTAGATAAAATTCTCGATTAATGTTACTAGAGGTAACATCATTTTAAAATTTAAAATTTAAGTTAAAACTGTCCAAATATTTTAAGTACAAATAACAATTAATTTCGCAATAAGCAAACAGCCTATTGACAAATAAATATTTAATCTTATTGTTTTCATGAAAAAGTGAGTTAAAATTATTCTAAATATGAAAATAAAGAAATAATAAATAAAAAATATTATTTAAACGCGCTAAAAATAATAAAATAAACTATTCCTTTAAAAGTTTCATCATCAATTATCGTTAATTTTATCGTCATTACATAATTTACATTAAATATAAAAGCTTCACACGATTTGATTTAAGTACTCGTATTAACTTAGTTCGAAAATTTAAAAATTAAATTCAATCAAATCGAGTAAATTAGTTTACTTCTTACTACTGTGTAGATAATACATGTAAGTCTTCTGGTTATTAGTAATATAAGTTTTTTTTATAAAAAAACAATTAGTTTTATTCGAATTAGGGACTACTTATTTTCGTCTTGGCAACACTAATATATACTTTGATCGATAATGTAAATCTAAATATTTTACGAACGTAGTGTAGTGGAAGTGGAGTGTAGTAGAATATAAATAAAAATAAAACAAGAATAAAATAAAATGTAATTATGTATATAATAATTGATTATTTTTAACCGACTTCGAAAAAGGTTTTATGTTCGGCTGTATGTATTTTTTTATATTTTTACACCGATTTTTCCGTCATTTGTGAACCGATTTTCAATTTTTTTTTTTGTTTTAAAGGGTATACTTCCAATTTGGTCCCATTGTCATGAAGTCAGGATCTGATGATGGAATCCTGGAGAAATCGAGGGTAATCTTCAAATATTATAGGCATACCTTTACCGATTTAGGTATTTTTGACAGTAACTCATGCATTTGCTCACGAAAAGCTACATTTGATGAGGTGGAGCTGATGATGAAGATTACAAATGGGTACCGGAACCACTTAATAACGAGTATTTTACGTGTTTCTATTCGATTGCTTCAATATGATTGCTAAGCAATTTATTCTCGGCACAATGTATACGGTGAAGTGGAGCTGATGATGCGATACCAGGAGAACTGCCATTGAAAAACATAATATTAGTCTACCCGTGACCACGAACGCTGCAAAGTGCTCGAAATGTCGGGATGATAAAAATAAATAATATACGCGATTTAAATCCGTTTAAAACAGTTTTATTTCAATGAATAATAATCGCGAAAATCTAAGACAACCATAAGGTACACAAGGTAATTAAAAAGCGGAAAAATCTTCAAGATTTAATTTTCGTAATTGACCAACTATTTTTATTTATATACCTATTATTTCTAGCCAATATGGCTAAAGCGGCTACAAATGGTTTGAGTTTATGGAGGGCTGAGACGTCGCGTCCGTTGGTGGACCTTTTGATGACTAATTTTTATCGCAAATTTGCACTTTAAGTCTAAGTAAGAACCCTCTGTACGGAACCCTCGGTGCGCGAGTCCTACTCGCACTTGACCAGTTTTAATTTTTTTAATAAGTGGATCCCAGGTGTTCGAAAGTCTCCAACCATCTTCTCTATTGAAGTTCGGATGTTTTTGAATTTCAATAGCCTCGCGTATCATTCTAGGAATGAAACTGTGTTCTCTAGCGAGGATCTGTGGTTTATCAAATCGGATAAAATGGTTAGGTTTATCCAAAGCATATTCACAAACTGCAGACTTTGAGGAACGCCTATTTTTGACATCTCCTATGTGTTCCTTGACCCTAGTACCGATGCTTCTCTTTGTTTGGCCTATGTAAGATAAACCACACTCACATTCGAGTTTGTATACTCCCGCAGTCTGTAAAGGAATATTACTCTTGATAGGTCTCAAGACCTGGCTCACTTTCTTATGAGGCTTGTAGATGGTTTTAATCGAAGCTCGCTTCAAGATGTTGCCAATTCTGTCTGTAACTCCCTTCACATATGGTCGAAATGCAGGTTGTCGCTTAACTGTGGGTGGCTTGATACGGCTTCTACGATGCTGGCGAGGCATGGGCAGCTTGTTCTGGTGGAGTGCAAGCTTGACGTGGTGTAGCTCGTCCTCTAGGTGTTCAGCATCGCAGAGATGGTGGGCTCTCTAAAACAAAGATTTGCCAACGGTAGCTAACTGACTAGGGTGGTGGTGTAAGTCACCATTGAGTTATTTATTAGTGTGTGTGGGTTTCCTATAAACTGTGTGACTTAATGTATTGTCAGGATTCTTGATAATAAGAATGTCAAGAAAAGCTAAAACATTATTTGCCTCTAATTCCATAGTAAATTGAATATTATTATTAATAGAATTAAGATGTTGTAAGAATGCAAACGTCATATCACTAGGTAATATTGTGAAAGTGTCATCTACGTACCGCTTGTAAAACCGAGGTGTGATTGGTCCGAAGTGAAGAGCCCTCTCCTCCAGTTCTTCCATGAATAAATCGGCGACCACGGGGGATACTGGAGAACCCATTGCAACTCCGTCGACTTGCACATAGAATTCATCATTCCACAATAAATATCCAGATGTAAGGCAGTGATGTAACAGCTCTGCATACTCGATAGGCATGTTTTTTGTTTGTAGCTTCCTCTTGACAATTTCGATGCAGTCTTGTATAGGTAGGTTAGTAAACAATGACTGGACATCAAAACTAACCATTGTCTCATTGTTGGCTAATTTGAAATCTTTGATTTCACCAACAAACTGGTAAGAATCCTTCACATAAGCTTCCGTGTGTCCTCGGAGTGGTGATAATATCCTTGCTATGTGTTGAGCCAATCTATATGTTGGTGTATCGATTTGGCTTACAATAGGACACAACGGAGCACCAGTTTTGTGTATTTTAGGTAACCCATACAATTTTGGGGGCTTAGCACATGTAGGCACGAGTGTTTTTTTATCCAGATTTAACTTTTCTTGATGTTTAGTTATTAACGCGAATGTCTTTTTGAGAATAGTATTAGTAGGGTCTTTTGTTACTTTTTTATAAGTTTTTTCATCCGATAAGATCGCGGTAATTTTCTGGTTATAGTCACACGTATCCATCACAACGGTCGCGTTTCCCTTATCTGCCCGGAGGACTGTAATGTCTTTATTATTGCGTAAGTTCTTCATTATGTGTGAGACTTCAGCTAATTCATTTGATAATACTAGGTCTAGCGCGGTTAAAATTATTTTTTATATTATTATATTGATTTAGGTTACATATATTCAATATATTAATAAAGTAAGTTATATGATTTTCATAAGGATTAAACGGTTGAAGACCCTCATCTGAATCCATCCAAATAATTGAACTCATATTGAAATCCCCTTAAATTAAAAATTTATCAGTAGTATGATCATTTATTATTTTTTCAAGATTATATAAAAAATTTTGGAGATGCTGAATAAATGAATTTCCACGATTTTCAGAACATAGATATATCGTACAAATGTGAAGCCGCGGGGAAGTAATAGAGTTCTGTTTACCAGGCGATACTGTTATCCATATGTCCTCCGCTGAGGACTGCCACTCCGATTTGCACACAACAGAAAGATCCCTTCTAGTGGCTATGACTACTCCGCCTCCCCTGGTTTGATTCGTATTATTATAATTACGGTCACGACGCCAAACAGAATATCTAGTATCAAACAATTCAGTATCTTAATATTCTCCATCAACCAAGTTTCTGTCAATGTAATTATATCAAAATTATTTAACAATACAAAAATATTACTCTTTGTTCGCAAACCGCGAACATTCTGATGAAAGATATTCAGATTAATTACGGTGACATAGTGCATCATTGACTAAACAGAAGCTAATTAAATGTAATATATTAATGCAAGAATAATTATTACTGCAATATAAACAGTGCCGCTTATTTAGGTATATGTAATTTTTTGATGCATCAATACTGTTATCGATTTTAGAACTAAGATTATTATAAGATTTTTTAAAATTAGCAATATGGACTACAATACACTTTTTAATATCTCCATCTACAAACAGATACATATAAAGAATATGAGAATTCATTCTTAATACGAGTTTAAAGTACTTATTCCTAAAACAATATACTACATAATAAATTTTAAAACAAAACACAAATCTTAACAACAAATGTAGGTAATTTAAATACAAATAACAACATTTACACCCAATGTTATTCATAAAGGCAAATGAATAGTTTATAAAAAATACCTGGCCGAGCATCGAACAAAAGAGTAAGAGATAAGGAAGTCTATGGTTCTCAATCTTTCAGCTTGAGTATTAATCAATTTATTTTTGAACCTTGCGTATATTAGAATATAACAAATTAGTAATAATTTAAATAAGAAAATTATTTTATTTTAAGTAGGTCTTTTTCGTTTTTGATATTTACCACGGGTGACATCTCGTTTCTGCGTATCAATATTTTTGAATGTTTTACCCAGACAAAAAGATAGTTTTTTTCTTTCGCTAAACATTTTGTCTTTGTTAGTAGCTGTTTGTTTTTAACTGTTAGGTGGTCATTTGTATAAATTCGATTTCTTCCTGGAATATCAATATCGGATGAATATAGAGTTTTAATGGCTTTTCCAGCAGCCACAAAGTCTTCTTTAGCATACCTATTTATAAAAGAAACTACGATGGGCTTGAGTTTATTATCTGATGAGTCACGAGCCTGTATACGTGCAATAAAATTTATACTGTTCTTGTTAATAGGATACATATGTAATTTTCGCTCCGATCTTTGCAATAATGTCAAAGAGTTTTCATTTTGTTTCATAGGTACACCTTTTATCTCTGCGTTATTTAACCTAAGCCATTGATCCTTTTCGTCCAACTGATCTTCTAATTTTGAAATAGTTAGTTTCATTTCTGATATATTTTCTTGACCAGCCTCAACTCGACTAACCCTGGTTTCTAAGTTTTCGATCTTATTAGCGATCTCATAGACTGACGACTTCAAAGCTGTTATATCGGATTTGATACATTGTATGTCGTTCACTAAACCGGGCAAAGGCTGAAGCTGATCGGACAGCTTAGTTAGCTCAGCCATGATCTTTTCCATTGTTGGTTGTGGATCGTGGTGTGGTCGGTTTTGTTTATCTTTTATCTTTATTTTAGCTTTTGTTCTGTATTTTTATATTCTTGTTTTTTTTTTTAATATTATTTTTACATGTAAAATGTGTGTCCAAATAAAGGTTTTTTTGATTTGATTTGATTTGTATTATTTACTGAGAGTGCAAGCATACCAGTATTACGTTATCAATGTAGAAAGCCTAGATCTGAACAAAATATTCCCGCACATTCCTCCCGTTTAGTTAATATCCCTATCTATTATCCTGGTGGTGATGTATTTATACCTTCACAATTTTTATGTAACTGCATTATTCAGGACTGTATTACGACTGTAACTGACAGGACTGGTATAGTAGAAATCAAAAACATAACAGACAAGGACGTGACCCTTTCGCTTGACCAACCAGTTAAATTAAATCTATGTAATATCGAGTGCACGCGTACCGAACAAGACCTAGACCGCGTTAAAGAAGTACTATCTCGACTTCAAACTGACCATTTAAACGCTGAAGAACGAGCCAATCTACAAATTGTTTGTGCTCAGTATACAGACGTATTTTATATAGAAGGCGAACCCCTTACGTTCACTAATAAAATTAAACACCACATTAGGACCCATGACGAAATTCCAGTATACAATAAAAGTTATCGCTACCCCTACGTACATCGACAGGAAGTTAGAGACCAGATAGCCAAAATGTTAGAGCAGGGTATTATACGACCATCAGACTCAGCATGGAGTTCACCTATTTGGGTGATCCCTAAGAAAGTAGACGCCTCGGGTAGACAGAAATGGAGACTTGTAGTGGACAGACTAAATATGACAGAAACCCCATAAGACCTCAATTTAATATTGTACCACCTGCAACTAAACCATTGGAGATAGTTCACATGGATATATTCACTGCTCAGAATGAGAAGTACTTGACTTTTGTAGACTCTTTCTCGAAATACGGACAGGCTTATTGTAGGATCTTGGGCTCGTACTATTCCCGCCAAATCGACGGGAAGTTCGCCAAAGTGCCGCCATGACTGCGCGGGCGCTGGTGTCGCCCCGTTCATCGAGAGTTTTCGAATCGCACACCGCGAGCTCCGACAATAATTAAAAAATAATAAAGAATTGTGTTGTTATGTGTATGGATTTGATGGATTCTGTTGTGAATTGCTTTGAACTATAATATATAGTGGAATCCAATCGTCCCGGGACGTTATTCAAGTGATTTCAATACCCTGGTGGCGGCATTGGCGGTAAGTCTTTGAGCTCAAGAGTTTTTTTAAAGCAATTTAACGAATTACCATACCACTGAACTATCGAAGTACCCAACATTTTGGTCATTCGACCGGGATTCATCCAGTTACGAAATCAATAATATCTTATTTTCAAGTATTATTCAAAGTATTATTCGATTTATCGTAATATCAAAGTATTTAATCAATCTTTATATACACATTCTACACAGTTCATACATACATATATTAAGTTATATTCAATAATATTAATCATACCATACATATTTCAACATACATTATTAGATTTCAAATTTTCAATATTACGATATTAATTCTCATTATTACGCTGTCGCACGGTCCGCCATTCCTAGGACGCGGCGTCGTTTAGTTTTACCTACATTTTTATAATAATTCAAAATGCCTAAAACAGTCGATAAAGATTTGCTTTTATTACTACAACCTTTTATTATCAAAAAAGAATTATATTTTATGCGAATACAATCATTATATGATTTATCTAAAAATGTTTTAAACAATCCGGATCTCATCGATAATTTTTGCTCGAGATTTAAAGACATTGAAACATGGCGTAATTTATACGAAAAAGCAGTTCATGAAATTATTTCATTGAATAAAAAACACGATCCCGATTATTTGCCATCATATAATGATATTGAGAGTTTTGATACACTTTATTATGCGATTCAATCAGTTGCATCAAAAATTCAGAGTTCAAATAAAAACATTATTAAACCTGAAACGAATAATAATATTTCCGCGAAACCTAGGTTACCTAAGATCGAAATATTTCATTTTGATAGTTCACTTGAAAATTGGCCTACATTTCGTGATACGTTTACTAGCTTAATTCATAATCAGTAAATCAGTAAATATTTTATTCAGTAAAAAACTTATCACTATTACATAAGTTGTTGGAACCTTCTTTTAAGTATAACAATACCCGTGCCAGAAGGTTCCGCTCCTCCATAACATATAATGGGTGGTGATTAGTTTTTAACCTTAATAGTACTTACAAATTAGTTTACATAATCTTTTTAGTAAATTAAAATTAAATTATGTCTATTGTGTGTGTGTGTGTGTGTGTGTGTGTGTGTGTGTGTGTGTGTGTGTGTGTGTGTGTGTGTGTGTGTGTGTGTGTTTATGTGTGCTTGTGAGTGTGTTTGTGTGTGTGTGTGTGTGTGTGTATGTGTATTTTTATTTTCGTTTTTTTTTTTTTTTTTTTATGTGTAAATATTTAATAGCGCTTCAGTCTCATCATAACTCAGTCTTTTTAGCCATTCTGTGAGAATATTTTTACATTTCATATATCGCATTGGGTATATTTTCAGTTTTTTGTTAATTAAATTATACAGATATGCCGAGCCTCTGCAGAATTGCCTTTTAGCAATTTTAGCAAACATTGTATTTTCTTTTAGGAAATGACAGACTGTGCCAATGCAGTATAAGTTTTAAGTATTATTTCTTTTGTAGCTACGTGTCTAAGAATTTTAAATATCCATATCATTTTCCTTACTCGATTTGATATAAGTTCAATATGTGCATACCAAGACAGACGTTGATCTATAACTATACCTAAGTATTTAGTAGATGTTACTTTATCTATAGAAGCGCATGGACAGTTAGTATTTAAATATTGATTACATTTATGAATTTTTATATTAAAATTTAATTCCGGTTGCGTTTTGTTATAGAGGCTAAAGCAAATGTAATCGGTTTTAGTTATATTTAATGTAAGTAAGTTATCTTCTAGCCATTTAGCCACTTTCCGTAATCCATTATCTGTGGCATGACGTACTTTATCCCATGTTGACGCCCAGAACACTATCGCAGTGTCATCAGCATACGAAAAAACTTGTGCATTATCTAGTTTTAAATTACTTAAAGCATTTATATATATAAGAAATAGGGTCGGTCCCAGTACACTGCCTTGAGGGACTCCATAAGGAATATTACTGTCACTGCTTACATAGGAACCAATTCTAACTTTCTGCGTCCTATTAGTTAAGTAGTCTTTAAATAAAGATAATGGAAGTCCCCTTATACCAACATTCTCTAGTTTCTGGACAAGAATAGGAACAGAAACGGTGTCAAACGCTTTTTTTAGATCAAGAAAGACAGTAATACACTTTTGGCCTTTGTCTAAGTTATTTACAATTAAGGAAGTCAACGCTGTGATAGCGTCTTCAGTGGATTTACCTTGTCTAAATCCAAATTGAGAGTCCGAAAGAATATTATATTTTTGAAGAAAATTAATTAATCTGGTGTTTATTAGTTTTTCAAGAATTTGTGAAAGCGCAGGTAGCACTGAAATAGGCCTGTAATTATTAACGTCGCTTCTGTCTCCATTCTTGTACACGGAAGTAATAATTGATTGCTTAAGATATTTAGGAAACACCCCATTTCTAAAACAAAGATTAACCAGATGTGTTAAAATTGGAACCACCAGAGTTCTGGACATTTTTAAAAATTTAGTACTAATGTTGTCCCAACCCGGGGCACTTTCAGTTTTGAGAGTTGAAATTGTATTATTAACTTCGTCTATATCAGTTTCTAATAGCACAAAAGATGAAGGTTGTAATGGGGAAGGTTCGTGTGTGATTGTTTGTATTAAGCTAGAGCTAGGCTGAATCTGTTCAGCAAGTTGTATACCGATATTAACGAAAAAGTCATTCACATAGTTTATTGAGTCAGTAGGCGTAGTTTTAATATTTAGTAATTGTTTATTTTCTTGTTTTATTTGTTTTAAATTAGTTATACTTTTTATATTTTCCCAAAGTTTTTTATTATTTTTCAAAGATTTCTTAAGCTGTTCTCTGTTATATTGACGTTTTAGTTTTTTAATTAAATTGTTACATAAGTTACGATATCTTTTGTAGGTTATGCTTAATATTTCATTAAAGGGATCCTTTCTTAGTCGTTTTTGCATACTATTCCTGTTTTTTATACATTTAAGCATACCCTGTGTCATTCAAGCCTTAATTACACGTTTTGTTTTAGGGATACGAACAGTATTTGTATTTTCATGTAATGATTGCTGAATTTTCTTAATGAGACTTTCGACAACACTGTTAGGATTATTACAGAACAGTAAGTTCGACAAGTTTTTTTGAGCAAGATCCATAACTGCTTTATCATAATCTAATACTGTTTTGGTCTTACTGGATTTATGGATTTCATTCAAACTTGTTATACATAGGAAGACCATGGAATGATCTGACACTGTAGTGTTTAAGACTGCAATTATGGCACTATTATATTTTTTATCCAATTTTAAAATACAGTGATCCAGACAACTATTTTCTCTAGTTGGTAAGTAATGACCCGATAATAATCCCAGCATAGATAACATATTTAAGTAATTAATTCTATTATTTCTTTCATAGTTTTGTTCAGTTGGTTTACAAATCAAATTTATGTTAATATCTCCAAGTATAGCTATAGTTTTACGGGATTTAATGGACTCTAAGTGGTTATATAATGAATTTATAAAATTATCAGCATTTGTTTTTGATGGTGATCTATATATACCCAAAAATACATCATTATTTGTTTCTACCTGTAAGCAAGACGCATCTCGTAGTTGTATTTCTTTAAACACGGCGTTTATGTTGTTTTTTACATATATTACAACTCCATCGCATTTATTTAAATGAGTTGTCGTAACAAATGATTCATAATTTGCTAGATGCGGTATAGGTTTATGCGAACTTAATCTGCATTCTGTTAAAATTATTACATCTACATCAAGTTTTAGTTGAGAAAATGTTATCAAAAAGTCGTCAAAATTTTTATAAATACTCCGTATATTTTGAGTAATTGCAGTGGTTATCTTACCCGTGAGTGGTATATTTTTACAAAGGTCCTCAATGTCACAATTTATGGACAATGCGATTTCAGTTTTGTCTATATCTTTCAAAGAATTTAATGATTTATCCATAATCGAATGTTAATAATATATTGTTGTTTGTAATATAGTCACACTGTTTCTTTTTATTAAGTTTGTTGCTATATGCTGCTGAAGGTATTAATATGTATTTATGGGCAGGTATATGACTGTAAAAAATAATGACTGATGGGGTTTGTGTAAAGTGTAATATGTTTAAGTATGTGATAAGTAGTTTAAAAATATAATGATAAGATAGTGTAGAATATGAATGTGTATTTGTGTATATGAAGTATAACTTTGAAATTTTAAAACAAAAACTTTTGAGTAACATGCTTATACAGTAATAAGATTCAATAAAGGTAGGTTGATTTATACGTGAAGAAGAAAAACTTAAGGCTAGTCACAATCCAGTTAAAAGCTGGTGAATTTGTGCTTCATTTGTTATAGTAATGACAGGTGAATTCTCTGTTTTTCTAACATAGACCTTGCCATAGGCTGTCCAGCAGAAATTATATGATTTATATGAGTTTTCGTTAAATCTCTTGCTAGAAAATAAAGACGAGACGCCTTGGCGGTTAGATTTTCCGTCACGTATACAGGTGTGTCTTCCGAGGTGTGAAATCCTAGATGTTTAGCACATAGCTTGGTTTTGTGCCTAATGTTAAAGTTTTTACAACTTTTTAACATTTCTGTTTTTAATAGGGTAGACGATGTCTCTACGATGATTGGAGTTGAACGGATACCCTCTTTTTTTAATCGTACCCTATAAATATCTTTTATATCAGATTTATTCAATACGCAACCTACATTTTTCGACAGACAAATGACCATTTCAATTAAATCTTCTTTGTTTTCATTATTCTTCTTAGGCACGTTTTTCATTTCAAAATTAGCTTTACGATATCCTTTCTGTAAGTCCTCGATTTTATCTTCCAGCAAATTAATATATTTTTTGTCCTCCTTAGATTGATTCTCTAATACAATAATCTTCTTCTTGAATTCCTCATTTTGTGCTGTTAAAAAGGCTATAGAATTCTCGATATTAATGTTAGTTTTTTTTTTATTTCTTGTAGTGTAGGTACTATTTCCTTATTAATTTCTTCCTTGTGTTGTGAAAACATGGACATTATAATCCTTTTTATGTCTTCTTTGAAGTCATTAAAATCAGAAGCGCCATCATCATCTCGCCTTCTTTTGATCCGATTCGAAACAAAATTCGGCGGAGTTGAGGATTGTTGAGGTGCCGTGAGATTTAAATAACTCGGAGATAGCTGACGTCGAAAAATATTATTATTTATTATCGTCCGTAAACGGCCCGGCGTTAACTATAGTGAAGTCGATGCCTATTACGTCGGATAATTATTCCATAGTTTGGAATGCATTATTTAAGCGTTATGAAAATAAACGTGCGTTAGCGACGGCTTATTTAGATAAATTGTTTAATTTCAAACCTTTACAGAATGAATCCTTTGCCGGTCTCAATAATTTTATCCAAACGTTTCAAGATAGTATAAGGGCAATTCATTTATTAAATATTAAAGATTTATCGAGTTTTATATTATTTTATATAGCATTGCGTAATTTAGACCCTACTACGAGAAGGGAATTCGAACAGTCTATTCAACAAAATATTATCCCGACTTTTAATGATTTAATTTTATTCGTCGAAAATCATGTTCGTGTCCTTGAGATGTCGGACAGCAAAGTTGCATTAAAATCGGCTTACGTAAAACAAAGTCAACTTAAAGTTCATCCAGTTATGCACTATTCGAAACCAATGGTTTCTTCTAAATCAAATATGAATAAAATGACATTATCATCTGCCGTTTTTAATAAAAAATCTAATAATTATAATAATAATTTTAAAAGTAGAGAATGTTTATATTGTAAAAATCTACACTCAATTTATAGATGTCCAGAGTACATCGACCTATCACCTGCACAACGTTTTGATGTTATTAGAAAACTTAAGTTGTGTTTTAATTGTTTACGTAGTAATCATTCGATCGACGATTGCACTTCTAAAATTCGCTGTTCGATTTGTAAAAAGAATCATCACCATACTCTTCATCTTGATTCAAACGTAAGTTCAAATAACGCGGTGACATTAACGTGTTCGGCGACATCAACCGTGTTGCTCGGCACTGCTATCATACACGTCGCGGATTGTTGGGGTCAGTACCACACTTTGCGTGCTGTAATAGACAGTGGGGCTATGACTGGGTACATTACTCAAGAATGTGCGTTACGATTAGGATTAGCCCGGCGTAAGTGCCACTTTCAACCCATCGGGTTAGGTGGAAATAAAGTACAGGATTTCGGGTTGACGACGTGTACAGTCAAACCTAGAAACTGTGACAGTCCGACTTTGACGACTGACGCGGTTATTGTTTTAAAAAATTACTGGTGATTTACCTACCGTGTCTTTATCAAGTGAGGTTATTAACCGATTCAAACATTATAGTCTAGCCGACCCTTTATTCTATAAACCGGGTCCTATCGACATGTTATTGGCGGGCGATCTATTTCCCTATATGTATAAAGGCTAAATATAGGGCTAACCCAATTGTTAAAAATTGTGAGAAATATAAAAGAATTAGGAATCGATGCAATACATGTTGTAGAGATAAACAACGACGCCATATTCATAAGCGCATATCCGAAGAAGATGATTCTTCTAACGTATGGAAATTTCTACAAACACTTGGAGTTGGGAAAGCACATATTGATATCAATCCAAATAAATTAGATTTAAATAAGCTTAACCAGCATTTTTGACTTCTAATACCATTGATGGTAGGACAAAATTAAATACACTTAATCAAATTTCAGCTTCGTCTACTCCAAGTTTTCCTGCTTTCACTTTTAGTCAGTTCACTGTATGTGATGTTAAGAAGAATATATTAGACATCAGTTCTGATGCCGTTGGTTCTGATTGCATTAGCCGTAAAATGATTATACCGATTATAGATCTCTTAGCTCCCATTATCACATCCATTTTTAATTTTTCCATAGAGTCCTGTACTTTCCCTTCTGCGTGGAAAGAAGCTCAAATAATTCCATTGCCTAAAAATTCAAATCCTTCTAACTATTCTGATTTTCGCCCAATATCCATTCTACCATTCCTATCAAAACTTTTTGAGCGTCTTATATACGAGCAAATGACTCCTTTTCTCTCAAAACATAACCTCCTTAATCCTTTCCAATCCGGTTTTCGGCACGGTCATAGTACTGCTACTGCGTTAGTTAATATTACTGACGATATCAGATTAGGTATGGACAACCATCTTATAACAGTATTAATCCTGTTAGATTTCAGTAATGCCTTCAATACTGTTGATTTTGACATTTTAATTGCGATACTTAGTTCTCTTAACATATCTCCTGAGGTGACTGGCTGGTTTCTATGTTACTTGCAAGGACGTCGGCAAAGAATATACGTTGAAGGTCATTCCTCTGACTGGTGTATGATTAATGCTGGTGTTCCGCAAGGTGGCGTGTTGTCTCCTCTTTTATTTTCTGTTTTCATTTCCTCCGTCACAAAGCACATATCTTCTCTCTACCACTTGTATGCGGATGACCTCCAAATATACTCACAATCACACCCTAATGAGCTCTCTAATTGTTTTAATTTAATAAACAACGATCTATTATCTATACAACTGTGGTGTAAGTCGTATGGCTTAAGAGTTAATCCTGCAAAATCACAGGTCATTGTCATCGGTAGTCAGAGGTTCATTGCACGCATTGACTGGTCACAGCTACCTTCAGTTGTTTTTGATGGGTTATGTATACCAATAAGTGACAAAGTCAAAAATCTTGGTACCATTTTTGACAAACACCTTTCTTGGGTACCTCAAGTAAATGAGGTAAGCAGGAAATTGTTTGCCGCACTGGGGTCGCTTAGAAGGTTAAGTAACTTTCTCCCCATACCTACTAAAGTTATGCTAGCACAGTCGCTCCTTTTACCGATTCTTGACTATGCTGACACGTGTTACGTTAATCTAAATGAGGATCAATTAAATAAACTTGAGCGCTTACAAAATCTCTGTATACGGTTTATATTTGGACTCCGCAAGTATGACCATGTTTCCGAATTTCGCAAAAAACTCAAGTGGCTTCCTATTCGACTTCGCAGGAATACTCACATTTTATCACTTCTATACTCTGTTTTATTTAATCCAGCTACTCCATCCTACCTTAAGAAGCGATTCGAGTTCCTTAGTGATACTCACGAACGGCCTCTCCGTTCGAACGATACCTTAGTTTTAAAAATACCCTTCCACTCCTCATCCTTTTACTCAAAATCTGTTGAAGCTTGTCGTCTGTGGAACTCCCTACCTTTATCCATAAAACGCGCTAAATCTCTTATGACATTTAAAAAACTTATCAAAGAAATGTATTTATCATCTAAATTATGTATTTAATAAATATATTATTAAATATATTTATTTGTGTATGTGTGTATGTATGTATGTATGTATGTACATATATATATATATATAATTATAAAATTTAATTATTGCGCCCCTTCCCAACATTCTATGACTAGTCCTCTGCCCAAAGGTTGCCTGGAAGAGATCGCCGGTTTAGCGATAAGGCCGCCTGTTGCACCTAAAGTATGCATTTAAGTATTTTTTTTTTCCATTTTTTGTATTGGTGTGCAATAAAGAATAAATAAATAAATAAATAAATAAATATAATGGTAACAAAATTCTACCAGATAATAAGGATATGCCTGTGGCCTTATCATCTATTTTCGGGTATGTCATTGCCGGTCAGACTGTGCTTGCGCAACATTCGAATCAGTCTGTATCGCAATACATTAAACCTGAAAATCAACAAAATATCATGAATACCTTCTGTGGTGTTTCCATGAATCTCGATCAAATTATTTCTAATTTCTGGGACTTAGAAAATATACCTTCAGAGCTACCACAAAACCCCGATGATGTGCTTGCTGAGAGATTATTCGCTGAAGAACATAGGCGTGACAGCAGTGGTAGATATATCGTGAAATATCCCATGCGGCCACTCTGCGAACTTGGTGATTCACGTTATGTTGCTGTAAGTCGATTTGTCAACTTAGAATTGAAACTTGAACGCGAAAAAGATCTCAAGATTGAATATCATAAGTTTATGCGAGAATATGAGTCTCTCGGACACATGACTTGTCTAGGTTCTAAAGATAGCGTGGATTCGAAATATATCATCCCGCACTTCTGTATAGTCAAACCTTCAAGCAGCACGACACAGCATCGTGTTGTGTTCGATGCCTCATGTAAGACATCTAACGGTAACTCACTCAATTCTATTGTTCTACCAGGCCCAAAGCTTCAAGCTGATCTTAATCAACTCATAATTAATTTTCGTCTTGGCGAGATATGCTTATCTGCAGATATTTGCAAGATGTTTCGTCAGCTTATCTTGGAAGAAGATCAACGACCATATCAACACATTTTATGGCGTTATTCTAGAGATCAACCTATTCAAATATTTGAGCTCAACACCGTGACTTACGGTGTAGCTAGTAGTCCGTATCTAGCAATTAAAGTTTTGCAGACTCTAGCTGACGACGAAGCTCAAAGATTCCCACAAGCAGCTCAAGTCCTTAAATCGGCTTTCTTCGTTGATGATCTGCTTTGGTCTGTAGTTTCGATTGACGAAGCTATACGTCTACAACAAGACCTAGTGTCTCTTTTAAAGTGCGGTGGTTTCGTTCTCCGCAAATGGTCAAGTAATTCATCTCAGGTTCTTGAGAATCTGCCAGATGACCATAGAGAAATCCCACTGACTTTTGATGATGACAAAAATTTGTCAGTCAAGGTTCTTGGACTGCAGTGGTCTCCAGCCACTGACTGTTTTTCATTTTCAACCTTGTCATCAAATCCTATTGTTACTAAAAGAATAATATTATCTCAAATCGGTCGTCAATTTGATCCACTTGGGTTTGTAGCTCCATGTATATTTTATGGCAAGTGCTTAATGCAGAAGCTATGGACCCAGCAATTACGTTGGGATGATAGCTTGCCTGCAGATCTAAAGGCACAGTGGAAATCCTATGTAGATGAATTACCTATGTTATCTATGCTCAAACATGATCGACATGCTGTAATCAAACAGCATAATCATTGTCAAGTAATTGGATTTTGTGATGCGTCCTCAAAAGGATACGCAGCAGTAGTTTATTTACGTACACAAGGCATAAATGTCAAGGTTAGCTTGTTAATCGCTAAATCTAAATTAGCTCCCTTGAAAACTGTGTCAATACCTCGACTAGAGCTTTTAGCTGCTCATCTATTATCGAAACTTGTCAAGTATGTCCTTTCAATACTTGTGGACAGACTTCAAGTTCATGACACACTTTTATTTACTGATTCGTCAGTAGTATTAAATTGGCTTAATATTCCGAGTTTTAATTTAAAAACATTTGTTGGCACACGTGTTGCTAAAATAATAGATGCGGTACCTAGTTCAAGTTGGTATCATGTCTCTGGTGCCAGCAATCCAGCAGACGTTTGCTATAGGGGCGCTTTACCTTCTGCTTTGCTCGACATGCCTGAGTGGCTCAACGGACCAGGATGGCTTTACGATGACAGACCTACTTGGCCTATTAAGTCTATAGCAGAATTTAAAGTTGATAATCCTCCTGAGCTCAAACTAGCTTCTCATAGTTTAGTTGTCTCTGAATCGTCGCAGTCAAATTTAATTGTCGATTTAACAGAAAAGTTTTCTAGCTTCAATAAGTTACTTAATGTAGTAGCACGGTGCTACTTATTCATTTCTAATATCAAACATCGTAAACGTCCTTCTAAGTGGAAATCAATTTCTATAATCGATATTCGTAAGGCTCACGATGCGATTGTTAGAAGTTTGCAAAATCATTATTTTTCTGTTGATATAACATTGTTAGGCAAGGGTGAACAATGTAGCACTTCCTTGCGAAAGCTCAACCCATTTCTGGATTCAAGCAAACTTCTCAGGGTGGGGGGTAGACTTTCTCAATCAGAATTATCATTCGACAAAAAACATCCTTTGCTGCTTCCTAAAAAATGTAACTTCACAAATATACTGATCGATCATTATCATAGGACTTATTTGCATATAGGTCCTCGTACCCTTCAAAGTATCTTGAGTCAAAAATACTGGATAATTTCTGCTCGTAAAGTTATTAGGTCGCGTACAATTAAGTGTGTCTCATGTTTCAAAGTTTCTCCATCTATCAAACAACCTATAATGGGTGAATTACCGAAGTTTCGATTAGAAAATATTCACGCCTTTCATACGGTCGGCATAGATATAGGCGGTCCTTTCTACATTAAAGAGTCGACACGCAAAAACGCCCGTATGTCTAAAGTATATCTCTGTCTCTTTGTTTGCTGTGCAACACGTGCGGTGCACTTGGAGGTAGTGTCATCCTTGAGTACAGAATGCTTTCTAGCATGTTTGGATCGCTTTACAGCACGACGAGGTCTTTGTCGTTCGATTATATCAGACAACGGTACCAATTTTGTTTCTGCTGGTAAACATATTAAGGAAGTAACTCAATTTCTCAATTCTAACTTTAAAGATTTATCTAATGAATTTATTTCGCGTAATATTGATTGGAAGCATAATCCTCCTACTGGTAGTCATTTTGGTAGAATTTTCGAGTCTGCTATCAAATCCGCCAAGCTACAGTTAAAATGTACCATTGGTCCTAAAGCTTTAACTTTTGAAGAACTTACTACTATATTTTCTCGAGTCGAAGCGGTGTTAAATTCTAGACCGCTGTGTGCATTGTCTAGCGATCCAAGCGAATTCGAAATTTTAACCCCTTCACATTTCTTGGTAGGGCGTGATTTACTATCTGTACCGGAGTATGATATTACTGACTTTTCTGTTAATCGATTAAACCGTTGGCAACTTCTGCAACAGGTATCACAGATGTTTTGGAAAAAATGGAAGCAAGATTACTTGCACTTGCTGCAACAGCGTCAAAAATGGTATAATGTTTGTCAAAATCTTAAAATAGGTGATCTTGTTCTCATACATTCAGATGCCCCGCCTTTGCAATGGAGCCGTGGTCTGGTAACCAAATTGTACCCAGGGCCAGACGGCATAGTTCGCGTTGTTCGTGTACGAACAAGGAACTCTGAATTTACGCGTCCAGTCGTTAAATTGAGTTCACTACCTAAAGAAGATGAGTCAACTTAACAATTAAAATTTCAACTATTCGACTATTATAATTATACTTAACTATTGCAGCTATTTACATATATACAATTCAATTTATTTAGTTTATAATATAGGTATATATTTCCATTTGTTTTCAATATCATTTACTTTATACAGTCCACTATACTAAGCATTATACTAGTACTATATATATATATATACTAAACCTCTTATTCAAATATTTTCAATTGGTTGATATCGTAACCGGTGAAATCCTGTCGGATTTCGGTGGGGGGAATGTAGGATCTTGGGCTCGTACTATTCCCGCCAAATCGACAGGAAGTTCGCCAAAGTGCCGCCATGACTGCGCGGGCGCTGGTGTCGCCCCGTTCATCGAGAGTTTTCGAATCGCACACCGCGAGCTCCGACAATAATTAAAAAATAATAAAGAATTGTGTTGTTATGTGTATGGATTTGGTGGATTCTGTTGTGAATTGCTTTGAACTATCATATATAGTGGAATCCAATCGTCCCGGGACGTTATTCAAGTGATTTCAATACCCTGGTGGCGGCATTGGCGGTAAGTCTTTGAGCCCAAGAGTTTTTTAAAGCAATTTAACGAATTACCATACCACTGAACTATCGAAGTACCCAACACTTATCATTTACGTGACGGTACAGCAATTAGTATTTTACAATGATTATTAATTTACTGTACACACCACGGACTTCCCTTGACTATAGTCACTGACAATGGAACCGAGTTCACGAACCAACTCTTTACCCAATTCATAAGGTTGCATAAAATTAATCACCATAGAACTTTGGCTAATTTCCCTAATGACAATGGCATCGTAGAGAGATTCCATTCTACTTTACTAGAACATTTGCGTATACTCCGACTAAAACAAAAAGACGAACCAACTGTCAACCAAATGCCCTACGCAATACTAGCATACAATAGTTCTGTACATAGTTTTACCAAATGCAGACCTCATGACATAATAAGAGGACATTTTGACCCTAGAGACCCGTTAGACGTTGACTTAACCGAACACTTGATGCAACAATATATCCTTACCCATCGTGATCAGATGGAAATTGTGTATGAGCTTATTAATGAAACCACTACGGTAGACCGTACAAATTTAATGACTAATAGGAATAAAACCCGAGAACCCGAAGTAGAATACAAGCCAGACCAACTAGTTTTTATTAAAAATCCCCTAGCTAATCGACAGAAGTTAGTACCTCGCTATACCCAGGATACAGTCCTTGCAGATCTGCCCATTCATATATACACATCCAAAAAGAAAGGACCCATAGCCAAGTCTCGACTCAAGCGTGCACCTAAGACCTAGACATTGTTTCAGGTTTCGACTGGCATTGCTCGCTCATCTGACTATGGCATTTGATATACGACTCGAGTCACTTGATAATGAACCTGGACTTTTACCTTTTAAACTTGGACAAGCTGAACTCATCACTCACTACCACTCTTTCATACAATATATAGAACTCTCCGACTTAGAACTCCAAATTAACTCAATCTCTGACCAGTTAGACTATTTCAGAATGAAACTAGACAATAATACGTTCCCAATTTTTGAACTTCAGATAGACTATCTATGTCCTAAAATTTTTAAGATTTCCTCCCAACTACGGAGCCTAGAACCTAACCGTGTTAAGAGAGGACTAGTTAATGGACTAGGATCTTTTATCAAAGGTATAACAGGTAATTTAGATCATTCTGATGCCGAAAAATATAATAAAGCTATTAAGATTTTAGAGAGCAACGAGGAGAAATTGTTAGCTGAGTTCAAGTTAATAATACCTTAACGTTAATTTTAGATAAGCATAATCTATCAGAAGTTAAGTTTGCTAAGTTTGCACAACTATTAGCCATCATCAACGATAACATTGATGATTTATTTCTAGAATTAATTAGAATAGAGAATATCCTAGCATTTATTCGTGCATCAAGCACTCATCATAGTATGTTAAGCATCGATAATTTAGAGAAAATGATAATTAGAATTAGAAACATTTATATTAATAACGAAATATTGGACGCTGATTTAAGAGACTATTATAACATAATTAAACCTGGTAGTTATTTCACTGGTAAACGCATTGTAGTAATTTTCAAATTTCCTATTATATCTGTCAGTACCTTTGAACTATACCGCCTTTCCATTGTTCCCAATAAACTACAACAAACTTTTATTCCTCCATATCCCTTTATGGCAACCACTGGAAAATCATTCACGTACAAAGAGACTGAATGCCCGAAGTTTGGTCGCTACCTCCTCTGCGAAGAAACTAAATTTGCCAATTGTTATATTAAAAAAATATTAAAAAAAAAATAAAAATAAAAGTTTTTTTTTATGGTTATAAGGATGTTTATTATTTTTAATTAATTAATAAACAAATAATCTTAACCGATTACAATTAAACTAATAAGTTTAACATTATTTAAGTTCTTTTTGTTAAATGCCAATTTAATATTATTAGAGAAGAGAGCCAGCTAAACTCATCGGGTGGGTCACCAGGTTGTACACCAATGCAATTACTTTACAATACTTTAATATAAAATGTTAGGCGCCACTGACAATATCTTTATTATTTAAATTTCGGTGTCAGGCCGAATAGTTACATACAAAGTAAGGGATATGATTTAAATCTTAGCTATTAAATTATAAAATAAGAAAAGACATGACATTACTTTACCAAAGACAGAAAACTACCGCTACCGTCTCGAAGAAAGTTTAACCCGTCGGCCGCTAAGAAGCGAGACTTCCGGAACTGGCTTAGGCAGACGTAAATGCTCCCGGGTTAAAGCAGGAACTGAAGAACACGGAGGTGAACCACTAGGCTTCAATAGTATTCACACCACCCCATTGGTGTGTATTGTATTATATCCCGAGGTGAGATATAGTATTTGGACGGGATTCCTTTTGTATTTATTTATTATTGACGTACTCTCTCCATAGTCAAATTTTTAGGTATGATTTGTCGCATAATCAACCAATTCTCATCAATAATAATAATCCTCTATAGGAATGAATAAGAACGACCAGCCACGAGAACAGCCTGATTGCATCCAAAGGATCATCATCAATCAATCGTTAGATAAATCGTGCCACCCAACGAAGATTAACTTTACCAAAGCGACACACTCAACACGATAAATCTTAAAAATCTGCAACACCTAGAAGATAGAATATTTATCCAAATCCTAATTAAGTTGGATCGCATAGATACAACATTTTATCATACAACGATACCTTTCTACGGGATTGCAGTGGGTACAGCTGCGCTCACCTTAATCAGTATTGTTCGACGTCACCTGGGACGGAAGGAAGCTAACACCACCACGCCAGAAGAAGAAACAAGAAAGGATGAGGAGCACACATACGCTTTACCTGGCAGATCCAGTACCCGGGAACCTGTACCAGCAACATTTTCGTTGAAGGTCCTCAAATAGTTGCTGCTCTGGGGGTGGAGGTGTTACATACGCTGCCGCCGGAATGTCGCCGCTATGACGCACGACCCCAATTAGACATTTAAATCAGCGTTCTAATATTTTTGTGATTCTTTCGTTCCTTCTCCTGAAGAGTGTGTTATTCAGCTGTTCAGTCTTTAAGGGTTCTTCTTGTGAATATAAGAAGTATTAGCTGCAATTTTAGTGGTCTCTTTATATTATTAAAAAGGCTTAATTATCAAATTGATGTGTTAATTTTATCTGAATGTTGGTTGAGTAAAACGGCTAACATAGGGAATCTAAATGGTTTTATCTTGTATAAGTCATCATATGAGAATCAAAATGATGGTGTGGTAGTTCTTGTCAGAGATCACCTTAGCTTTAGCATATCCGAGCCTGTTTTTAATGATGCGAACTGCCTTGTGCTCAGAGCCTCTGACTATGCACTTGTAGCTTTGTACAAATCACCAGCTTATAACGATATTAATCCGTTTATTGATAGCTTAGACACGATCACGCGCCGGTTATTTTGTGTTGCGACATAAAGTTGACCCACTTTAATAGTAATCGTATTTCTAAACGTATAGATGAATCTGGTGTAGTTTTAGAACTTGAAAATACCTCCTTTTTTAATGTAATTGACTCATCGAACGCGGAGGAAGCTGCTAGCAACTTAGTGTCTATCGTGTCTGCTGTTATTAAGTCACACACTTATACTATCAATGTACCATGTAGGAAAAGAATCATTAAACCATGGATTACACCTGGCCTGTTGCGTTGTATACGTCATCGAGATAGGCTTCACAAAAAACTTAAAAGAAACCCCGACAATCACCTAAATAAGTTAATATATACCCGCTATAAAAACTTTTGTAATAATTTTCTTAAGAAAATCAAAACTAATTACGAGCGCACTGAACTTCAGAAAGCGAAAAATAACCCCAAAAAGACCTGGGACTTATTAAAAACATTGTCAATAAATCGCAACCCTCAAGGGAATTACTAAATGTATCAGATTGCCCAATCAAATCAGCCGATAATATTAATAAATATTTTGCTAATGTTGGAAAAACACTAGCGTCAAATATTTCCCATCAATAATCGCCAAATTCGTTTCTTCCTCAGCATGTTCCTAACTCGATGGCTTTACTTGATGTGGACAATGATGAAGTCAATGCAATCATTCTTGGTCTTAAAAATAACTGTGCTGTGGGTTGGGATGGTATTCCAGGTAGCATTGTTAAAGCAGCCAGACATATTCTAGTTCCTGTGATAACCCACGTTTGTAATTTATGTCTCCATACTGGTGTTTTTCCACGAGTATTCAAAAAAGCTATTGTTAGACCCATTTATAAAAAAGGTGATAAGGCTAAAGTTGAAAATTATCGACCAATTTCTCTCTTAACCACGTTTTCTAAGGTACTGGAAAAAGTGTTTAATAAAAGACTTATCACTTTCCTGAATAAAAATGATATCATAGCTAACAATCAGTATGGATTCAGAATTGGCAAATCAACTGAAGATGCGGTGATTGCATTAAACAACATTATTGTCCAAAACATTGAAAGAAACAGTAAAACTATCGGCATTTTCTTAGATCTTTCCAAGGCTTTCGATTCAGTCTCCATTCCTATATTGTTTCGTAAGTTGGAACGCCAGGGGGTTAGAGGGACAGCTCTGGAGATATTCGAGAATTACCTTAGCAACCGGTATCAGAGTGTTAAAATAGACTAAACCATTGGTCACGAAGAAGAACTATTTTTTGGCGTACCTCAGGGAAGTGTTCTAGGACCAACGCTCTTTCTCATATACGTCAATGACCTGTGTAAATTGCAGCTTGCAAACTGTGAAATAACTACATACGCCGATGATACAGCCTTGATAGTTTATGGTAACTCTTGGTCAGAGGCACGTGAAAAAACTGAAACAGCTCTATCCGTTGTAATGCAATGGTTTGCTTGTAATCTGCTTACTATTAATGTTGACAAAACAAAATTTATTACTTTTGGTGCAAGGGCTTCATCTTTACCATCCTCAGATTTTAACATTAATGCTTACACCTGCAAAAAGAACTATTACACATTAATTATCATGGTGTGAGTCTTGATGAAGTTTTCAGTTGGGAAGAATAAATTAATCACACCGTTTCCCGAATAAGGAAACTCACTTGTGTTTTCAGGAACCTCGGAAATGTAGCTGATTTTGACACATTAAAACATGTTTACTTTTCCCTGGCACAGTCTGTTATAAGTTACTGTATAACACGCACACGCACACGCACACGCACACGCAGCGGCCCAGGCACACACACACACACACACACGCACGCACGCACGCACGCACGCACGCACGCACGCACGCACGCACGCACGCACGCACGCACGCACGCACGCACGCACGCACGCACGCACGCACGCACGCACGCACGCACGCACGCACGCACGCACGCACGCACGCACGCACGCACGCACGCACGCACGCACGCACGCACGCACGCACGCACGCACGCACGCACGCACGCACGCACGCACGCACGCACGCACGCACGCACGCACGCACGCACGCACGCACGCACGCACGCACGCACGCACGCACGCACGCACGCACGCACGCACGCACGCACGCACGCACGCACGCACGCACGCACGCACGCACGCACGCACGCACGCACGCACGCACGCACGCACGCACGCACGCACGCACGCACGCACGCACGCACGCACGCACGCACGCACGCACGCACGCACGCACGCACGCACGCACGCACGCACGCACGCACGCACGCACGCACGCACGCACGCACGCACGCACGCACGCACGCACGCACGCACGCACGCACGCACGCACGCACGCACGCACGCACGCACGCACGCACGCACGCACGCACGCACGCACGCACGCACGCACGCACGCACGCACGCACGCACGCACGCACGCACGCACGCACGCACGCACGCACGCACGCACGCACGCACGCACGCACGCACGCACGCACGCACGCACGCACGCACGCACGCACGCACGCACGCACGCACGCACGCACGCACGCACGCACGCACGCACGCACGCACGCACGCACGCACGCACGCACGCACGCACGCACGCACGCACGCACGCACGCACGCACGCACGCACGCACGCACACACACACACACACACACACACACACACACACACACACACACACACAGCGGCCCAGGTGCGTTAAGTGCCTAGGTGACCACGCCACTGCGGATTGTCCCCGCAAAGTTCCAGACCCACTCGTACCCCCGAGCTGCGTCTTGTGCGAAACCCAAGGGCATCCCGCGAACTGTCGCGGTTGTCCTAGGGCCCCACACAGCCCCTTAGGCTCAAATCCCCCCGCTAATGCCGCCTAAGCCCCCTCAGGGTAAAGGCGCTGGGCAAAACCACTGCCAAGGGCCCAAAAACCCGCAGCAGCACCCTCCAGCCCTGTCGCACCCACCCCTACTTCTTCGTCCATAGCCCAAGACCTACAGGACATGATGATTCCTCCAAAATTCTCTCTTACACATGGCCACTATGATGGCCAGATTAGAGTCTCTAGCTAAGTCCTTTAATGACTAACATAGCTAGAGTAAAACCCCGCTCTCTTAGCATTGTCACGTTCAATGCAAACGGGCTTATCCAACAGATCGATCTAATTCGTGAATTTCTGATAAATCACCCAGTCGACGTCATACTAGTGCAGGAGACACTCTTCAAACCTAGCTCGCGCAGTCCAAAGGTAGCTAACTACCGATTAGTCCGTAACGACAGGGTATCAGCCGGTGGCGGTACCCTCATTTATTATAAAACGTCACTGCACTGCGTGCCGGTCGCCCTCCCCCGCTGGATAACATCGAAGCATCACTGTGTCAGGTCAGCCTGACGGGTCATCAACCCGTCACACTGGCCTCCATATATCTCTCCCCGTCAAAATCATTCTGGCCGGCGGTCATTCTGCCGGCGATTTTAATAGTAAACACTCCCGCTGGAACTCTTACCGCACTAATACCAGAGGTAGAGCACTAGACAGACTGACCTCACTAACAAACTTAGATTGCGAAATAATAGCGCCAGAATCGCCCACTAGATTCCCAACTAGAGACGAAAATGACATACCAGATGTACTCGACATAGCACTCTTGAAAGGCGTAACTTTACAGCTGCGAACCATCGAAGTGCTATCAGAGTTAGATTCAGACCATAGATCTTTCCTAATCCAGCTAGGACCAGACCCCACTCTAGGCCCACCGACAAAGATAGTCACGGACTGGAGAAAGCTCGAAGAACGTCTCCAGTCCTTAGATTCAGAGGCGCTACGAGCGATCCCGGACTCAATAGATGCAGTCGATGTTGCGAAAGCGGCCGCGATTAGTTTAACCTCCCACCTTAAGGGCGAACTTACTTGCTCAAAAGAGTTCCCAATTCGCCCGTTAGAACGCTATGCGCTCCCGCAAGAGCTCAGAGACCTCATCACGCGTAAAAACGCAGCCACTAGAGCCCATGACTCATACCCGACCAACGAAAACCGGAGGCAACTCCGGGCCCTACAGAGGGAGGGAAAAGCTCGCTTTGCCGAACTCAGGGATGACAGAAACGGCAGTCAACTCGCAAAGATCTTGCCGTCGCATAAGGCCTACTATGCGATGGCGAGCGTTCTGCGAAGCGACACAATCTCATCGATGCCCCCTTTGCTCAGAACGGATCTCGCTCCTGCATTAGACGATCTGGATAAGGCCGAGTGCCTAGCGGACAATCTCAAGAGACAATGTTCTCCCAGCACACAACCAATCGACGACAGTTACCTTCGGAAGGTAGACCTAGAAGTCGAAAGTAAGGCGGCCTCACCGCCATTAGACGACCCCCTTCTCCCAACCTCAGTCGAGGAGATCGAATTGATTCTGAAGTCCATGCACCCGAGAAAGGCTCCAGGTCCCGATCAAATCGCCAACAGAGTCTTCAAAAACCTTCCCCATCAGCTACTAACGCTGATAGTCATAATTTTCAACGCCCTTGTGGCCGGTTGCTCCTTTCCCGACGAGTGGAACGAAGCAATCGTAATAGGTATCCCTAAACCTGGTAAACCCAGAAATCTACCGTCCAGTTACCGCCCAATTAATTAGCCTTCTAAACTCTGTCGGAAAATTGTACGAGAGAGTTATCCTAGCTAGACTAAAATCATTCGTGGAAACCAACCACATCCTAATCGACGAGCAGTTTGGCTTTCGAGCCGGACACTCTTGTGTAAACCAAGTGCACCGAATAACGGAGCACATTCTAGCAGGCTTCACACGTCAGTATAATCATACTACGGGCGCATTATTCTTCGATGTCGCGAAGGCTTTCGACAAAGTCTCGCACAACGGCTTGATCTACAAGCTGTACCAACTAGGAGTGCCAGACAGGCTCGTGCTCATCATACGAAACTACCTGTCGAATCGCACTTTTAGGTTTCGCGTAGAGGGTACTCTTTCCTCCCTCCGCCCCATTAGAGCCGGCGTCCTTCAAGGATCCGCACTATCGCCCCTCCTATACTCGCTCTTCACGAACGACATATGTACCAAGACTGACAGACGGTAAAATCATTAAAACAGCCCTCTTCCCTGACGATACCGCTATTTACACATCGTCAACTTCAGAGAAAATTATCTCAAAATGCCTTCAATCCGCAGCCGACGCACTAGGCCCCTGGTTTAGGAAATGGCGTATTGAAGTCAATCCTGAAAAAAGTGCCGCAGTGCACATTTGCCGCAATCCCAACAGACTCCGTTGCCGACACGATAAACCTTGAGCCATCTCCCTCTTCGATAAACCGATCCCGTGGCAAAAAGAGGTTAAATACATCGGAGTCACGCTCGACGAACGCCTCACGTTCAAATCCCATATTGACAAAGCTCGCAATAGGGCAGCGTTCGTGCTGGGCAGACTATATGTGATGATTTGTGGACGGAGTAAAATGTCGCTTAGGAATAAGGCGACATTATACAAAACCTACGTACGTCCCATTATGTCCTACGCGAGCCCTGTCTTCGCTTATTGCAAACCCACCTATTTGCAAAGGTTTCAGATTATTCAGAATAAATTCTTACAAACAGCCACGGCTTCACCGTGGTACGTTCGTAATATAGATTTACATAAGGACTTCAGGCTCGATTCGATCGCCAAACATTTCAAAACGCTGTCCACTACCTTCTTCGAGACAGCTATCCGCCACCCGAACCCCCTCATCAAAGAGGCTTGTGATTATTCCGGTAGGAGAGGTAACCTACCGAAAAGACTAAGACGTCCCATGCACGTCTTAGCCGATTCCGATGATAACATCTGTGATGTTGGAACCTTAATCTTTAGTTAAAGGAAACAACTGTTTACTGTATCGTGGCGTTTATTTAACTAACTTATATATGAATAAAAAAATATACTAATAAAATTATGCTTACATAGCTAAATGCGAGTACAGTTACATACATAATTCCTAACATTATAATTAATACACTTCACCTCCCGGAGGTGTTGAAAAAAAAATGTAACATTGGAACATTTTTTTTTGTTTTGTTTTAGGTAACATTATTAGATATATCTAAAAAATATAATAACTAACTTTAACTTTAATACTACCAACAAACAATTATAAAACACAATTAAAAAATATTAAAGAATGTTAATATATTATAATTATACAATACAACACAGGCATAACAATATAAATTCATTAATTATAATTATATCAAATATTATTCATAAAAGGGTTTGGTCCTATTTTTATGAACTATTTCTTTCTTATTCGAGTTATTTTTAATCCTAACATTACATCCTAAGTCTTGTATATGGTCCTTTATAAAGAGGATCTAGTTTTCTACCTGTTTCTATCTTAATTAATATTAAATCTCCTACATTATATTTAACAGGATTTATAGTAATGTCATACTTAGATTTTCGCTTATGTTTATTAGTTATTAAGTTATGTTTAGCTTCAGTTTGTGCTAGCTGTAGTCTATATTTTAATTGCAATGGATAACTATCAGAATTATATAGCGGATCTACATGATTAGTTAAATTAGAGGGTATATTGCATACTTTACCAAAAACTAATTCATGTGGCGTGTAATTCGTTTCCGAATGAACTGTATTATTGAAACCGAAACACCAGAAAGATAACCAATGACTCCAAGTATCCGGGTGATTGCTACACTGGTTTCTTAGAAAGGACCCTAACACTTCACTTGTAAAGGTAATAAATTTGTGATTGTATGCGGTGATTTAAATGTTGATTTATTAAAGGAATCCTCTACGAGTATAAGACTAGTTAACCTATTTAAGTCGTTTAACTTAACACATGTATTTACCGAACCAACTCGGATAACTGATATGTCTTCTACGTGTATTGACAATGTCTTTTCGCTGTGATATCCACAAAAAAATAATTATTAATAATCTAAGCTCTGTGGTCAAATGTTTTCAATTATAGATAATGTTAATAAAGATAGACAAAAAATTACATACAGGCCGATTACTGCTAGCAGACTTAAAAGCTTTAAAGTTATTGTGACACAAAAAATATCGAATAAACTTTATGGTTCCTTTTTCAATCTGCTCGTCTCTGAATTTAATAATATTTTCAAAACAAAAACATTCTATGAAAATATTAAATTAAAGTTTAGTGACTGGGCAACTGTAAGTATATGCAAAAGTATATATGATGTGGTATGAAGCATACGGTATGAAGCAGCTCAATCAATGCACTGAATTTAAACAATATCTAAAGAAATACTCTAAAATTTTTAAATCCGTTTGTATTTATGCAAAAGCTAAATACATTAAAAACAAAATTTTAAGTTCGGAAAATAAGATTAGGGCGACATGGGATGTTATCAATAGTCTGTCAGGGTAACGGAAGAATCATAATGAACAGATTAAATTACAGATAGGTAAGGTAAAAATTATTTCGGAACAAGAAGTGGCAAATGTCTTTGAAATTTTTTTTGCTAAAATACTTCACGAGATAACATCTCATTTAAATTCCTCCACACTAGATGGTGTTAGATTATTACATAACAATGTTACCTCATGTAATGTCCAATTTTCGTTTGAATACGTTACGTCCAGTGATATTATTAAAACGTTTAAATCATTAAATATTAAAAAATCCAACGATTTGTGGGGATTATCGGTAAAATTATTTTACTACAATTATTAATGATATTGCTCCTCATTTAGCTTTAGTCTTTAATACATGTGTAGATTCGGGATCATTTCCAGATCTCATGAAAAATAGTAAATTAATACCGCTTTTTAAAGCAGGTAATAAGTGCGATCCTAGCAACTACCGGCCAATTTCTATACTCCCATCTTTAAGTAAAGTTTTCGAAAAAATAATTTTAAATCAACTTCTTGTACATTTTAAATTGAATAACATTCTTCATAATGAACAATACGGGTTTACAAAAGGTCGTTCTACGACTGATGCGGGAGTGGCCCTCCTTAAACATATTTATGATGCTTGGGAGAAGTCACAGAATGCTATCGGAGTTTTCTGTGACTTTTCAAAAGCATTTGATTGTGTAGTACACGAAACGCTACTTAACAAACTTTACTATTATGGTATTAAAGATAAAGCTCTTGATCTCGTTGCTTCATACCTAAGCGATAGAACTCAACAAGTTACTATAAACGGAACCAAGTCTTCTGGATCTGTTCTCCAAATGGGTGTTCCACAGGGTTCGATTCTGGGTCCTTTTTTATTTTTAATATCCATAAATGACTTGCCTTTTTATGTAAATAGCATTTGTGATATTGTGTTGTTTGCTGATGATACTTCGTTATTATTTAAAGTTGTTAGAAAGAAAAATAATTATGACGACGTAAACAATGCACTATCTCATGTACAGAAATGGTTTACTCTAAATAATTTAGTTTTAAATACCAAAAAGACGAAATGTGTAGAATTTGCATTACCTAACGTAAATAAACAAAATATTAATCTAGTTCTAAATAACGAGGTACTTAATGTTATTGATAGTACGGTATTTTTGGGTATAACACTAGATTCAAAACTTCAGTGGAAACCTCATTTGTCATCCCTTGCAGGAAGACTCAGCTCCGCAGCTTATGCTGTAAGAGAAGTAAGAAATTTAACTGATATTGACACTGATCGATTAGTATACTTCAGTTACTTTCATAGTGTTATGTCTTATGGCATATTGCTTTGGGGCAATGCCACAGACATTGAAACTGTGTTCATTTTGCAAAAAAGAGCCATTCGAGCTATTTATAATCTCGGAGCTCGAGACTCTCTTCGGGATGTATTTAAGAAAATTGGTATTCTCAACGTTGCGTCACAATATATTTATGTCAATATTTTATATATAAGGAGTTCGACTCTATACTGCGGTCCTTCAAATGGGAGGTTCGGTAAGTGTAACTCATCACATTCCGCATAAAAAAAAAATCCCAAAAATAGTTTTTAAACATTTAAAATATTTAAATATTCGAGCTCCACTGTTCGTGCGCACGCATTACACTATCGTAACTTCGGTTTACACTTACCTCGTAATGAGTAAAAGTGGTCGAGTCCATAGCACCTACCAATACGCAATCCGTAAGTTGCATATAAGGTTTGATACTCATGTTTCGAGTCATCCATTTAGTGTATCGTAATACTTTAATTTTCTTTTACACAACAACCGCACTTAACTTACTGTATCACTTAATAAAACCTTTAAAAACATAAACACTTTCTGGTGGACACACGAGTGTAAACGCGCGCAAAAGATAATTTAACAAAATAGCTAGGCGGGTCACTGATCTCAGTCAGCTGTGGTTAGGTCATTGACCTACGGTACCTACCTAATACGTCTAATTACCTCAGGTATGATTCGAATTTACCGTCACACTTGATCAGGCTTCGGAATGGCAAAGTAATTGTAACAACATCTCGTAAATAAACTTAATTGAATTTATCCCAACAGTTATGTAATTTTTGTAATCCTTCACTTACATGCGAAGGATTTCAAAAATTAATCACGTAACATTAAAATCAAAATGTGTCAAAACAATTTGGCGTGTTTAAAAATTAGAATCATCTCTGGTTAACAAAGTCATTTAATATTTCAGTAACAAACTGACGAGCGTATAAATAAGAATTATTAATATCTGTGTTGCGACATTTCGCTAACATTTTTTTAATACCTTAAACAAGCCTACTTAAAAACAAAAAAAGAAAATTAATCATTCTTCTAATAATTATTAAACAAGTACATAAATATCACACGCGATCACAATCACTAGACACTCAAAACTAAATAAAAACAGATCATCTGTCTATGGCATTACGAAGTATTCGAGTCTCAACGTACCATTTAAGATAGAAAACAAACACTTTCGAGTGTACACACAAACCACGAGTCAAATTGTGTGCGAAATATAAGCGAACAAAATCACTAGGTAAGTCCCTAACAAAAGTCAGCTGTATGGACCTACCAAACTACGTACAACTACGACATTACTTAACTTTACCTAAGTATGATTTGAATTTTCCGTCAAACTTCACCAGGCTTGAGATTGGCAAATTAATTGTGACATCATGTTAATTAACTTAATGAAATTCATAAAAACATATAACAAAACTGAATAACGTCAAGGCAGGTATTAGAAATTGATCATAGCATTTAAATAAATAATCTATCACAACAATTAGGTATGTTTAAAAATTGGACTCATCTCTATTTATAATAATTATTATACTAGCCTCCGCCTGCTACACTCGCGTGGTATGTTGATAAAAGTAGATAGAATAGTAGTAGTAGTAGTAGTAGTAGAGTAGATAGGTAGTCTATGTGTTATTTTATGTAGAAGCTTTATTATTGTAAAGATTCATTAAAATCCATTTAAAACTTTTTGCGTGAAAGAATAACAAACATCGATACATATATACACATTTCACGTTTATAATATTAGTAAGAAAATATTTCAAGTAACAACATAATCCTTTACCTAATTAAGTATTAAAATACTATTTTTTAATAATTATTAGATATAAAAAATGTTCTACTATTGTATTTATAGTCTATCACAACTAATCTTTCATAAGCTATCTTAAATAACAATCATAAATTTTATACCTTAAACAAGCCTATTCAAATAATAAAAAAAGTAATGAAATACTTTTCTAATAAAATTAAATGGTGTCACACGTGATCGGTTGATCACTATGCATCTGAAACGTACACAAAATATTTTAAAATAACTGGTCAAGTGCGAGTAGGACTCGCGCACCGAGGGTTCCGTACAAACTTATAGAAATCTATATAAGACTAACCCATCTACGCCATTTGTGGTCTTCATCATCAGTTCCAACATAAGTTACTATCAAAAATACCTAAATCGGTATACGCTTGCCTATAATATTTGAGGAGTTCCCTCAATTTCTCCAGGATCCCATCATCTGATCCTGACCTGAAGACAATGGGACCACCTTGGAAGTATACCTTTTCAAACAAAAAAAAAAAATTTGAAAATCGGTACCCAAATGGCGGCGTAATCGGCGAACAAACATAAAAAAAAATTAAATACAAGGTCGAATTGAAAACACTCCTTTTTAGAAGTCGCTTAAATATAATCAAATATTATGTAAATATGGACCACGTCCCAAAAATTATTTTGAAACTACGTAGGAGCACTTTAATTTAAAACACGATCATGGATGCAATCCATGGAAACACAAAATTTTTATTTTAAGTACTAATACACCTTATACTTTCAAAAAAAAAGTTATAGCGTGATTCAGGATACACCTAGCGCCATCTCTTGACAATTTCAATGAACTAACTTGTTGACTGACATTAACAACATAATTATATTATATTTTATTGAAATATTATAAAAGAACGAAAATAAAACAGTTTACTAAGAAAATTAATCATATTTTATACGGAAGTGTGGAATGCAGATTAAAAAAAAACCTGTTTTAGGTAGCTAGGAATATTATTCTAATTTGCTAAACAAAAATAATTTTATTGTTCTGTTTTGGCACGTATAAAAAAATAACAGATATATGGGAAGTGGGGCGCGGGGTACGGGCGGTACGACCATCGCCGCTGCGCAAAAGTCTTTCTCCTTCATCGTTAGGCCGGGTGCAGGGGGTGGGACAGAGAGGTCCCGGGATCGCACGTCGCGCGTCGGCGTGGTTATTAGAATTATTAGTATTCCGTTAGCCCTTAGAAATTGCGTTACAAAGAATTGCTCGCACAACTACAAGTTGATATTGCTTTGTTTTTTTTTTCATTTGTTAAGTGTGTAGGTTAGGTTATACACTTGTTTAATATTATACGCGTTGTCATCATACTATCTAATTTCTATTAATTCAATTTTATAAACTCAAATGATTATAATAGTTTTTTAAAAAGAGATATTACTGTAAATAGGGATTATTTAAATTTTTAAACATGCCGAATTGTTGTGACAAAGTCGTTGATTTCTAATATTTTAATTGACTTTAAATTCGTGAAAATAGTGAAAATATGTTATTATAAATTACGATTTTTATAAACACGTATAGGCTATGACAAATATCGTGTAAAATATTAATATAGTGGGTATAACAAATGACATCAAAATTATGCTTTGATAAAAATTGTGAATAAAATATTCAATCGGTGTTACCTAATTTGATTTATTTTGTTTATTTGTTTCGAAGGATACTTCGTGATGCCATAGATGATCTGTTTTTATTTAGTTTTGAGTGTCTAGTGATTGTGATTAATTTTCTTTTTTTGTTTTTAAGTAGGTTTGTTTAAGGTATTAAAAAAATGTTATGTTAGCGAAATGTCGCAACACAGTTTTTAATACTTTTTATTTATACACTCGTCAGTTTGTTACTGAAATATTAAATGACTTTGGTAAACAGAGATGATTCTAATTTTTAAACACGCCAAATTGTTTTGACACATTTTGATTTTAATGTTACGTGATTAATTTTTGAAATCCTTCGCTTACGTAACTGTTGGGATAAATTAAATTAAGTTTATATTATTACGAGATGTTGTTACAATTACTTTACCTGTCCGAAGCCTGATCAAGTGTGACGGTAAATTCGAATCATACCTGAGGTAATTAGACGTATTAGGTAGGTACCGTAGGTCAATGACCTAACCACAGCTGACTGAGATCAGTGACCCGCCTAGCTATTTTGTTAAATTATCTTTCGCGCGCGTTTACACTCGTGTGTCCACCAGAAAGTGTTTATGTTTTTAAAGGTTTTGTTAAGTGATACAGTGAGTTAAGTGCGGTTGTTGTGTAAAAGAAAATTAAAGTATTACGATACACTAAATGGATGACTCGAAACATGAGTATCAAACCTTATATGCAACTTACGGATTGCGTATTGGTAGGTGCTACGGATTCGTCCACTTTTACTCATTACGAGGTAAGTGTAAACAGAAGTTGTGCGGTGCGCACCTTAGATAGTGTGATGCGTGCGCACGAACAGTGGAGCTCGAATATTTAAATATTTTAAATGTTTAAAAACTATTTTTGGGAATTTTTTTTCATGCAGAATGTGATGAGTTACACTTACCGAACCTCCCATTTGAAGGACCGCAGTATAGAGTCGAACTCCTTATATATCAAAATAATAATTGTTTTCCTAAGAACAGTGACATACATACATTGTATAAACACTAGAAGTAAAAATAAACTTGTGACACCTTGTTTTCGTCTTCATAAAGTCAGTGTATCGTTTCTGGGCCTGGGTATTCGCATCTATAATAAAATCCCGCAACCAATTTTACATTTGCCACTTAATAAGTTTAAAACCTATATTAAAAAAACCCTCAATAGATAAAGCGTATTATACTATACTAGATTATTTGAACGATAAAGAGGCGTGCATCTAATGTGCGTTGAGTTTCTTACAGGATTTCAAAACAAATTGTAATAAAAAAACCATAATGTATGAATGATTTTTAAAAGAGTACCTATCGAGTTTCTTGCCGGTTCTTCTCGGTAGAGACTACATTCCGTACCGGTGGTAGCTTAAAAAAATCTATAACCAATGGACATGTAAATTGACGATTCGAAAGTGCTGTAAAAAGCCTATTTGAATAAAGTATATTTTGAATTTGAATTTGAATTTGAACTTTATGGGTGTTTTCTAATGCACCTATTGACTCATGGTGGTAAGCAGTCGATGATAGTTTTTCTATATTCAAGATCTTACAAACCTGTTCCATTGTCGACGAAATAAACTCTGTCCCTCTGTCTGCAGCTATTACCTTAGGAATGCCAAATATTAGAATAAAATTGCGTACGAATGCATCAGCAATGGACGTAGTTTCTTTATTTTCTAAAGGAATTGCTTGTATGTATTTTGACAATTCACATTGTATAGTTAAAATATAAGACTTATTATCTATGTCCTTATCTAAAGGTCCAACTAAATCTAGATATACTTTTTCAAAAGCCGAAGATGCCGTAGTGGTAATTTCCATCGGTTCTTTAATATAGCGACTATGTTTCATTTTCTGACACATTGTGCATTTACGTACAAATTCCTGTACATCTTTTTCAATGCTAGGTCAGAAATATCGTTTCTTAATTATGTTTATCATTCTGCGCATATAAGCATGTCCGCTTGATGGCAGCAAATGAAAATCATTCATAATGAGAGTTTTTTTCTTATCATCCGTTATTCTTTTAACACCTCTCAATATACATAAACAGGGACCGCTCCAATTATTTAATGACTTAATTTCATTACTAATATTTTTAATAAAATCTACATTTTGTTCATCTTTAACGATACAAACTTCTTCAACACCTATCTTCTTACAAAATAAACTTAATTTCTGCACAAATTCGACTCACGAGAAGTGCGCCTTAAAATTAAGATTAATATATAAATGTCTCCTATCCGATCTAAAAGCAAAACACTCCATTTCTGTGGTAATAACATTGTTCGCTCTCAATTTATCTAATGTTTTCCTATCCATAAACATCAAGTCAATTGTATAACGCGGTTTTCTTAATATATCTACGATTCTTGGTTGATCAGGCCAATTGTCTTTAGATTTATTAAGATTCACGTTCCCTTTTGAAACTTCTTTGTCATTCATTTCATTCATTCTTTTCTTCTGTGGTCTAGTCATCACATTTACAACTTGTTCATGCATCTGCTTTAACTCATCTGAGGTAATACTAACTCTCGATAAAGCATTTGCTACAACATTCTCTTTGCCCTTAATGTAAACAATTTTGTATTTATATTCCTCTAAAGTAAGTCTAAATTAAAGTAGTCTATTAGAACGATCTTTAATACTAAAAAGATATACTAAAGGCTTGTGGTCCGTCATTAATGTGAAATTTTTGCCATAAATATAAAGCCTAAAGTACTTCACAGCCCAAACAATGGCCAAAAGTTCTTTTTGAATTGTTGGGTAGTTTCTTTCGGCCTTATTTAATGGCCTACTAGCCTAAGCTACCGGTCTTAAATCTCTGTTACATGACTGCACCGATATCGATACCTCACGCGTCTGTTTGTACTACGAATTCATTGCTTGTTGAAAAATCAGGATATTGCAATATTGGCGGTGATATTAAAGACTTTTTTAAAATATCGAACGCTTTTTGACATTAATTAGTCCATATTAATGGTTCGTTTTTCCTGCATAATTTAGTTAAAGGTATAGTAATATCAGCAAAAGTTTGTATAAATTTACGATAATAATTACAGAACGCTTAGAACTTAGTGAGTTAGCCGCTGCACTGAATAGACGTGTTTAACTTATTTGTCGCAAAATAATTTAAAATTAAATAAAATAACAGTTTCAGTGATAATTAAAAATAAAACCTCATTGTAAGGACACACGGTTTATTATCATAACCTGTTCAACGTGACATACTGCATTATAAAAGTGACCCGTTATCTTAGATCTAAGGATGAGTGTCCAACGATCAACGAAGAGCGGAAATAATTCGATTGCCAAATTACGTTCGTCGGAAGAAAGAGATAACATAACTATAAGAAAAAGAAAAGAAGATGATTTGTTTAAGGAAGAATTTACCAAGCTGCGAGAAGAAATAAAAATATTATTTGAAGAATTTAGCAGAAGTCAAAAAGAAAATAACAACAAAATCTTTGAAGATATACTAGAAATAAAGAAAGAAATTCGAGAGATAAAATATTCATCTGAAAAATTGATATTAGACCATCAAACTTTAAGAAGGGACTTAGAGGCAATAAAAGAACAAAATACAATACTTCAAAATATAATAAATAATTTAGAAAAAAATATCCATTCACACATAGTCAATCGAACATTATCCACTAATTCGCTACCGCTTATGTGTGAAAGCGTTGCCTTAGAAATCCAAGACCGATGTGATCGCCAGAAAAATATAATTGTTGCGGGTATTATAGAAATAAATGACAAAAATGCGGATTCAAGGCGTAGCTATGATACACAAGATGTTATGAAAGTTATAAAAGATATTTATCCTGAATGTCCGATGCCTATAAAGTTAATAAGATTGGGTAAATATCTTCCTAATAAAAATAGAAATATTAAAGTGTGCTTTAAAGAACCTTGTACTGCTCAATACATATTGCGTAATAGAAAAATAATAAATAATAATGTTCGTATCTATTGGGACCAAACTTCTGCGCAATTTAAGTATTTTAAAAATTTGAAGGACGAACTGCGTCAAAGGCAAAATAATGGAGAAAATCTTACTATAAAGTACTATAATGGAGTTCCAAAAATCGTTAATATAACATCAAAAAACGACAAAAGTATAAAGACACCCTAGACGAGAATATAACTTACCAAATAGCACACGATTATAAAAATATTAATACAACTTCTACTTCATTAAAATTTTTTTACGCCAATGTAAGGAGCTTATTAAAACCATGCAAATTAGACGAAATAAAATGCATTTAAAATCTTTTAAGTACACGATACATTTAGTGTTATAACCAGAAACATGGATAAAATCCGATCAAGATGCTGATGCAATACAACTACCGAATTATACTCATATCTTTAACTACAGAAGGGGTGGAATTGGTGGAGGTGTATCCATTTTTATACATAAGGATTTGTGTCATCATGACCGAAGAAAAATATTTAGACGGAAATAACTTTTTATGGATTTACTTAGAGAGATACTCTATTAATATTGGATTAATTTACAAACCACCAAGTACGAATACAACGAGATTTTGAGAACAATATTCTTCACAATTAGAAACAAGAAAAAGATGTATAATTTTGGGGATTTCAATATAAATTTATTAAAAAACTAGCTGTACCCGCGACTTCGTTCGCGTGGATTACAGATTGCTTGGCATGTCTCCTGCAAAGCAAGGTTATAATAGTCTGCGGTGCTGCCCAAGAAAGGAGCTTCTTACTTTAGATTTGGGAACTTTCTGGGTGTATTTATAAGCAGACTCTAACTCAGATACGGTATTCCTCCACGGTTTTCACTATAAATGTTGAAGAAAAGTGTTTTGTGCTAGTCTTTAAAATTTCGACTGTATAACAGTATGTTCCCGCCGAGGTTCTCCTTGTATTATATATCGGGTGACTTTTTTAACTGGGCTTGATAGGCCATATCCGGAACTTTAAGGAATCGCGAAAAATACTTAAAGGAGTCTCGTGTCCGATTTTAAGAAATCTAAAACTGTATCATAAGTTTTTTTGATTTCATGATTCTCCTGGTCAGGAATTGAACCCACTAATTAAAAAAAAAGGAATACATTCTGTATTATTGCACCACCTACCTAATAGTGTCACTTGTAAGAATCAACTTTTGGAAAGTAATAGTAAGAGACAAATTAAAGGAAAAGATTTATTTTTTAACAAAATAACATTAAATCTATACATAAATTAGAAGTAATCGATTCTATATATATCAAATATACATAATTAAATCATGGCTCCCGGTAAGTTTAGAAAAAAAGTCTGCATTACTTCGAACGATTTGTTTATTTGCATCAAAATGCTAGTCACCTACTAAAGTCAGGAAGAGTGTGAAGAATACAATCAATAATATATAAAATGAATAATTCACAGTAACTTCTTTTATGTTTGTCTATTTTTTCTACGTGAGCTATACAAAGTTGATAGAATGTGACGTTTGTTTTGGTCCCCGTCACCTACTCCGTTACCTAAGTAGGTTTAGATAATTCCTAAAAAGATGAATCAATTTATTGAAAATCTACATTTCACTTGACTCGCCTATTGTACTCACCCGCTATTAGCGTTACAATATCCCGTTATAATTTTAAAATTTCACTTTTAGGTATGATCGTTTTTTTGAAGAATTACAAAAGATTTAATTAATGTATGAATTTGATAGTATTTTGTAAAAAATTTGCCCTTTCTTTTTGTTGCATTTAACTATATACTAATACCTCTCTAAAGTTGATATATTCTTATAATATGTGACAGTATCAGATTATACAATCATACAGAATGTTAATTTTTTTCCAAAATCAACGTGTTCGTTTCTGGCTAGGAGAACTTATTTTTCAAAAAACTAATGATATAGTTTTAGTTTTTATTAAAATCGTCTCTGTTACTCCTTTAATTATTTTTCGCTATTGCTTATAGTTTCGGATTCGGTCTATCATATCCAGTTAAAAAATTACCCAGTAAATATATTATTTTCCCAATTATTATATTTATATAATATAGATATATCTTCCCTATTTGAATTAGATGTTGTTCACTATTTCATTGGTTTCAATTTTGTTCCTTATTACATTAGCTTTCTGTTCAGTGAAAGTTTCGTCAAAATCGGTCCAGCTTATTTAAAACTACAAACGGACACATCAATTATATTTGGACGCCGATAAGCAATACTGTGTCAAGTCACACGGACTTCGTTTTGAGAAAATGGCGTCTAAAGATTTCAAATCTATTCTTAATAAATTAGTTTGAACACCTATATATTCATCTTTTTTTTCTATTTTACAAAAAATTAAAAAATTTATTTTTTTGATGTAAGTACTGTAAATACTTTCATGCATTTAGTGAAAATTACAAAATAATGTTCGACGTGAACTCTGAAATTTACATAACTTTTTTATTTATGAACCAATTGAAATGAAACAATCACTAAATGTTAAGTGAAGCTTACTGCAATATATTAATGAAAACCACATCTAAATCGTATAAGCCGTTTCTGAGATTAGCGGACACAAACTCACAGATAAACAGACAAATATCTAACAAATTATTGTTTTGGGTTCTATTGCGTAGGTAAAGACCTCCAATAATATTTTTTTTTATATATCTGTCATGTGCAGACTGCAACCCGTTAGATTTTTTTTTGTACGTATCGATTAAAAATATCTAAAATAGAAGTCACTCCTTATAACATTTGCTAACTGCAAGTAAAAGTACCATCAAAATTGGTTCAGCCCTTTTAAAGATTAGTCGGAACAAACAGATAGACAGACAAAAATTTAAAATGTATTTTTTGATATAAGTACTGTATATACTTTCATGCATTTAGTGAAAAGTACAAAATAATGTTCGACGTGAACCCTTAAATTGACATAACTTTTTTATTTATGAACCGATTGACATGAAACAAACCCTAAATGTTAAGTGAAGCTTACCACAATATATTAGTGAAAACCGCATCTAAATCGGATAAGCCGTTTCTGAGATTAGCGTGCACAAACGCACAGATAAACAGACAAACAGACAAACAGATAAGAATTTTAAAAATGTTTGTTTTGGGTTCTATTGCGTTGGTAAAGGCCCCCAGTAAGATTTTTTTTCATATATCTTCCATGTTCAGACAGCGACCCGCTAGAATTTTATTATTAGTATAGATGATTTTATTACTAAGAAATATATTAGTATTATTAAAGAGGCTGGCTATGATATATTAAATAAAATAGACAACATTTACTGCACCAGAGAAACAGAGACATCCATATCTATTATAGATCATGTATGTACAAATATAACTCAAAAATTTAATTTTACTATTATCGATTCACCACTGTCGGATCACAAACAAATATATTGTGAGCTAAAAAAGGTTAAACATGAATCTAAAAGAAAACTTAAATATGAAGTCATAAATTATGATACCCTTTATAAGACAATTGAGGAGTCTAATTTTATAAACCCTGATTGTGATTTTAAATTATTGGAAAACTTTATTGTAACCCAAATACAGCAAAATAAACAAACTAAATATAAGATACAAAACTTACCTAGAAGTGATTGGATCAACAAAAATATAATTCAAGATATAAGTCAGCGAAATTTGTTATGGAATAAACTTAAACAAGATAAAAATAATAAGGAATTAAAATTAAAATTTAACAACGAAAGAAATAAAGTTGGTGAAAATATACGAAATACTAAAGACAATTACTATTACCAAGCTTTCATAAGGTGTTTTAATGATTCAAAACGTATGTGGGACTTAATAAATTCCATAGCAGTAAATAAAATAAAAAATAAAAGCTATGCTCCTCCAAAATTAATTATAAATAATGAGACTATTACTGAAGGAACTAACATATGTGAGTGTTTCAATCATTACTTTTTATCTATAGGCAAGGTGTTAATGAAACAAATCCCGGCTAAATATCATAATTACATCACTTATAGCGAAACTTTATCTGTACATAAATACACACAAAAACTTGAGCTACTTAAACCTTGTACGGAACAAGAGGTAATAAATATAATTAATAGTTTAGATTCTAACACAAGGGATTGATGGGGTTACAGTAAAATCAATAAAATGCATAAAAAACCTAATAAGTAAAAATTTAAGTCACTGTATAAATAAATCCATAAGTAAAGGAAATTTTCCAGATAATCTCAAAATTGCACGAGTAACTCCAATATATAAATCGGGAACACAATCAGACCCTGGTAACTATCGACCTATTTCTGTGTTACCCGTTTTGTCAAAAATATTCGAAAAAATCATTCATAATCGTTTAAGTTTTTCAATATTTAAATGATATAAATTTTTACTATCACAAGCAATACGGTTTTCGTCCGAAAGCAGGAACGCTTTCTGCTACAATTGATCTCATCACTAAAATGAAAAATAACATTGATAGCAAAAATATTGTAGTAGGAGTTTTTACTGATTTAAAAAAAGCGTTTGACACGGTTTCACATTCTATATTATTACAAAAAATTAGAAGAGCTGGAATAGTTGGGACCGCGTACGAAACTATTTCATCTTATCTTAGCAATCGTCAGCAAATTGTAAAAATAGATAATTTCAAAAGTAATCCAGCTCCAATCACATGTGGAATACCACAAGGTTCCATACTCGGGCCCTTACTCTTTTTGATGTTTATTAATGATATGGATCAATTGCCACTACGTGGAGAAATATCATTGTACGCGGACGACACTTGTTTATTTTATTTTGAAAAATCCATTCACAGTATTATTGAAACAGCTCAAAACGATTTAAATATCCTAAACGAATGGTTACAGTACAATTTACTTACATTAAACGTCTCAAAAACCTCATATATGATTTTTTCGGCCAAAAATAAATCTATTCCTTCCCATAATGAATTGAAACTTAACAATCAAACTATCGAACAGTCAAATAATGAAAAATACTTGGGATTAATTTTAGATAAAAATTTAACTTGGAAACCTCATATAGAATCTATACATTCCAAAATAACTTCGCTTACTGGAGCTTTACGTAAATCTGCACGTTGTGTTCCTCCAAGAGTACGAAACATTATTTACAATACTTTAGTAAAACCAGTATTAGAATACCTTACAGAAATATGGGGCAACGTGGCTAAAACACATATAAAACATTTGCAGCTCTCTCAAAATAAACTGATCAAGGTCTTATTTCATATGGATTATTATACACCTACTAGAGATTTATCTAAAACCACTAAAATTTTATCTATTAAACAAATGTATAAATATAAATTATGTATACTTATTCGAAAAATATTAACAAACCTTACTCATTCTCAAATTACCTTTAAAACCAAAACACATTCTTACCACACAAGGAACAGATATAAACTAGAAACACCTAAAACCCGAACCAAGTACGGCACTAAAACTATTTCATTTGAAGGAGCACAGCTGTATAACTCTGTACCTCTAAGTGTTGTAAATTCAAAATATATATATATATATATATTCTTATATATATATATATATATATATATATTCTTTATTAAACAGTAAGCATTTCAATAAAAAAAAATAACATATTTTTGTGTACAAAGGCGGGCTTATCTCTTAAAGAGATCTCTTCCAGCCAACCCACAGCAGTAAGAAATAATGTCATGTAGCAGGTAAAACCAGTGCAAAAAAAAACCATAATAAAATAAAGAACTCCACATAAATGAAAATAAAAATGAAAAATAAATATATCATAATTATAATATTGTTTAAATAATAATTAATGACTAAGTAAATATATCCTTCTAAAACATATTACATATATAATAATATAACACTTACATAATTATATATCCATAAACATACATACAAATAATTAAATTTATAGATAATGATATATACATACAATAGACATATATCAATCAGAATATAAATTATTGCTCATTAGTTTGTGAGCTGGGTTAAAAAGTGCTCTTTTACTTTTTTCTTAAAAACGGAAATGCTTGGGCTTTTTTGTATGGGTTTTCGAAGCTTGTTCCAGAGACTCACAGCACGTACAGAGAATGAATTGTGATAAAATTTCGTATTACTTCTAGGCACTTCTAGCTCTGAAGTAATACAGGGACGTCTGGAACGTGTAGGAACGGGAAGGAGGTTAAAACGGGAGCGAAGATAGTGAGGGGAATTTGGATCGTTAAGGATATTATAGAGAACCGAGAGGATATGCATATCACGGCGAAAGCGGATAGGAAGCCACTTAAGTTGAGTACGAAATTCAGAGATGTGATCATACTTACGTAAGCCATAAATAAATCTAATTGCAAGGTTTTGGAGACGCTCTAACTTATTAAGTAGCTCCTCAGTCACATCCAAATAGCACACATCAGCGTAGTCGAGGATAGGTAATAGAAGAGATTGCGCAAGCATAAGTTTTGTACAGAAAGGAAGAAAGTATTGGAGACGTTTGAGAGAGTGGTAAACATAGTGTACACGTTTGCTAACGTCGTTGACTTGAGCTACCCAGGACATATTGCTATCTATAATGAGACCCAAATTCCTCACTGAATCGCAGTAAGGAATTGAAATTCCATCATAATGGAGCTCAGGTACTGACCTCCAATCTAGCTTTCTTCTTAGCCTGTTGCTACCTACAATTATAGTTTGAGATTTCTTAGGATTCACAAGAAGTCCAAAACATTTAGCCCATGTCTTTATAGCGGAAAGATCCGCATTTAATGAATCAATAGTCCTGGGCAACTCCGCCAAACTAAAGTGACGATAAAGCTGTAAATCATCCACATACAGATGGAAGGGAGAAGTGATGACACGGGAAATGTTATTAATAAAAACAGAAAAAAGTAAGGGTGAAAGTACGCCGCCTTGAGGAACACCAGCCGTGAGCTCTCACCAGTCCGATGAAATATCGTCGGTTTTCACGCATTGCCAGCGTCCGAGAAGGTATGACTGAAACCAGTCGATAGCCGAGGATGAAATATTAGTCGCACGAAGTGTACCAAGAAGGATGTCAAAATCAACTGAGTTGAAGGCGTTGCTAAAATCCAACATAGCAATTGCAGTAAGCTTGGTGTTATCCATAGCATATCGCACATCCTCTGTTATCTTCAGCAAGGCCCCAACAGTACTGTAAGATGAACGGAAACCGGATTGGTAAGGACATAACAGGTTGTAGGTTATGAGATAGGGGTATAGTTGTGTATGTACTACGGACTCTATGACCTTAGAAAGGATAGGGAGAATAGATATTGGCCGATATTGAGACAAGGAAGTGGGGTTAGAGGATTTGGGAAGGGGAATAACGATAGCCCTCTTCCAGAGTGTCGGGAAGACATTGCATGAAAGCGAGAAATTTACAATGTGAGTGATCACTGGAGCAATGTCATCCAACACTGGAAGAATCATATCAAGGCTAAGACTATCGCTACCAATAGCTTTAGTGGAAATAGAACACACTTCTTTATGACATCTTCAGAGATTGGCTGGAAAAGAAAAGAAGGGCAATCTGGTGGAACAAGAGAAAATAAGTGAGAAAGAGTAGCAGATTTGGTATTAGAGTCTAAAGTAATGGGAGGTCTAGTGAAATGAATATTTAATGCATTAAGATCCATGAGATTTTGAGAGTCTTCTGAAGTTTTGCCCACACCCAATGACCTCAAGAATTTCCATACTTGGGATTGGCAAAGATTTTGAATTGTGGAGTGAATATAGCGGCGTTTGGCATCCCGACACATTCTGTTGCAGATATTTCTCAGCTTTTTATACGCGTTAAAATTTTCCTGGGATGGGTATCTTTTATTTCGCGTTTTAGCCTTATCGCGTTTGGCCATGGTTCTTCTAATTACTGGTGTTAACCAGGGAGCAGGCGTATGTTTCATCCGCACTGGTCTGGCCGGTGCATGGATGTCATATATTCGAATCAGCTCAGTAGTTAGATCTTCGACCATGATATCAATGTTGTTAGCAGACAATAAAGACAACCAATCGATGTTTTTAACGTCCTCTCTCAAAAGTTCAAGATTCATATGCTTGAAATCGCGCTGAAGAAAAACTTTGCCTCTAACCTTAGGAGGACGCACTTTGTAAGTCAAAAATAGTAAGTTTTTATTTATTTATTTATTTATTTCACTTTATTGCACAACAATTTTAAAAAAATACATTGAGCAAAAGGCGGACTTAAAGCTATATAGCCTTATCTACCAGCCAACCTTAAGACGTGCAAGAAAGAGCGTTCAGTAGATGCATATAAAGTCCAATAAGTATAAGTAAATCTACTTGCATACATAAACACATACATACCATACATAAACATATACCTTACATAAATATATACATTAGGAGTACATATTACATAAAAAAGCATATCTGAAAATAAATATACAAACATATAACTAACACTACTAGTACAAAGTAAATAGTATGAATAATGCACAACGGGGTATCACAAAAAATTTTAATAATCAATTTTAATAAATTTAATAATCAAGAAAAAAAATAAAAAAAACGGTCGAAGATATTCAAAATAATAATAATAAAAACTAAGAGTTGAGTTTTTTAGGAACAATTTTTTAACTTTAATTTTGAAAGAGTCTCTAGAGGATGATTCTTTAATATCTATTGGTAATTCATTCCAGAGCCGTATAGCGGTAACAGTAAATGAATTCGATACAAATCCAGATTTGTGAGCAGGAATAGACAAAAGGAGGTTTTGAGAAGAGCGTAGTTCCTTTGTATGAGTATCAGAGAGAAAGTTAAATTTAGACTTCAGATATGAGGGTGTAAGTGGGTTATAAATTAAAGAGTATAATATCCTTAGATACCTACGCTCCTTAATTGGCAGCCAATTAAGCATTGAGCGGTAAGAAGAAATGTGCTCGTATTTGCGGAGGCCATAAATGAAGCGTATGCAGATGTTTTGCAATCTATCTAATTTATTTAATAGTGTGACATTTAGATCTGGATAACATGCATCACCATAGTCCATAATTGGTAATAATAAACAATTCACTAATTGGATTTTTGGTTTGATTGGCAGAAATTTTTTAAAACGCATGAGGGTATGTAGAGTGGCGTAAAACTTCCGAGAAACTTCGCTGACTTGATCCGACCAACTCAGTGAATTGTCCATTATAACACCCAAATTCCTAACGTTTGATGTGATAGGTATTACACTATTATTATATAACAAATCGGGCAATTGTAGACGTTGAACTAAGGCTAACTGTCTAGAGCTGCCAATAATAGTAGCTTGGCATTTTAATGGGTTCACACTAATTCCAAAATTCTTGGACCAAGAAGAATACGAGCGAGGTCGTCATTGAGGGCGGAAATAGTGTTATCCAGATTATCTACACTACACTGTTTATAAAGCTGCAAGTCATCGGCATAAAGATGGTACTGACAAGTGAGAATTGAGGTAATAGAGTTAATAAATAATGAAAATAGTAGTGGAGAAAGAATACCGCCTTGAGGAACACCCGCAGCAACATCGCACCAGTCCGACCGATCGGCTCCAATACAAATCGCTTGCTTGCGTCCTCGAAGATAGGAGGAGAACCACTGGTGAGCGATATCCGAGATGTTGATTCGGGAAATAAGGGATAGTAACAAGTCATGATCGACAGCGTTGAACGCATTAGAGAAATCGATAAGTAAGAGAATCGTGACAGCCTTATTTTCCATCCCTTCTCTGATATCCTCCGTTACTTTTATTACTGCCGTGGTAGTACTATGGCCAGTGCGAAAACCAGACTGAAGTGGATTTAACAGGTCGCAGGATAAAAGATATTCGGATAACTGGAAATGGACAATGGATTCTAAAATTTTTGAAAGAGAAGAATGGAAATAGGACGATAATGGGTAGGCAATGAGGGATTTGGGGTTTTGGCTAGTGGCAGAACTACGGCTTTTCGCCACAGCTCCGGAAATGTACCTGTGCTAAGTGAATAATTTATTATATGGGTTATAGTTGGTAGTAAAATTTCCAAAATGAGAAGAATCATTGTGCGACCTATTTCATCACACCCAATGGCCTTCGACTTAATTGCCATTATACGTTTCCGAACGTCATCATCACTCACCAGGGAGAAGGTAAATAAAGAGTTATTAAATTTTGGCTGGCATTGAATCTTCGAAAGAGTATCAAGTTTAACATTATCATCAAAATGATGAGTAGATAGGAAATGGCGATTAAGACTGTTAATATCTATAGAAATGGTTTTGGACATATTAGAATTTCTGCCAATGCCAAGAGACTTAAGAAATTTTAGTGTTTCAGAAGGAGACGAGTTACAGATTTTTTCAGAGATATATCGGCGTTTATATGTTCGACACATGTGATTACACCTATTCCTTGCAGCCTTATAGATAGACCAATTGAGCTCCGAGCGGTCAGATTTAAATTTACGAAAAGCGCGATCTCTCTTAGCCATGGCATTGCGGATGTCACTATTAATCCAAGGGGCTGTCCCTTGGTTTTTAATTTTAACTACACGCAAAGGTGCGTGCAAATTATAGAGAGAAATTACGTTTGAGCATACAAAATCAACCTTAGCATCAATAGAATCTAAATCACTTACACGACCCCAGTTAATACTGAGAGCATCAGACTCTAATTGATTAAAATTTAGATTGGCTAAGTTTCTTAAGGATAAAGTCTCCGTTCTAGACTTAGGACTTTTAATGTTGTAGGAAACGTAGACTAAGTCATGTTGTGAAAAGGCCGGAGCAGAGTGTTGACCAAATTTATTTATGCGATTAACATGAGAACAAAGTATAAGATCTAGAAGAGAATCGGAAGTAGAAGTGTGGTGTGTAGAAGATAATGGAAGAATTTCAATGTTCACTGATGCTACTACAGAGCGTAATTTAGATGATCGAGAGTTGTGTTTAAGCATACAGGTATTGAAATCGCCCATTATTAAAAGTTCAGTAAAATTGGATAGAATGATTTCGAAAGTTTCTTCTATTGTAGAAAAGTAGTCAATGGTTGGGGGACAATATACTACGCCCAGAACTAATTTCCTTCCACAGGTTATTTCCAGAAAGAGAAATTCCGGGTTAGAGCTAGAACTAGAAGGAGACTGACAAATAATTTTATAGCTAAATTGGCTCCTTAAATAAATGGCAACACCACCTCCTCTCCTCCCAACACGATCGTTTCTCACTAACACAAAGCCTGGAATGGGAAAGCAAGTTGAAGAAAGTGAAGGTTTTAACCAAGTTTCGGAGATTAAAATCGCATGAATAGAGTTAATATTAAAGGAATTTAACAAATCAGTGTAGTGACTAGGCACACTCTGTGCATTAATGTGGCAAACGTTGAAATTCTTACCCAAGCCCTGAAACTCAGTAGTTAGTATATCACCCAAAGTTAACAAACTGTTACTATTGTTTAAACTGCTAAAGGAATCATCGTGAGATTCGGCTGAATGAAAAGAATCATCACTGGATGTCATATATGGTTGTGTATTTATTTACTTCAATAAATAATAATAATATATAATATAAAATACAATAAATGAATTAATATTAAATTTTTATATATATATATTTTATTTATATTATAATAAAATGTGTAAAATAATTACACGAAATGTGAAAAAATAATAAAAAGCAAAAAAAAAACAATCTCTTTTTTGCACATACTGTTAGAACTGGCACTTCGATAAAAGCAAGCAATTTAAACCATAAAAAATATGTACATACTAAACTTCTTTCTACGACACAAATGTGAAAAAGTATAAAAACAAAAACTAAATTAACAAAATCATTAAAAAAAAAAGCCATGCAAATATATTATACACAAGCACAACGTAATGTTTAGTAAGCAGCACAGCTAATTAGTTATAATAAAAAAAAACACTATTATTATTGGCTGTAACTACTTAACAAAAGTGTTTAAAAAAAAAAAAAGGTCTTAGAAAAAAAAACTAAAAAAATACACAATTATAAATTAATAATCAATTGCCACACCGACAAAGTTGGCTTAAAATACAAGAATCCAAGTCAATACTGTTATATTGACGTATGGATGCCAAATTATATACTTAGTGACAAGTTGACAACTGACAAGCAAAAATTATGCTGTGAGCTAAGAGGTAGTTTGTGAAAAACGTAGTAATTAATTTTATGAAAAATATTACACGTAACATCGTGCAAAATCATGAAAATCAAGTAATTGGTAAAAAAAGAGTACTAAAACAACAACTATGAACATAAATACACACAATTACAAACAATAACTAAGCGCTCAGTCCATAACAAAAATAATAAACACAAGAAGCGAAGAAAAAGCTAACCTTTACAGCTTTTTTGCTATGTTCCTGCGAGTGACGATCCCTGGAGTAGGACTGACCTTCTTGGAACGCTCAGGCGCTTTATCCGATGAAGCTTTGTGGCTAAGACCAATGTTTGTAGACGTCTTGTTAGCAGCTTCTTTCACAGACACTGATGAGCTGCCACATCTTGGGAACTTTTCGATTAAATCATCTAAAGCTTCACGATATAAAAGACGTTTCCTATCATTGGTGGGGAGTTTAACATAAACAGTGCCATTATGAGTCCAGCTGTTAGGAATACCAAAGTGTTTTCTGGCTGCACTGAAAATAGCTTGACGAGGCTTTGTTAAGAACTCACTTATCGACACACTAGATGACTTAAGTTTCTTCTTGTTGTTCCAAATTAAAGATTTTACATGGATATCACCAAATCTAACCAAGACGGGCCACATTTTGCTGTCAGATTTAGTTCCTAAGCGATGACAATATTGGATTGATGAAGACTGAATATTAAGAAGACCCATTGTGCCATGAATTATATTGACTATGGAATTAGCTAGATTTCCATTATCAGATTCTTGAATTCCATTGAACAATAAGGCATTTCTACGAGTATGATTGTCAATGTCATCAATCTGAGTAGCCAGGTTCAGTGTAAGGGATTTTAGTAGGTCAAGAATATTAAACACTGAAATCTTGAATTCCTTGAACTCACATTCCAACTTCTCTAAATTTGGTTTCAGCGGGTCACTATTGGATGAACTCTTTAATTGGTTCTCAAATTCAGACATCCGTTGCCCAAGGGAATCCGCAATGCTTCTGTGCACCTCAAGGATGTCTTCAAGTTTCGCCATTATGTTTTAATAACCAAATGAGTGTAATACTGTCTAAAAGACTCAGTGAAGTAAAGTGAAGAAAGTGCAGTACCAGCAGTAGTGCAGGTGGTTTAAATTTAAAGCTTAAGTAGCATAATTTAACTGTAATTTACACTATTATATATTGTTATATGTGAGGGATTGCACAATCAATGTAAGTTATTACTGGAATTTATTATTTAAACAATTAAATAATGCAGAGAAAAATTTTAAAACTGTGTTTACTTTTTGACATCTACCCGAAAAGTAAGTCATGATAGGAAAAAGGAGCAGTCATTTGACCATGAGATAAAGCGAAATGAGGGTTAGAGACAAATATTAAATCAATCAGAGAAGGCACACAGTTGGGGAAGTGATGAGTAGGGGAAGACATAGGAAGTATATGCAAATTAAATGATAAGGCTAGTTAGTGCATTCAATTTTCGTGCTCGTGAATCGTTTTTTAACAGGCATGTGTTTAGATCACCCATGCAGATAACAAGATCGTAATTTGGTAAAAGATCAGCAAAAATGCTTTCTAGATCATTAAAATAATTAATTTTATCATTAGCACTGTATAGAACACCAAGAAGGATTTTTTTATGGTGTACCACACTACTCATGA
>JBBEEQ010000007.1:5577118-5640953 GCA_037950945.1 Hypolimnas misippus
CGACTTATTATTTTAATTGCGAAAATCACGGCTAATAGTAGTGACCTTGAAACTTGATCCTTCGACCTCACATTATATAAGCGACATTAAAGGACACTTTCCGTGACAAGACCTTTAAAGAGAATAAGAGAATGTAAGATATAGAGAACAAACTTTCTCCTTGGTAGATTTGAACTTACTTTAAATCGAATTATTTTGAAATTGTAAATTAATTCAATTCGAGACTTTATAGTACCTACCTCTTTCCACATTCAGTAACTAGTAAATGAAGTAGGTAATATTTTTTTTAACAAACCTAACCCATAGTTCTTTCAGTTTTCGCTGAAGTACGGTTTCATCATTTTTTTATAAAGAAAGCTAATATGTAGTTGATGATAAGGGCTTAGTAACAAAAACAAACAATTTAGAATTAAATAACTAAAATAACACGTAAGTTGCAGAGGTCATGCGAAAAATGAGAATTCATAATATTGTGTAAACTAGCGAAGTTCAATAATATTAATGTACTAAGGTATTTTTAAATAATACTTTTGAAAAAACGAATTACATGTTTAACACTCCGCCGTACCACTGTTGAGTAATATTTTATTTATTTTTACGTAATACGTAATTCTGTTTTTAATTTTATAATTATGTATTAAATATTTTTAAATAATGATAATTCGTTTTAAGTTATCAGTTTCGCCGCTAGCGCGGCCTTGTCCTTCGAGTCTTCGTTGAGTATCTTCGTCTCACTCCCACTTGCATTTCTCCTTGTTTTTTTAACTTCAGTTGCAAAAAACTTCCGGTATCTCCGGTAGACGTTAGAAATTACGCGTGTTAATATTTTAGTTTCGAATGTGTAAAAACAGTGAATTAATGACAATAATTGTTTTATTAGAAGTACAAAAATGTTTAAACAATGATTACTGTGAAAGATATCGTAATAAATATGTTTAATAGATACGGTGAAAAATAGTTCAGTGTTATAAACATATCTATTCACCTAAGGATACTTGGTGAGCTATTTTTTTTAAATATTTTGTGTACGTTTCAGACGTATAGTGATCAACCGATCACGTGTGACATCATTTAATTTTATTAGAAAAGTATTTCATTACTTTTTTTATTATTTGAATAGGCTTGTTTAAGGTATAAAAATTATGATTGTTATTTAAGATAGGTTATGAAAAATTAGTTGTGATAGACTATAAATACAATAGTAGAACATTTTTAAATCTAATAATTATTAAAAAATAGTATTTTAATACTTAATTAGGTAAAGGATTATGTTGTTACTTGAAATATTATCTTACTAATATAATAAACGTGAAATGTGTATGTATGTATCGATGTTTGTTATTCTTTCACGCAAAAAGTACTAAATGGATTTAAATGAATCTTTACAATAATAAAGCTTCTACATCAATATAACACATAGACTACCTATTCTATCTACTTTTATCAACATACCACACAGGCGGAGGCTAGTATAATAATTATTATAAATAGAGATGAGTCCAATTTTTGAAACACACCTAATTGTTGTGATAGTTTATTTATTTAAATGCTATGATTAATTTGTAATACCTGCCTTGACGTTATTCAGTTTTGTTATATGTTTTTATGAATTTCATTAGGTTAATTAACATGATGTCACAATTAATTTGCCAATCTCAAGCCTGGTAAAGTTTGACGGAAAATTCGAATCAAACTTAGGTAAAGTTAAGTAATGTCGTAGTTGTACGTAGTTTGGTAGGTCCATACAGCTGACTTTTGTCAGTGACTTACCTAGTGATTTTGTTCGCTTATCTTTCGCACACAATTTGACTCGTGGTTTGTGTGTACACTCGAAAGTGTTTGTTTTCTATCTTAAATGGTACGTTGAGACTCGAATACTTCGTAATGCCATAGACAGATGATCTATTTTTATTTAGTTTTGAGTGTCTAGTGATTGTGATCGCGTGTGATATTTATGTTCTTGTTTAATAATTATTAGAAGAATGATTAATTTTCTTTTTTTGTTTTTAAGTAGGCTTGTTTAAGGTATTAAAAAAATGTTATGTTAGCGAAATGTCGCAACACAGTTTTTAATAATTCTTATTTATACGCTCGTCAGTTTGTTACTGAAATATTAAATGACTTTGGTAAACAGAGATGATTCTAATTTTTAAACACGCCAAATTATTTGACACATTTTGATTTTAATGTTACGTGATTAATTTTTGAAATCCTTCGCTTACGTAACTGTTGGGATAAAGTCAATTAAGTTTATTTACGAGATGTTGTTACAATTACTTTGCCAGTCCGAAGCCTGATCAAGTGTGACGGTAAATTCGAATCATACCTGAGGTAATTAGACGTATTTCCGTAGGTCAATGACCTAACCACAGCTGACTGAGATCAGTGACCCGCCTAGCTATTTTGTTAAATTATCTTTCGCGCGCGTTTACACTCGTGTGTCCACCAGAAAGTGTTTATGTTTTTAAAGGTTTTGTTAAGTGATACAGTGAGTTAAGTGCGGTTGTTGAGTAAAAGAAAATTAAAGTATTACGATACACTAAATGGATGACTCGAAACATGAGTATCAAACCTTATATGCAACTTACGGATTGCGTATTGATAGGTGCTATGGACTCGACCACTTTTACTCATTACGAGGTAAGTGTAAACCGAATTTGTGCGGCGCGCGCCTTAGATAGTGTAATGCGTGCGCACGAACAGTGGAGCTCGAATATTTAAATATTTTAAATGTTTAAAAACTATTTTTGGGATTTTTTTTTAATGCGAAATGTGATGAGTTACACTTACCGAACCTCCCATTTGAAGGACCGCAGTATAGAGTCGAACTTCTTATATATAAATAATAATACTAAACAACACTAAGTATATTTAATTAATTTAATTAAAATAAATATATAATTACAGCTATTATTCATAACGACAAATAATATGATTTTATTCGATTTTTGAAAATACCTAGTGATTGAGAACGTCTTATATAAACTGGTAAGGAATTCCAAAGACGAGCTGCTTGAACAGAAAAAGATTTAGTGTAAAAAGAAGAAGAATGAGAAGGAGTTTTAAGTAGGAGATTTTGTTCAGAGTGAAGAATACGATCATGAGTGTTCGTAAGAAATTTAAAACGCTCTTTTAAATAACAAGGTGTACCAGGACTGAGCAGTATACAGTAGAGAAAAGAAAGAATGTGAGTATTCCTGCGAAGGCGGATTGGGAGCCACCCGAGTTTTTTACGAAAGTCAGAAATATGGTCATATTTTTTAAACCGAGTACAGAGATTTTGTATACGCTCGAGTTTATTGGATTATAATTGGTCTTCCCTGAGATCTAGATAACAGATGTCAGCGTAATAAAGAATTGGTAGAAGGATAGTTTGTGCTAACGCTATCTTGGTAGGATCGGCAGAAGATTACGTAATCTCCGAAAAGAACTAATTGCAAAATATATTTTGCGACTTATTTGAGATGTCCAAGATAGATTTTGGCCAAAAAAGATTCCCAAATTTTTTACTTTGGTACTGTATGGAACAATACTGTTATTAAAAATAACAGGCGGCAAAAGTGAATTGTTTTAACGACAAATTAATTTTTGACTACCAATGATAATAGCCTGGCTTTTCACAGGATTAATTTTTAAGCCAAACGATTTACTCCAATTAACAATTTTATTTAATTCTGAATTTATAAATTGGATAGTCTGCGGAATATCGACTAATTTAGAGGTAGCATAAATCTGGAGATCGTCTGCATACAAGTGGTAGAGAGAAGAAATGCGTTGAGTGATAGTGTTAATAAAAATTGAAAAAAGAAGAGGCGATAGTACTCCTCCTTGAGGTACACCGGCACGCACAGTCAACCAATCAGAATAAGAATTGTGGACTCGTATTCGCTGTCGGCGACCATGTAAGTAGCTATGAAACCAGTCAATTACTGATGGAGATATATTAAGAGAATTTAGGATAGCCAGTAGTATGTCAAAATCCACACTATTGAAAGCATTACTAAAATCTAGCAACGTCAATACTGTAAGTTCCTGCTTATTTATTTACTTTTTAAGGGAAACAAACAGTTAAAATTTAATCTTAATAGCTAATAACACATAAAAATAGATCATATACCAAAAAGTTTTCACTAATTTCTAAAGCATAATTCTACTGGACACCAACAATGAAAAAAATTATATAATATTAACTAAACAAGAAAATCAAATAGCATGAAGCAAACCAAAAAAAGAAGAAAGGAACGAACCGGCAAGAACTAAAACTATTTATAAAATAAAATTTAAGTTTAAATACAATTTTCAAAAATAGCTTTTTTAAATTTAAACAATTTGAGATGAAACAAATCAATATCATGAAAATTACTATTATATTCGCTGCAAGCACGAGTAACAAAATTATTTGCACCAAATTTTGTTCTATACAGAGGAGTATGGAATAAGGAACGTTTTCTTGCACTCATCCTTTGACACTTGAAACTTATTTTACTTTCTTAGTATGCAATGGTGAATCTATTTCATTATGTAAAATTTTATAAAGAAGGACTTGATCTCTAACATTGCGTCGAGTTTCTAACAACGGTGGTATGTTCAATGTATTAAATGAATGTCGCATTTTGACATGATTTATAAATTTGGTCTGGAGTTTTCCAATTTAGTTTATATAAACTTTATATTGCGGAATCCAGGCTGCTGAGCAATATTCCAACAATGGTCGAACAAAAGCATTAAAAAGCAACCAGAGTGTAGTAGGATTCATAAAATCTTTAGTGATACGCAATATGAAACCCATCATCCTATATGCCCTCTCAGTTATATCTGTCACATGTGATCTAAATAAAAGTTTACTGTCCAATTGAATTCCCAAATCGCGCAATTCGGTCACCCTGTTCAATGAAGTATTATCAAATTTATAATTAAATGTTATCTGTTGCCTTTTTCTTGTAAAAGTTATTATATTACATTTTTTGACATTAATTTGAATAAAATTATCTTTGCAGTATTTTGGTACGATTTAAATCTTCTTGCAGTAATTTACAATCATACTCGGTTTTAATTGATTTAAATATTTTCTTATCATCGGCAAACAAAAGAAAATTTGAATGACGGAAACATAAAGAATCGTCATTAATATAAATATTGAACAGTAGTGGACCGAGATGGGATCCCTGAGGGACGCCTGAAGAAATGGGTAAAAAAGTGGAACAGTATCCCTTGACGGTAACGGCTTGAGTTCGATTATGTAAATATGATTCCAACCATTGCAGTAAATCACCGTGTATACCGACAAGTTTTAGCTTTTCTATTAACAGTTTATGGCAGATTTTATCGAAAGCCTTAGAATAATCAGTATACATAGCGTCTACTTGAACTCCATCATCCATAGCGTTATATAAATGATCAAGGTATTCACAGAGATTGGTTTCAGTAGATTTACATGTTGTAAAACCATGTTGTTCACTTATAATAACGCCCCTCAAAACAGGAAAAATTAGGTCGTATATTATTTTTTCAAATAGTTTTGGAATCGAACTAAGCTTAGAAATAGGACGATAATTGCTAATGTCATGCTTGTCGCCACTTTTGAATATTGGTGTAATAAATTATTTTTTCCAGATTGAAGGCATTTTGCCAGATACGATCGATAAATTGAACAAAATACTCAGTGCACCTGCTAGTTCATTTCGACAATGACAAAGAAAATACGGAGGGATACCATCCGGTCCTGCGTTTTTATGAATATCTAATTTACTTAAATATGAGCAAACCAAACTCTTACTAATGCTAATACTACTCAAATTAATTAAAGGATTATGGGAGAATGAAGGTTTGACTATAATATTTGGTTCTTTTTCAAATACAGAGTTAAAATGATTATTGAATAATTCACAAATAATTTCACCGTTTAAGGATTTTATATCACCAATGAACATTGAATCGGGCAATTCTGGAGATTTTCTTCTGGATTTAACGTACGACCAAAAATATCTACTATTTGAATTAATGTTTTCTTCAGCCGTAGCTATGAAGCGAGAGTAACAGTAATCTTCCATATTTTTTTGTCTTTTTCTCAACAACGAAAATACTCTATAATCACTATCTCTATTATATATTTTCCATTTTCAATGATATTTTAATTTTTCGTTAATTACCTTAATTAGTGCTCGGCTATACCAGATTGGATATTTAGTATTGTTTTTTTGTGATTTAAGAGGTACATATTGTTCAATTATAGCGTTAATAATATTATAAAAAACCAGAACAGATTCATCAATGTCTTTTCCATTAAAGCATCCCTCCCAGTTGACCAATGAGAGTTCAAAGTTAATTTTATCGTAGTCAGCGGATTTATATAGACGATTTTTCAGTAATATGAGAGATTTTAATTAAAAAAACTAGGATGATGTGAGTCCTCAGGAAGTAAAGGATCAGATATAGTAGTTACGACACAATTAATGTTTGATATTAGAAGATCTAATTGGCGTTTATTTATATTTTCAATAAAATTAAATTGGTGGAAATTATTAAATGATAGAAAACTTGCAAGTTCGTTAACTAGATCTATCGAAAAATCACCATTTAGGGCTATGTTCATGCTAGAGTATGTCCAAATTGCATTAGGAATATTAAAGTCTCCTACAATAACAAAGTAATCGTTAGGTCGAACCAACACCTCATTAGAAACATTTTCATAGAACTCCAGTAAAGCATTCTTATGGTATTCTTATGGTTCCGTTACTGCGGAAAGTAGCAGCAATAGAAATGGCAATAAGATGGTGGGTTACTTTGTAATTCAAATGAAACGGAAATTACGTCCCCTGTCGACTGTAACGTTGGAATACACATATATTGGCAAATGATGATGTCGCGTTTAATTGCTAATAAAGTTCCGCCGCTAAATCTATCACCTCTCAAAACATAGTTTCGATCGCACCGATATACATTATAGCGGTTATCGAAAAGCTCAGCATCAAAAACACTAGGAAGTAACCAGGTTTCCGTAAAGCAGATTATATCGTAATCATAACGTAAGACATTCCTAAAGAGTGTGTTGGTTTTTGTTCTTAAACCACGAATATTTTGATTATAAACATTTAAATTAGCCATAAAAGTTGTATATAAAATAATAAGATATACTGATTAGTGCATAAGTAACTATAAGAATAATAATATAAATAACATAATGTGAATAAAAGTCATAATAATTAAATTTGAGGTTCCACCATTGCTTAAATAAAGAAATTAATATTATAAGAAAAAATATAAAAAAAATAATAATAATTAAATGGTTGTGATGTGCCAAGGATGTGTGCAAAGATATATTTCTCCATGCAGTTACAGTAAAAACAATGCAATTTAAAAAGAGATAACACAAATTCAAACAGGTATGAAAAAACAATTCAATATGGATTATCCTTATTTCAATTTGGATAAATCCGAATAATTATATACATGTACAATTGGACTACTTTCGGATTTTCTGGCCATTATTTTACAGTTCCTCACCCATACAAATCGGTAATTCAAATTCTTACCCCTGATTTTAGTTTCGTGTAACAGCTGTTTATTAAAGCTAGTCAAATGATCATTAAAATATACAGATGATTGCGAAGACGTAAAACCAATATCAGTCGCTTTTAAACTTTTATGACTTCTAACTTTGCTTAAAAAATCATCTTTAATGTATCGAGACAAGAATCTTATAATAATAGGTTTAGATTTTTTTTTGTCCTTATTCTTCGGCGCGACGCGAATGATAAAGTCGACATCAGAGTTCTTAAAGGGAAAACCTACGTGTTGAGACATGTCTTCTACGATTTTAAAAAGGTTTTCGTTTTTGTTTTCGGGAATACCGCATATTTCAACGTTTGAACGCCTCGACCATTGTTCACGGGTGTTGTTATCATACTCTAACTTCGTGATCGTCGACTTCATTTTTTCGACGTCACTAGTTAAAATATTACAGGATTTTAGATTATTCTCGTAGTCCTTTAATCGATTGTGAATATCATTATACTTTTCGTTAATAAATGCAAGTAAATTTTTAATTTCGAGAATCTCGCTTTTAATCTGCGATAATTCCGAATTTATCATAGTCCTGAAACTTGCTTGTAAGCTCCTTTTCAGATCGGAAATTTCTTGTTTTATAAAATCACGCAGATAACAATATAACGACGATATGTCCATTGGCTTATCCCTAGGTACAGAAAAAGCTGCTGTATTAGTAATTTTTGAATTTTTTGTACGCATTGTTACGTTACTGTTGTCCGGGGATGATTGCTTCCTTGCAACCACTCGCACTGGGGTATTATCCGACGTTAATGGTATCTGCTTTTTAAGAGAACAAGCTGGACAAATCCACCCGTTCGCTTCATCCGATGGAGTAGCACAAAGACGTCTTAAATATAATAGGTAATTTAGATTGTAACACCAGTACTGGTATTGACGGAATTAGTACAAAAGTAATTAAATGTATTAAAGGAGTAGTAGTCAATGATTTAGTAAATTGTGTAAATAAATGTTTAATAGAAGGCACATTCCCGGACACCCTTAAAATTGCTAAAATCACACCAGTATACAAGTCCGGATCCAAATCTGACCCTAGTAACTATAGACCGATATCTGTTCTCCCTGTAATATCTAAAAAATTTGAAAGAATAATATACAATAGATTAAATGATTATTTGGATAACAAAAAGTTTTTGATAAAACAACAATATGGTTTTTAAGATCTCAGTCAAATACACTCTCCGCAGCTATTGATGTAATAACAAAACTTAAAACAAATATTGACCAAAAGCATACATCATTAGCCATTTTCATTGACCTGAAAAAAGCTTTTGATACTGTTAGTCATGCTAAATTATTGCAAAAGCTAAGCAACATAGGTGTCACAGGGTCAGCACTCAGTATTTTAGCCTCTTACCTTGCTAACCGTAAACAGATTGTAAAAATCGCTGATTTTAAAAGCGAATCCCGCACCGTAACATGCGGTATTCCCCAAGGATCCATATTAGGACCACCAACTTTTGTTAATGAAATGAAAATGTTATTTTACACAGATCTAATAGTGAAAAATATTTAGGTTTAATATTGGATGATATATTAACATGGGGCCCTCATATAAATAAAATAACTTCAAAATTGACTTCACTCACAGGAATTCTACGTAAAATGTCTAATTATGTTCCACACAAAATAAGACCCGTCATATACAATGCCCTTGTTAAGCCACATTTAGAGTACCTCTTAGGAATATGGGGATCTACAACAAAAACTACCCTTAAAAAATACAAATCGTCCAAAATTAACTTATTAAAGCACTATTTCGTTATAACTTCCTTTTTTTGGGCTTTTTCAATATGAAACAATTATTCTCATTCAAGACATGTATTTTAGTAAAAAAAATTATGACATTAACACAGCGTACCTCCAGTCACAATTTAAGAAATAAATAAAAATTTATGTCCGTCATCCACGAAAAAAGACGTTTGGAAAGAACAATATAAATTATTAAATAAAGACCTGAATTCAATAGTGTTATGGAGTAGGATGCATGGTCAAAATCAAAATCAAAATCAAAAAATACTTTATTCAAGTAGGCTTTTAAAAGCACTTTTGAATCGTCAAAATAAACAAAAAGTACTTAAATTAAGGAAAAGCTACCACCGGTTCGGAATGTAGATTCTACCGAGAAGAACCGGCAAGAAACTCGATAGGTACTCTTTTAAAATTGTGTTATTAAGTATATACATTTTAAAAATTACAAATGTTTATATTAAACATCCTGTATGAAATTCATCTATACTAAATCCATGCATTATTATCATCTATATAATCTTGTACAGAATAATATGCTTTAGCTATTAAAGAATTTTTAATATACAATTTAAACTTATTGATTGACAACTGCAAAAATTTCTTTGGTATTTTGTTATAAAAACGGACACCTTGCCCCAGAAAGGAAACATTTACTTTGCGAAGTCGAAAGCTTGGTGTTATGAGTTTATCCTTTCTTCTTGTGTTAATACAATGCGAGTCACTATTTCTCTCAAAACAATCAATATTGGTATGGATATGTATAATATTGTTATAAATATACTGTGACGCAACCGTTAGTATACCTACTTTACTAAAAACATCTCGAAGGGATTCCCGAGCTCCTAAATTATAAATACTACGAATAGCTCTTTTTCGCAAAATAAAAACTGTATTAACATCTGAAGCGCTACCCCATAGCATCAAACCATAGGAGATGATACTATGAAAATAACCGAAATATACTAATCGAGCTGTATCAACGTCGGTTAGTTGACGAACTTTCCTAACCGCGTATGCTGCGGAGCTGAGTCTTCCCGTGAGAGTCTTCTTAAGGTGAATCCATCTAAAACACAGGCAATTATTATAGGCAGTCAAAAAATGGTTTCACGTGTAGATTGGTCTAAATTGCCTAATATATTTATTGACGGAATATTCATACCATACAGCGATACCGTTAAAAATCTAGGGGTAACATTTGATAAATTTCTCTCTTGGACTCCTCAAGTAAGCGAGGTGAGCAGGAAGGTGTTTGCGTCAGTCGGATCTCTCCGTAGGCTGCAGAATTTCTTACCAATACCAACCAAGATTGCACTTGCACAATCTCTCCTTTTACCGATTCTCGATTATGCGGACACCTGTTATATCAATCTAAGTGAGGAGTTGCTTAATAAGCTTGAGCGCATTCAAAATCTCTGCATACGGTTCATATTTGGACTTCGCAAATATGACCATGTTTCCGAATTTCGCGACATGCTCAAGTGGCCCTCTATCCGCCTTCGTAGGAATACTCACATTCTCTCTCTTTTATTTAATGTTCTATTCAATCCGACTTCTCCTTCATATCTAAGAGAGCAGTTTGAGTTTATCAGTGATACTCACAGTCGCTCTCTTCGATCTGATGATACCCTAATCCTAAAAATTCCATCTCACCATACTTCTTTCTATTCTAAATCCTTTTCTGTTGAAGCTGTTCGGCTCTGGAACTCCTTACCTCTTGAAATTAGGCGTGCGGAGTCGCTAGCAATATTTAAACGGCTAGTTAAAGCGCACTTCTATCCTCCTTAAAATATCATTTGACCCAATCAATCCTATTTTCTTTACTTGTGTTTTAAATTCTTTTTCTGATGTCTTTTGGCTTATGATTTTTTTTTCTCCTTTATTTGTATGTATTATAATATTTGTATATATATATATATATATATATATATATATATATATATATATATATATATATATATATATATATATATATATATATATATATATATATATATATATATATATATATATATATATATATATATATATATGTATATGTATATGTTTATGTGTATATATTAAATATACATATATATTAGTTTTAATTTATTAATATGACATATTTTTTTTATATTTGCATATGTATAAGAATACAGCAATAACTTTATACATTTATAATATTATAAAGGTATTTTTTTTTATTTACTTTTTATATTAGTATATACAGTGTACACCAATAACCCTATTACCTCTGGTCATAATATCCTCAGCAACATGGTTGCCTGGCAGAGATCGCTGTTTAGCGATAAGGCCGCCAATTGTACTTATACTTGTTATTGTATTTTATTGTATATATGTGTCCTCGGTGTACAATAAAGTATACTTTCTTTCTTTCTTTCTTTCTATACTTTTTGAGGGAGCGCAGCTATTCAACAATTTGCCAAATAACATTCAATAAGTTGAAAATATTAATTTATTTAAAAATAAACTAAAACTATATGTTAAAGAAAAATAATAAATAATAAGAATAATAATTATTATTATTATTTATTTATTTGCAAGAATATGGTAGTATTACAATGATCTTAATTAAACAGTTAGGTACAAGACATATCCAACCGATTTATCGGTGTGCAAATATTATAGTCGCATGCAATATAATTTATCCAATCGAATTATTAAAGTTGACATCCAATATTCCATTTATTTTACATTTATGTGTGAAATTTAACTATAAGAACAAAATATGTATAAAATATTATATGAAAAAGTTGAATTAATTAATTTATTAAATGTAAAATGAATAAATTTGGTACATTTCTTGTTTTAAACTTAAAATTAATATGTGTATGTATTTATTTTATAATGATTGTTATTATTCAAATATTCACTAATGTCATAATAACATTTTTCTAAAAGCCATAATTTAATTTTTAATTTAAATTTATTGATTGGTAGATATTGTAGCTCTTCGGGTAATTTGTTGAATATTTTGATAGCCATGTAGAATGCATTATTTTTAAAAACATTCATATAAGGCCTAGGTATATATAGCTTATTTCGATACCTCTTGGATCTATTAACCTCTGAGTTAAGCTTAAAGTAATCAGGATATTTTTTAATAGGCATACTTCTTTTATATACAAGCATGGCAAGGGCAAAATATTTAGTTTTTTGAAAAGCGGTTTACAACTTTCAAGAGGGCCAACGCCATAAACAGCTCTAATGCATTTCTTTTGAACTCTAAAAGCTTTTATAATATCTACAGAATTTCCCCAAATAATTAATCCATATGTCAAAACCGACGTCACATAACCGTGATAAGCCATTATAGCTGCTTCTCTCGACACTGTTAAACGTAAGCGTCTTAATGCGTATACAAACTTATCTAACTTCGTACACAGATAGTCAATATGGTGTTTCCAGCTACAATGAGAGTCGAACATAAGGCCCAAAAATTTTGATACATTTGTTTCTTCTATTTTATCTAATCCATAATGAACATTAATATCTATCTTTTTACCATGATAAGAAAAAAATTGCATAACTTTTGTTTTACTTAAATTTACTTTTAATGAATTCGCATCAAGCCACCCCATAACTTCATCGTATGCGATATGCGAGAGAGGTTCACATAAATATTCTGCACACCTTTTTAAAATATCGGTTCGTATTCCATCACAACCGACAGCTTTTGTATTATTTAGTGATTTAATAATGCCACATATTTCATTTGGATCTGTTGGTTTAAGAAATATTGTATCAGTAATATTAGATTCAATTATATTTAATAGATTTGATGTCTTTTTGTTATTGTCAACGTTACAGTTATTATTAATAATAAAAAACTTATTAAATAATTCACAAATTTTATTTGGATTACTATATACTAAATTGTCAATTTTAATTTTGTCAATGTACTTATTTCGCGATTGCACGTCATGATTTTCTTGAATTATGTCCAAAACTGCTTTACATTACATAAAATTCTTATTGTAACCAGCCTATACTTATTTTATTTAATTTAATGATTTTGTAATACCGTATCATTTGCTTCTTGTTTTAGTTATACCTAGTAGTGCATGTTTCCGAGATACGAGAACTATAAATTGTTAATATTGTATACTCGTATATTTTGTAATCCCATATTAAGTGAATTTTAAAATTCTTATGAGAATAAACTTCTTTAACCATAAAATAAATGCTTACAAACTCCTAACAATTACTACAAATCAATTTTAAAACATAATTGCATAATACCAGTGGCGTGCACAGAGTTTTTAGACAGGGTAGGCAGAATATTTTAAAAATATATTTACCAAAAATATTCACTGCATGTTGTTTAAGTAATTGCAAAATTAAAAATATTTACATCAAAAATGGTCGTTAGTTGTGTCAAATTCAATTCATATTCAAATTCAAAATATACTTTATTCAAATAGGCTATTTACAGCACTTTTGAATCGTCAAGTTACAGGTCCATTGGTTATAGATTTTTTAAGCTACCACCAGTTTATATTAATTGCAAATCAATCAATTAGCCTCGATCACAATTATCATCACTGAAAGATAGTTTAAACAACTCAACACTTTTTATTTTCTGTACACACACACGACACTTTCGCAGATCACAAATTTTATGTTTCACACTATTTTCAAAGTTAAAATGTTAAATGCTTTAGACCGCAAAATGAATACAAACAATAATAATGGCGACTTCAAAGAACTTACGTCCAAAGGAAAAAAATATGCGACCAAAATTAATAGTCCTTTACTTATGCGGTAATCAAATGAAATATAAAACTTTTCAAAATAGTCGCATTACCTTTTTCGGCAATTTTCCTAATTCATCGTCTAATAACGTGAAAAAGACAGTGCCCTTTTTTTCTCTTTGTGTGTGTAATATTATCGTTGTGTGTCAAATATTTATAAGAGCGCACACATAAATATATTTACATGACTACGAGTCCGTCATGCTGCACATTCACGCAATAAGTGATAATTAGTTTGTGCCTATATCGCTAGTAGCGCGAGTGTGCAGCGCAAGAAATACGAACACAGGAATTACCGATGATAAATCGTGCTACCACCATTAATTGATAGATGGCGTTAGTGGTATAAAATTAGACATCAATATAAAATATTAAAATAAAATACTGTTTTACTTGTGTATGATTTAAATAAATAAAATAATGAAATATAAATTTATCTGAGTTACTTAGGGTAGGCAGTGTCTTTTTGTCTTTATGAACTGCATGCCACTGACCATCACATTAAATTACAATTAAAACTACTAACGATTTCAATTACAATAAACATATGTTAGTAGGTACTCAAAGAATTAAATTAAGTTTATTTATTATACAAATTATGCAACCTTCTAAACTTTTATAACTCTATGATATTATGTTTATACAACTATACTATAACTCGAACTTGTTTTATCTTCGTAACAAGATTGATGATTGCGGGATTTTAATAACAACGGTACCGTGTACATAAGTAAAGAAGACTTCTTTATATTTCACTGTACTGTATCTTGTTACTTTATTTATTTTACGTTGGGCGCCATTTGTTATGGGTCGTATCAATTAAAATTACAAATTCACAATCACACACTAAATTTATTGCCAAAGTTCGGTTATCACAGTTTCGTTGAGCGCCAGGAGGGTTTCGCGTAAGAGATCTTAGGCAGGCACCCTTACACACCTAGTTCGGCTAGTCGTCGGAGATGGGATTCTCATTGATTCTCCGTAACAAAGTTAGCGTTTCGCTAGGCTGGTCAAAAGATGATATAACCAGTTTACAATCTTTAATAATTGACTTTCAACGACACCTAATCTAAATCTACATACATAATAATAAAACTCACCCCTTGCAATAAACGTAAGAACACTATCACATTTCATTACTTAACTCTTAAATCCAAATTACAGTTATTGTCGGTACACTAATATTTCTTACTTAAGAGACACACGACCGAACAAAGAAAGTACATGACTTCTAATGAGCCATCACCGGTACATATTCAAATTACATACTCATATTACATTATTATCGTCTAAATAATCTTAACATAAAATTAGAAAAGTAAATTTATCCAAACTTTTGATAAGAATTTGAACTCTCAACTCTTGGCGACATCGAAGCTAAACCATACGGTACACGGCTGCGCTATCAACGCTCGATAATTACTCGGCAAATATCGTGTATACATATAAGTTCCTAACAGTTGTCATATTAGGTATTTTTAGGAATAACTTTGGATATGAAACTTCAGTGGAACTCCCATTTGTTATCACTTACGGGAAGACTCAGCTCAGCATCATACGCGGTTAGAAAAGTTCGTCAACTAAGTGATGTTGATACAGCTCGATTAGTATATTTTGGTTATTTTCATAGTATTATGTCTTATGGATTGATGCTATGGGGTAGTGCCGCAGATATTAATTCTGTGTTTATCTTTTCTTTTTTTTTGCTGTAGCATCACTGAGACATAGACGTCAAAAAAACTTCTCCCAATTAATTTAAATTTTAGAATTGGTAAATATTAAAAATTGTGCTTAATAAAACAATATAATGAATAATAAATGACAGTACCAGTAAAAATTAAGTAAATAAATGCTACTAATTTAAATTACTTATAATAAAGTGTTGTTGTGCGATCAGCTGTCAGTGCGCAGGTAAAACGGTCATAATTTTGTTGTAGATTAATTCAACAATTGTAATCCTTTTCCTTTAAAACGTTGGTTTATTAAATTAAAAATGATGACTAAAGCAAACAAGGCTCGTCAGGCGGAAGATCAGCTTCACCTGACTCTTCTAGAATTGAAAAAATGTAAGTCTCAAAATGATCAACTATTGAAGGAAAGGGATGACAATGAAAATGAAATTATATTCATTAACAACAAATACAAAGAACTTAAAAACGACTTGTCACAACTAGATATTAAGTATACAAATATGCTTGAAGAAAATGATAGCTTACAAAGAATAGTCAATGGATTTGACCAGTGCAGAGAGGAGTATGAGGAAGCTTTGAAGCTTACCTCTATATTAAAATCTCAACTGCATGAGGCTCAAGAGCTTATAACGACTTTACAAACATAAAATTTAACAAAAAAAAGCCTCTCAAACCCAATGCCTATCCGACGAACTGGTTGAGAGTGATCCGCAGTTAGTTTTACCAGCCAATGTCCTAAATACTGATATTTCTGTAATAGATTTAACTGGTGAGGACTCAGTGAAATCTCATCCTGTTTTGAGTAAAAACAAATTGAAAAAGTACTTAAAAATAAATAAATTTATTAAAAAATCAAAAAAAATGTTAAAAACAAAAAAAAATTACCAAAACTATCAAAAACTATGTAAAGATAAAATCGCACTGAATTCACAACTTCATGAATGTTATAACGCAGCACAAAGTGTTAAAATAAACTATGAGGCTGAGGTGAACTCACTCCAGTATGAAATTGAAAATTTACCAAAAAACTTAGAAAATGTATCAAGTAAATATGTGACAGCTCTGAAAGAAATAGCTGAACATATGTATTTCTGCAATGAATAACTTATTCCAATCATGTAATTATAACTCAGAGCGATTTGATCCGCTCACAAAAAATTATAATTGTGAGTGTCAATGCAGCTCGGTCTATTCAGGGCATATCAGGTAAGATGATACTGTCGTGAGACAGTATCAGTGTAGACTGGATGAGGAATGCCGCAATCTCATATCTTTAAATGAGGAACAGCCTGCATTCCTCCCAGACAATAAATTAATAAAAATCTATAGTGATGAGTTGGTTTATATAAGGAGTTCGACTCTATACTGCGGTCCTTCAAATGGGACGTTCGGTAAGTGTAACTCATCACATTCCGCATAAAAAAAAATCCCAAAAATAGTTTTTAAACATTTAAAATATTTAAATATTCGAGCTCCACTGTTCGTGCGCATGCATTACACTATCTAAGGCGCGCGCCGCACAACTTCGGTTTACACTTACCTCGTAATGAGTAAAAGTGGTCGAGTCCATAGCACCCACCAATACGCAATCCGTAAGTTGCATATAATGTTTGATACTCATGTTTCGAGTCATCCATTTAGTGTATCGTAATACTTTAATTTTCTTTTACACAACAACCGCACTTAACTCACTGTATCACTTAACAAAACCTTTAAAAACATAAACACTTTCTGGTGGACACACGAGTGTAAACGCGCGCGAAAGATAATTTAACAAAATAGCTAGGCGGGTCACTGATCTCAGTCAGCTGTGGTTAGTCATTGACCTACGGAAATACGTTTAATTACCTCAGGTATGATTCGAATTTACCGTCACACTTGATCAGGCTTCGGAGTGGCAAAGTAATTGTAACAACATCTCGTAAATAAACTTAATTGAATTTATACCAACAGTTACGTAAGCGAAGGATTTCAAAAATTAATCACGTAGCATTAAAATCTAAATGTGTCAAAACAATTTGGCGTGTTTAAAAATTAGAATCATCTCTGTTTACCATAGTCATTTAATATAGTCATTTAATATTTCAGTAACAAACTGACGAGCGTATAAATAAGAATTATTAAAAAACTGTGTTGCGACATTTCGCTAACATAACATTTTTTTTAATACCTTAAACAAGCCTATTTAAAAACAAAAAAAGAAAATTAATCATTCTTCTAATAATTATTAAACAAGTACATAGATATCACACGCGATCACAATCACTAGACACTCAAAAGTAAATAAAAACAGACCATCTGTCTATGGCATCACGAAGTATCCTTCGAAACAAATAAACAAAATAAATCAAATTAGGTAACACCAATTCAATATTTTATTCACAATTTTTATCAAAGCATAATTTTGATGTCATTTGTTATACCCACTATATTAATATTTTGCACGATATTTGTCATAGCCTATACGTGTTTATAAAAATCAAAATTTATAATAACATATTTTCACTATTTTCACGAATTTAAAGTCAATTAAAACATTAGAAATCAACGACTTTGTCGCAACGACTTTGTCATAACTATGTTTAAAAATTGAAATAAAACTATTTTAAACGGATTTAAATCGCATATATTAATTATTTTTATCATCCCGACGTTTCGAGCACTTTGCAGCGTTCGTGGTCACGGCTAGACTAAGGTGACATTTGTCTATTTCAGGTTTTAGAAAATATTATTTACAACTACCGCCAACGGTTTCTTAGATGGTATCTTGAATAACGTTCCGGTTGCACGCAGAAGGCACTAACTGTATCTTTTGGTCTTGCAGTCTGTTGGACTTGGGATTTTAAATTTTTAATAAGTGGATCCCAGGTGTTCGAAAGTCTCCAACCATCTTCTCTATTGAAGTTCGGATGTTTTTGAATTTCAATAGCCTCGCGTATCATTCTAGGAATGAATCTGTGTTCTCTAGCGAGGATCTGTGGTTTATCAAATAGTGGTAATTGTACGCGATTTAAATCCGTTTAAAATAGTTTTATTTCAATGAATAATAATCGCGAAAATCTAAGACAACGATATGTGAACCAGTACGGACTGGAAATATCAAATAAAATTCGCCGGTTGAAGTATTTGAAAACAAAACATGCAAGATACGTAACGTCCATTAACTTCCTTAAAAGATGCCGTGACAATAATTTAATTCCGGTTTGTGTAAGGATCGCGCCTAAGAAGGACATAAAGCATGGTGATAAAATACTTAACCAAGCAAGTAAGAAATTGTTATTACAACTAATCCGGGAACATCGGTTTGAAGCGCGACGGTTAAACGACCAAATTGACAGCTTAAGTAAAGAACTCGAGTCAAGTTTATCAAAAACAGATTGGCAAAAATGCTACGATTTTACTAATAAACGAGCCGCTATAAAATATAATAATCTAAAATTAAAACAGATAAATAAGTTTGAAAAACTTAGCGGAGTGAAATCGAATTCTAATAAATTTAATAATGGTAACACCGGGGAAATTAAAAACCAACCTGCGCGTACGTCACTTGTCAATCTGTCAAAACAAACTTTAGATAAATCAACCATTACGGTATTAAATAAAGGCTTAAATTTTGCACCGGCTCCATCCAAAATACCGTTTGAAGACATTATTTGCCACGTAGAGGAGTGTCTTTTCAAGAATAATGTCACGAAGGAAGACTCGGAAGCAATTCGACAGGACATTTCGAGTGTTTTACGTCGAAGCCGGCCACCGAAAAGAAACCTTACTCGTGATGAATCTATTGCACTGAAGAACTTACGCAATAATAAAGACATTACAGTCCTCCGGGCAGATAAGGGAAACGCGACCGTTGTGATGGATACGTGTGACTATAACCAGAAAATTACCGCGATCTTATCGGATGAAAAAAATTATAAAAAAGTAACAAAAGACCCTACTAATACTATTCTCAAAAAGACATCCGCGTTAATAACTAAACATCAAGAAAAGTTAAATCTGGATAAAAAATCACTCGTGCCTACATGTGCTAAGCCCCCAAAATTGTATGGGTTACCTAAAATACACAAAACTGGTGCTCCGTTGCGTCCTATTGTAAGCCAAATCGATACACCAACATATAGATTGGCTCAACACATAGCAAGGCTATTATCACCACTCCGAGGACACACGGAAGCTTATGTGAAGGATTCTTACCAGTTTGTTGGTGAAATCAAAGATCTCAAATTAGCCAACAATGAGACAATGGTTAGTTTTGATGTCCAGTCATTGTTTACCAACCTACCCATACAAGACTGCATCGAAATTGTCAAGAGGAAGCTACAAACAAAAAACATGCCTATTGAGTATGCAGAGCTGTTATATCACTGCCTGGATCTGCCATCTGGATATTTATTGTGGAATGATGAATTCTATGTGCAAGTCGACGGAGTTGCAATGGGTTCTCCAGTATCCCCCGTGGTCGCCGATTTATTCATGGAAGACCTGGAGGAGAGGGCTCTTCACTCCGGACCAATCACACCTCGGTTTTACAAGCGGTACGTAGATGACACTTTCACAATATTACCTAGTGATATGACGTCTGCATTTTTACAACATCTTAATTCTATTAATAATAACATTCAATTTACTATGGAATTAGAGGCAAATAATGTTTTAGCTTTTCTTGACATTCTTATTATCAAGAATCCTGACAACACATTAAGTCACACAGTTTATAGGAAACCCACACACGCTAATAAATACCTCAATGGTGACTCACACCACCACCCTAGTCAGTTAGCTACCGTTGGCAAATCTTTGTTTCAGAGAGCCCACCATCTCTGCGATGCTGAACACCTAGAGGACGAGCTACACCACGTCAAGCTTGCACTCCACCAGAACAAGCTGCCCGTGCCTCGCCAGCATCGTAGAAGCCGTATCAAGCCACCCACAGTTGACCGACAACCTGCATTTCTACCATATGTGAAGGGAGTTACAGACAGAATTGGCAACATCTTGAAGCGAGCTTCGATTAACACCATCTACAAGCCTTATAAGAAAGTGAGCCAGTTCTTGAGACCTATCAAGAGTAATATTCCTTTACAGACTGCGGGAGTATACAAACTCGAATGTGAGTGTGGTTTATCTTACATAGGCCAAACAAAAAGAAGCATCGGTACTAGGGTCAAGGAACACATAGGAGATGTCAAGAATAGGCGTTCTTCAAAGTCTGCAGTTTGTGTACATGCCTTGGATAAATCTAACCATTTTATCCGATTTGATAAACCACAGATCCTCGCTAGAGAACACAGATTCATTCCTAGAATGATACGCGAGGCTATTGAAATTCAAAAAAATCCGAACTTCAATAGAGAAAATGGTTGGAGACTTTCAAACACCTGGGATCCACTTATTAAAAATTTAAAATCCCAAGTCCAACAGACTGCCAGACCAAAATATACAGTTAGTGCCTTCTGCGTGCAACCGGAACGTTTATTCAAGATATCATTTAAGAAACCGTTGGACGTAGTTGTAAATAATATTTTCTAAAATCTCAAATAGACAAATGTCACCTTAGTCTACCCGTGACCACGAACGCTGCAAAGTGCTCGAAACGTCGGGATGATAAAAATAATTATACGCGATTTAAATCCGTTTAAAATAGTTTTATTTCAATGAATAATAATCGCGAAAATCTAAGACAACGATATACATAACTAAGAGTAAAAAAAACTAAAGATTAAAACAAAACAATACAAAGTAAAAAAAATAAAAATAGGGATAGCAAGCATATTATTCAGTTTTGTTATATGTTTTTATGAATTTCATTAAGTTAATTAACATGATGTCATAATTAATTTGCCAATCTCAAGCCTGGAGAAGTTTGACGGAAAATTCGAATCATACTTAGGTAAATTTAAGTAATGTCGTAGTTGTACGTAGTTAGGTAGGTCCACACAACTGACTGAGGTCAGTGACTTACCTAGTGATTTTGTTCGCTTATCTTTCGCACACAATTTGACTCGTGGTTTGTGTGTACACTAGAAAGTGTTTGTTTTCTATCTTAAATGGTACGTTGAGACTCGAATACTTCGTAATGCCATAGACAGTGATCTGTTTTTATTTAGTTTTGAGTGTCTAGTGATTGTGATCGCGTGTGATATTTATGTACTTGTTTTATAAATATTAGAAGAATGATTAATTTTCTTTTTTTGTTTTTAAGTAGGCTTGTTTAAGGTATTAAAAAAATGTTATGTTAGCGAAATGTCGCAACACAGTTTTTAATAATTCTTATTTATACGCTCGTCAGTTTGTTACTGAAATACTAAATGACTTTGGTAAACAGAGATAATTCTAATTTTTAAACACGCCAAATTGTTTTGACACATTTTGATTTTAATGTTACGTGATTAATTTTTGAAATCCTTTGCTTACGTAATTGTTGGGTTAAATTCAATTAAGTTTATTTACGAGATGTTGTTAGAATTACTTTGCCAGTCCGAAGCCTGATCAAGTGTGACGGTAAATTCGAATCATACCTGAGGTAATTAGACGTATTTCCGTAGGTCAATGACCTAACCACAGCTGACTGAGATCAGTGACCCGCCTAGGTATTTTGTAAAATTATCTTTCGCGCTCGTTTACACTCGTGTGTCCACCAGAAAGTGTTTATGTTTTTAAAGGTTTTGTTAAGTGATACAGTGAGCTAAGTGCAATTGTTGTGTAAAAGAAAATTAAAGTATTACGATACACTAAATGGATGACTCGAAATATGAGTATCAAACCTTATATGCAACTTACGGGTTGCGTATTGGTAGGTGCTATGGACTCGACCACTTTTACTCATTACGAGGTAAGTGTAAACCGAAGTTGTGCGGCGCGCGCCTAAGATAGTGTAATGCGTGCGCACGAACAGTGGAGCTCGAATATTTAAATATTTTAAATGTTTAAAAACTATTTTTGGGATTTTTTTTTTATGCGGAATGTGATGAGTTACACTTACCGAACCTCCAATTTGAAGGACCTCAGTATAGAGTCGAACTCCTTATATATGTATATTGATGTGTATTTGTTTATAAAAGATAGTATATTAAAATTTTCCTTTGCTCTGTACACCTCCAAACCCCCGTTTTACTTTGTTGTTTCTTAAAGTTAGGGTTGTCTGGAAGAAATCGCTCTTTTAGCGATAAGACCGCCTTTGTACATTTTTCCTTCTCATGTTTTTTTTTTTTCTCATGTTATTCTATTTATTTGGTGTACAATAAAGAGTATTTGTTGTTGTTGTTGTTGACATCGAGTCCGTCTTCGAACCAAACATGGGATGTAAAGTAATCTGGTCTAAGTTATCTATAAAGTCATGAGAGTCACAATGTAGAAGTGCTAAGTCATGAACCCGGCGTCCCGACGCTAACAATAATATAGTAGCGGTGCGTGTCGACACTTCAAAGAGACTATCAATATTGGGAGAAGTATTTTTTAAATTACTTATCACAACTCGTGCGTCCCATATTGGTATTTTAGTAGGGACTGGCTTAGCAATTGCAATAGCTTTTAAAATATGCTTAACTATATTACTAGAGGATATTTTAACTTGAGATATAGTCTCACAAATAGAAGCTATTACTGACTTATGTACGAGAATGTTTCGATAAGCTATAATAGATAAGATAAGTTGTCAGACAAATGTAAATAAGCTAAGCTTCGATAGTCGAGCTACTACCGAAGGGGCCGGTTAACGTAGATCGAAATTATTGCGTTGACACCATCGCATTCATTTGCTCCAAATTGGCATGTACATAAGTCTTGAGTGTTGATTCTCGCCAGCAACAAGACAGCAAAGCCTTTTCCTCGGGAGACCAGGATCCAGTCAGGGAGTCCCACCCGAAATGAGCCAAGCTTCTAGGTGCAGCTTGTTGACTTGAGCTGGAGATAGTCCCGTGGTGGTGTCCACTAGTGTTTGGTTCAGATATCGGACCTTCACCGGTCGTGCCAAGGCTCGACGTTTCAAGTCGGGGCGCCAGAAAGGCTTCCTCCATTTGGGTGCTATTATGATGTACCGACCTGATGCTGAGTCGAGGTGTTGAAGAACCTGCGGTATTAGACCCGGCGGTGGAAACAGCCAAGCTAGTTCGAAATGCCAGCATCTGCTGAAAGCGTCGTGAACGTAAGCGTTCAAATCTAACAAGTCTATTGTAGCATATCTTGGCACTACATGGGCGGTGTACGATGCGAACAAGTCTATTTCTGGTTCGCCCCACTTGTCGAATATTGTTTCTGTTGCTTTTAGTCGAAGGTGCCACTCGGAGCCGGCGCGATTGCGCGAGAGGTTGTCAGCTTCGGTATTGTACATTCCCGGAAGGTGGTGAGGAATTAGTACAATATTCAGACTGTCCACTAACCGGAACAGATTGTGGGTTAGTTCCATCAGTTGGTGGGATCTGGTTCCACCTTCGTTCTTTATGTAGGCAATGACTGTTGAGTTGTCGCTCTGTAGAATTATAGTCGAGTCCTTGAGAATCGAGGCTTCGAATGTTATCGCTGCGAACACGGCATACATCTCTTTGAGATTGCAGTGCCAAGATTTCTGGTGAGAGGCTCAAACTACTTGGAGTCTCTTGTTGTGGACTAGAGCACCCCACTGAATGTCCGAAGCGTCCGTTATGAGGTAGGTTGTTCGCTTCACCTTCTGATGAATAGAAGTCTTTTTCTGAAGATTGCACAACCACTACTCTAGCTCCAGTCGAGCTTGATTGGAGAGAGGTTGGACCGAGCGAGGCCGGCGGAGTAAGTTGCTTTGACGCTGCAATGTTCTGCAGTGTAACCTTCCCCGGTGAGTGACGAAGGTCGCAAAATTGAGGTAATCTAAAAGGCGTTGTTTTAGGTTCCAGGAGCAAATCTCCAGGCGGGTTAACAAAAAAATGGTAGATCTTGTGTACTTTCTCTGCGGGCAGACACTTGGTGTTGAACTGCGTGTCCCAAATTATACCTAGACACTCTATCGACCTCGTAGGACTCATTGTCGATTTGTCCAGGTTGATGACACAGCCGAGACTCGTCAGTAATTGAGTGGCCATCTTTACTAGCGCTCGGAGTTGCTCTCTGGATTGATGAGCGATTAGAAAATCGTCCAAATAAACAACCACGCGTAGACCGCGTGTTCGGAGAACTTCGGCTATCCAGTTGATTACCATTGCAATCATGCGTGGATTTGCTGCTAGTCCAAACGGTAGACACGTCATCTGGAACAGCCGTCCATTGTAGCTGATGCGAAGAAAACATCTGTGCTCCGGTGCGATTTAGGCCTTTCAGATTTAAAATTAGGCGATTTTTTCTATTGCTCTTTGTTATCGAAAACATTGGGGATATAAAACAGGGAGTCGGAGATGCCAGTTCTATAACTTGATTTCGAATTAAAATATCTATTTCTGCAGACATTAATTCCGATACAGGGGTCTGATATTTGGTTAATATTTCTTGAGTTGGTAGAATCAAGGGACGCAATTGATGGAAAGGGATTCGTGCACCTGTAATTATTTTTAGAATAGACTTTTGAGGGTTCAAACGCGACCAGCTGTTGTGATAAAATTTCAGACAACCTCCCTTGAAACTGGCCGAGTCATTTAGTTGGATTTCGCCTTGACCCTTTTTTTATGCCCCCCCTTTCTTTTTGAAGAACTGTTCTGGTTGCGTCGAGAAAAGAGCTCCTTACCTTCGTGCTTTAAAGCCTGCTTTCCGGTACGAAAAGGAAGAGTTTTTTCCTGAAAAGATGTGGAGGGTACCGGGGAATGAGCACGAGCCGACTGTGTACTAAATTGTTTGTGTAACTTATTAATACCTCCTATTTTTTGTATATAGGTAGCCAGTGCCTGAGGATTAAATAAATACGATGCCAGGGGAGATTTTTTCTATATCTTCACGTACGAATTTTCCTTTAATTGATCTTAAAAGCGTACGACGGCGTAATTCTACCACTTCTGCACGTTTTCCGCAAATTATTTGAAAAATATCTTGAGACACTGCTTTATAGTTTGGATTTATGCCAAATAAGTCTTTTAACTTATCATGTAAAAACGTGGGTGTAATTTGAGCGTTATTACTTGACGCCCAATCGATAAGACATTGCAGAGCCATATTGACGGGCTCATTTTGTGCCATTAAAGCATTAGACAAAGCAGCCAGGCTACACTCCATTTGAAATCATCGTATGGGGGAAAACGGGTCTTCAAATCTACGGAGTTCCTCATTAATTTTCAAATCTGTAAAACCCGGATATGCAACGTATTTTTAATTCCAATCCATAGAGTCAAAATGTTGTAATTCGGAAATCTTAGCAACCCGTTCTGGCTTAGCCCTTAGAAGCGCCGGTTCTTTAACCGAAATCGATAAATCAGTAATATTATTTACTTTATAAGCAAACGTAGGTACTTGCAAAATTATTTCCGTGGGTTCAGTTGCCAACGGTGGCTTAGGGGCGTTCGCGACTGGCTGAGGTTAAGGGTAGTTAGCAACAATAACATTATTGATGTGAATCAGCAGCTGTTGAGACAGTATCTCAAGCCTGTAATCCAGGTCGCTGCTGCCGCGGCGCCGGCGGCGGCGAGCTGGCTCCCTCGCCTCCCGCACGTCTCCGTCGTCGCTCGCACTCGAACTCGTATATATATTCTTTATTGCACAGTAAGCATTTCAATAAAAAAATTTAACATATTTTTGAGTACAAAGGCGGGCTTATCTCTTAAAGAGATCTCTTCCAGCCAACCCACAGCAGTAAGAAATAATGTCATGTAGCAGGTAAAACCAGTGCAAAAAAACCATATTAAAATAAAGAACTCCACATAAATGAAAATAAAAATGAAAAATAAATATATCATAATTTTTATATTGTTTCAATAATAATTAATGACTAAATAATACTAAGTAAATATATCCTTCTAAAACATATTACATATATAATAATATAACACTTACATAATTATATATCCATAAACATACATACACTAATTAAATTTATAGATAACATACATATACATACAATAGACATATATCAATCAGAATATAAATTATTGCTCATAAATTTGTGAGCTGGGTTAAAAAGTGCTCTTTTACTTTTTTCTTAAAAACGAAAATGCTTGGGCTTTTTTGTATGGGTTTTGGAAGCTTGTTCCAGAGACTCACAGCACGTACAGAGAATGAGTTGTGATAAAATTTCGTATTACTTCTAGGCACTTCTAGCTCTGAAGTAATACAGGGACTTCTGGAACGTGTAGGAGCGGGAAGGAGGTTAAAACAGGAGCGAAGATAATGAGGGGAATTTGGATCGTTAAGGATATTATAGAGAACCGAGAGGATATGCATATCACGGCGAAAGCGGATAGGAAGCCACTTAAATTGAGTACGAAATTCAGAGATGTGATCATACTTACGTAAGCCATAAATAAATCTAATTGCAAGGTTTTGGAGACGCTCTAACTTATTAAGTAGCTCCTCAGTCACATCCAAATAGCACACATCAGCGTAGTCGAGGATAGGTAATAGAAGAGATTGCGCTAGCATAAGTTTTGTACAGAAAGGAAGAAAGTATTGGAGACGTTTGAGAGAGTGGTAAACATAATGTACACGTTTGCTAACGTCGTTGACTTGAGCTACCCAGGACATATTGCTGTTTATAATGAGACCCAAATTCCTCACTGAATCGCAGTAAGGAATTGGAATTCCATCATAATGTAGCTCAGGAACTGACCTCCAATCTAGCTTTCTTCTTAGCCTGTTGCTACCTACAATTATAGTTTGAGATTTCTTAGGATTCTCGTATCAACCGATGAACTCGAACAACGTCTTTTTCGCGACGCCTTCGATGGCGCGGTCAAATTAGAGTCCTTATCGTTATCCATGATAAACGATAAACCACACGAACGGAAACAACTTTTTTAAAACAAACACTATGACTTTCTACTTAAATCTCCGAATTTACACTAAATAATAACTTTACGCAAATTACTAGCGTAACTAGCGTGCTTGCAGATCGAAATTTGATGCAACAATGATCAAACGAGATAATGGCTTGTGTTTCAAGTTGTGATAGGAAAGTTGGTAAGACGCGCGGTCACGTGACGGGAAACAACGACATCTAGCGGCCGCAGGCAGAAAGAAGCGATGTACTCTCTCATAATGGACTTCAGACGTCAAACGGAACACATAATACTTTTTGTACTCGATTTGAATTGTAAATTGTCTAATAGAATCGTCGGAAAATCAATTAATCGATTGATTTAATATGACGTTGCGCATCTCTTTTATCCGACTTCAAAAAAGGGGGGTTCAGTTCGCAGAGGACGTTTTTTATTTATGTTCCCCAAATAAACAGTCTGAGCGATTTCTTTACTTTTTTACCCTGAATAAGTATACATTTTAGATAAGTTTCATAGCATTTTCATCAAAATCGGTTCAGTACTTTGGTTTTTATATCAATACAACTAGATCAAATATGACATTACAGTGAACGAAATAACGTATGTAACCACCAACGCAAAAAGAGGGATGTTATGAGACGTGTCTATCTGGTTTTCTGTCTGTCTGTGTCATCATAGCTCCCTAATGAGGAGACCAATTTTAATGCGTTTTTTTTTTGTTTGAAAGCTGAGGTAAGCGAGGTGGTGTAGCTACAATTCATGAAAATATGATAAAACGTTATTAACTCTTCCAATTGTTGAAAGGATCTGAGTAACTTCTACTTGTCTCATCGACTCGAAATGTACTATACTATCAATGATATCAAAATAACATATATGTGTAACCTTATCCTGATGCTGCAACATCAATTGGAATCAACAGGATACACAACTTCTCACGAATTTACAGAAGAAATATCGTCTGGAGGTTCGTTGATATGGTCACAATAAGTAGATTGTGGTTTTTTTTTTTAATTTTAACTTTATCTATTATTAACTGTTTGAGTCAGTTGGTTTATGTTTTTAAGTCTTTTATAATTTTCGTAAACGAACGGCTGTAGTCGGCACCGTCCAATTCGAAGAACGGTTAGGTTTGTTTAGTGTCCTCAACTCGTTACTGAACTGTAGATAGCAATTTAAATTTTTATTAAGTAGTTCATACATATTTTTATTTAAATTTATGCTGCTGAGTACTGAGTACACGATTTTTCGAAAGCATCCCACACTTGCTTGTAGCGTAGGTACAGTTCGAATAACGTACAATGAATGATCTGAACTTAAACGCGTTATGTTGCGCAAGAACAATAAACTCGTAGTTGAGAGAAATGCGCGTGCGACGCACATCCTTGACTCCCCGGCAGGCGGCAACCGCTGGCCATTAGCGTGCCATCGTTCGCGAAAGCTGGCATGCTATTGGTGAAAGTTGCTTATAATAGAAAATACAGACATAAAGAATGTAAGAGAGTGCCATAAAAATTTTAAAGTTTATTTTTGGAAAATTTATTATTTTTGTTCAAAGTCATAGAACAAAGCTGTTGTTTATTATATTAGTAACAGCGTCCTGCGAGGTTTTTAACACTTTAGAAATGACCCTATATAAACAATAAATGAAATAAATACAAAAAGTTCTCAAAGTTATACCACATTTACGCTTCTTACAACTGTAAGTTATATTGATCATGATCAATTGATATTCATTAAGGTTATTTTGCGTAATCATGACTGTTGATTATTAACTAAAATATCTCTATTAAATTATAGTAAACATAACCGATTAAACAATAACTACATACCTGTGGGCTTGAGTTATCCACCACTTCTGAACTTGTTAATCTCCTCAACCAGCGTTGCTGAATCATTATTAAAAGAAAACGTTGATAGTTGTTACATAAATTTTAATTTCAATCCTGTAAACCCCAAAGATATAATAAAGACGTTTAAAACACATTAAGAAAACTGCCAATCTTTGGGGTATGTCAGTAAAAGTAGTGAATTCTATAATTGACACGATTGCACCTCATCTTACAATTATATTTAACAAATGCGTTGAATATGGCGTGTTTCCTGACCTGATGAAACATAGTAAAATTATACCTATATTTAAATCGGGAAGTACTTCAGACCCTAATAACTTTAGGCCAATTTCTGTACTGCCAACTCTTAATAAAATTTTTGAAAAAATCAAACTTTACCAAATGTTGTCTCATTTTACTAATAACAAGCTACTACATGACAAACAATTTGGTTTTACTAAGGGTCGGTCGACAACAGATGCAGGTGTTGAACTAATTAAGAATATATTTGAGGCCTGGGAGGAGTCACATAATGCTCTTGGTATTTTTTGCGACTTATCTAAGGCCTTCGATTGTGTTCAACACTCAACACTGGTCAGTAAACTACGCCATTATGGTATCAGAGGAATCCCACTCGACCTTCTAATGTCGTATTTAAGTAAAAGAATTAAGAAGGTCGACGTCAATGGCAAGAGATCTCCTGGGGCTATACTAAATATGGGAGTCCCTCAAGGTTCTATTCTTGGGCCATTTCTTTTCCTTATGTACATGAATGATCTGCCCTATCTTTTAGAAAAGAAACATAAGATTGTATTGTTTGCTGATGACACTTCACTGTTATTTAAAGTGAGACGTAACTCATCTACATATGACGAAGTAAACAATGCTCTCTCTGATGTTGTACATTGGTTTAGTATTAATAATTTAATGTTAAATTGTAATAAAACTAAATGTATAAAATTTACAACGCCCAATGTTAAAAATGTACAAGCCTCCGTTTTTATAAATGGAAAGCGTTGGAACCGGTGGAAACTACAGTAATTTTTTGTATCACTGTAGATTCCAAACTACAATGGGGGCCCCATATTGAAAGGTTAGCGAATAGACTTAGCTCTGCAGTTTTTGCTATTAAAAAGATTAGAAAATTAACAGATGTTTTAACGGCACGCTTGCTTTATTTTAGCTATTTCCATAGTATAATGTCATATGGCATACTACTATGGGGACATGCCGCCGATATTAATACAATATTTGTTCTACAGAAAAGAGCTGTTCGCGAATTTTATAACCTTGGCCATAAAGAATCTTTAAGAGAAAAATTTAAAGAAATTAACATATTGACTATTACTTCTCAATTCATTCTTGAAAATGTAATGTATGTACATAGAAACATTAACACATTTAAAAAAAAATTGTGATATCCATCATATCAATACGAGGAACTCAAAACTCAAACTCATTGTACCTGCTACTCGACTACGTCGAGTAAGTAATTCTTTTGTTGGGAGATGTATACGATTTTACAACAGGATCCCAGATCCTTCTATAGCAAAGTTCAAAAAAATTGTAAAGAAACGTTTGTGTGTTAGAGGTTACTATAATATTAAAGATTTCATAGATGATGACACACCTTGGGAATAATGCGATCGCTTCCAGGCTGTCTCAATATATTTTACGTATTGTAACGTTGTTAAAAAAAAACTAACAAAAAAAAAGTCCCGCTGAGTTTCTTTCGCGGTTTCTTCTCAGGCCTGAGGTTATACTTTTCCGAAACCGTGGTAGATTTATTTTCTTGCCGTTCAAAAAGAGAATGAAAATTCCTATTTTGGATAAAAATATTTTGATTTTGATTTTAGAATATCTTGCACTAAATGCTGCTTTTCGACGGTAAATGCACGGGTTGTTATAAAAATACCAAAACCGGTCGTTATATAATATTTAATCCAGTTCAATTCAACTCTTAGGTTTATTAACAAAACATTCAAGAGTCTCGTCTAAAAACTGCCGCCTATCATTCCTCTATATTTTGAATTCAATTCAATTCTTTGGTTTATGGCTTTTAGTTGTGCCAATTAGGCACATATTATTTCGCCAATGTCACGTGGAATGGAGAAAACACGATGGAGATTGATCGGTGGGGTCGAGAATCCAACCTTGACTAAATTTTGAAAACACCCTAAAATAGTGTGAATTTCATTGTTAGTCCTAAAACAACACAAAAAAGTTATAAATATAATAAATATATGTATAGTATACAAAAATACAACTAATATTAATGGGACAATCACATGTTTTATGTACAACTTAATTTTATTACATTTAATATATTTACACAGAAACGTACACAGTGGACTAAACACAAACATCAATAAACATTCAACATTTATAGGACGGAGGATTTTAGGAGGGAGAACGTCATAGAGGGGATGAAGAAGTCTGGGACAGTTAAACAGGATATGGGATGGGGAACCTTCGTCTAAGCCGCATTCGCACAGCGAGTGGTCACGAACTCCTCTATATTTTTTTAATGCCTCTCAGTTGTCAGCCGTCTGTCACTGTTTGATGTTGCTAATACAGCTTCAAAATGCTTTAGTTTAACAAAATATTTAAAAAGGTTGTGTTTACGGTATAGTACCTTATTTGGTAAGCGTGAAATAACTAGACGCGGCAGGAATCAAGTCTGTTTAATTGAGTATCTATTATTAGTCAGATATAAGTTTACATTCATTGTTTTTTTGTAATTTAATACTTGACTGTAATTAAAATATTGTTTTACAATGCAATAATAAAAATATAATATAATATATGTATAAAGTAACGTAAAAACAAAAAATAAAAAATCACAAAAGTTTTTAAAATACACTCAATAACATTTTACTTATCACTATCACTTCACTTCACATAATCACTTGTCGAGGAGATGAACTGCTGTTTAAGCTTTGTTCCCCTCGACGAACTGTTATAGTCGCCAGGATACATGTGATGATAAAGAGTAGATATATTTCATATCTAATCAGTGAAGGTTGATTTGATTCTTCTGTTGCTACTGCGGAAGCGGCGGCACTATTTCCTGCCCCATTTTGAGCTATGATGATGATGTGCTCTTCTGTATTTTTACTTTGTGTTTTCCCCAAGAAGATGTAGTCACAAGGCGAAGCGAACTGTTGGTTTAATAACGCGACAGAATCTCGATATATATATATCTATCTCGATAGTTTCGCTCGCCCTATTTGGATGGTTCTCGTGTTTATTTGCTAAAAGTGCGAACGCTGGTTTTGAGCGATCTACAGGGTCAATGCGGACTGTGTGTACTATTTGAAACTACGTATATTATTCCTATTTAGAAACACTTCAAACCAGTAGAAAAATAAATGCTATGAAAATTACGAAAAAAATTTTTTCGAACAAATTAAATCGCTAAATAGTCGAAATAAAATGCAAACAGCCTGTAAATGGTAAATAACTGTCACTGACCTCTAGGTATAGTCATCAAAGTGGCAACGCCGCTCGTCGAGTTATCGAGCGCCGTGTCGCCCCGCCCCGCCCGCCCGAGCGTGAGCGGGTGCCCCATTTAATTCTTTAAATTTTTAAATGTTCAATCTGTCCGCCATTTTTTTGTACACATAATTCGTACCGACGGACAATATTATTTTCTATTTTCGTTATTAAATTTGTGGTTGTTGCTAACGAAATCGACCTCACTATTTATTTTATTTAGAAACCATTCGCAATAATTATTACGCACTGGCAAGTCCCTCGGCAACAACGCTTGTGTTTTACAATATGTATAAGGTTTGCGTTTATTCCGTTTTAAAACCTTATGCACAGTTTTAGGGGAAATATTAAACTGTCGCGCGGCTCTACTAAGGCTCGATGTCGGGTTGTCAGAGAAATACTGTAAAATTCTTTCCTCCAACGAGGCGCGTATTTGTCGTGATGGGACTCCCTCGTGTTGCGGCACAATGCATTTATTGTCTCTTAACCTTTGAACTGCCAGCACTATAATGCGAGGGTTACTAGGGCACATGCGTCTCTCACCATACCTTTCTCGGTATGTTCGTAAAGCTAAGGCCGCGTTTCCGTGGCATTCCCCGTACATTAAAACCATGTCCGTGTATTCTGAAGCGGTGTACGTAATGCGAGGCATTGTCTTAAACTCTAGTTAAGTGTTTTAGCACAATTAAAAATTAAATCCGTGTCCTGTCACTATAAAACATAAAAAACAGTAAAAATAACACTAATATTAAGTAAAAACTTATAGTTTCGTGTCCTGTCACTATAAAATAAATATGTACTATCACTAATCTACTATTAATTTCGGTGTCCTATCACAATAACAACAAATACTTAACACAAATACTTTGGCGCGAGATTACGACAATGAAGTGGCGCGTGCGCTTCCGAATTGCGTAACGTGCATCCCGGAGATAAGCATCGGCACACTAATTAACAGGATTTTGTTTTATTGGTGTCTCGCTTTCGTCTGCAAGGATGCAATAGCAATATTTGACCTATTTCTATTTCTTTTACACCTAGAAGTGAAGCGCACGCTATGTACCTATTTTGCTTTCTTGTTATGTTACGAATTTATTAATCTGATACATAGCCGTGACCTTGTATAATTTAATTTTGTCAAAGCGGCAACGGTGTATCTTTTTCCATTCATATTTCAAGTAGTTAGGTGCATTCGTTGTTATAAAATATACATCGTGTTTTCTGAGCGCGTCGCTGAGTTAAAACTTTAGAACTGTCTAGAGACTAAACTAGTAATCCGATTGAAATAATATTTTGTATATGGCCTTGAAATCGTATTCCATTTAAACAGTTTCAATTAAAACACATAACATGTACTGACCCTGTATACTAACTACTTTCTCTGTATCTCCCTGCATGATTTTAAAATATTTTTCTTCTTTACTTATTACTTTAAACGGACCGGAATATGGATGTGTTAAAGGTTTTGAAACTTTATCACAGCGCACGAATAAGTGTGTAAAGTTCTGGATGAACGAATATTTTGCCTTGATGGATTTCTTTTTTCGGAACAGATGCAATATTCGCTATTTTTCTTCTGAGCGATTGAAGAAAACTTTCGTTGACTGAGGTTTCCTGCTGCATTGGCTGAAAGAAATCTCCAGGTAATCTTATGGCTTCTCCATAAACCATTTCGGCTGCACTTATTTGCGTATCGTCTCTCAAACTCACTCGTAGGCCTAGTAATACAGATGGTAAAGCGGAAACCCACTGATCTGTATTGCCTCTACACATTAGAGATGTTTTTAACGAGCGATGCCAACGTTCTATGAGTCCATTGGATTGTGGATGATAAGCAGTGGTTCTAAGCTTATCAATACCCATTCTTTTATCTAATTGTCTAAATAAATTAGACTCAAATTGGCGTCCTTGATCTGTTGTTAACTTTAACGGACATCCAAATCTCGCAATACATCCAGAATAAATAATATCAGCTATGGTGTCGGCCGAAATGTCCTTTACAGGGTAACATTCTGGCCAACCCGTCTTTTTATCCATCATTGTGACAATATATCGATAACCGTTGCAGTATGTTAAGGGTCCTACTATATCCATATGTAAATGTTCAAATCTATCGATATTGACAAAATGTCCAAACGGTGATATAATATGTCTATGTATGTATTTTTGATTTTTGGCATTTTAGACATGCCTTTGTCCAATTAATAATATCTTTATTCATTCCCTTCCAGAAGTATCGATCTTTCATCATCTTTCGCGATGCGCGCGTGCCGGGGTGACTGACTTCATGTAACGCGTTGAAAGCTGATACTCGAAATCGTTCGGGCAAATATATGTACACGTACTCTATTCCTTCGCAATATATGGACTTGTTGCAATTGGGCAACATAATTTGTTTGAAATTTAGGTTTTTAAAATTCATAAGATTTTTTAATTCGTCATTCTTGCATTGCAGGTTAGCTAAATCGGCAATCGGTGACGGCAACTCTTTTGCTGATATTCGCGAGAGGGTGTCGGCAACAGTGTTTTGCGTTCCACTAATATGTTTTATGTTAGTACAAAACTGCATTATCAAATCAAATCAAATCAAATCAAATTATTCTTTATTCAAGTAGGTTTAGTACAAACTCTTTTGAATCGTCATACAATCATTGGCTTATAATCTAAACATTTATAATGTTAATAAAATTATATAATGAAATTATTGAATACTTTAAATGACAATTATTTTATATAAAAAAAAAATATATACTTTTATCAGGAAGTTTAGTCCACGCATTGTTGTCATTGATAAATTCATTAACAGAGTAGTAAGCTCTGTGAATTAAATTTATTTTAATATAATGTTTGAACCTCTGTAAAGGTAGATCCAGTATTATCTGTGAAACTTTATTGTAGAAGCAAACACTTAACCCCATAAAGGACCTTCTTACCCTCTGCAATCTATAAAAAGGTGTTGCGAGCTTATTTTTATTTCTTTTACTGTAATTGTGTATATCTTTTCTTCTACTGTGCATAGCGATATTTTGTCGGAGAAAGAGTATATTATTATATATGTATTGAGAGGCTACCGTTACAATACCTATTTCTTTAAATTTATCTCATATTATAAATAAAACGCACCGCTCTTTTTTGTAATACAAAAATACTTTCTATATCAGCAGCACCACCAAAAATAATAATAATAATAATAATAAAAAGTAAAATACCATAAGACATCACGCAATGAAAATAAGCGAAATAAACCAATTTGGCAGTTTCGACATCAGTGTGATCGAATTTTCCTGATGGCATAAGCCTCCGAACTAAGTTTTCCCATTAAAGTTGTAATATGAGATCCCCATTGGAGCTTTGAATCTAAAGTTATACCTAAAAAAACAGTCGATTCCACCATCTCAACACCTTGATTTTTAATTGAAATGTTCATGTCACTTATCTTCGCTGTCGACAGTGAAAAATTAACACACTTAGCTTTTTTTGCATTTAAAACCAAATTGTTAGCATGAAACCAATTAAGAATATGCGACAAAGCGCTATTAACGTCGTCAAAATCATCTTTATGTCTATTTACTTTAAATATTAAAGAAGTATCGTCTGCGAACAACACTATGTCTAACAACACTATGTGTATATATATATATAAACGAGGAATAGAAAAGGACCTAAAATCGATCCTTGTGCTACACTAAGTTGAAGAGCTTTATTTCTAATGCCATAACCACTGAGCTTTAGTAGAAGTGTTTTATGATCTACGCCATCGAAAGCTTTGGACAAATCACAAAAAATACCAATAGCATTCATTGAATTTTCCCAAGCGTCATATATATGTTGTAAGAGTTTTGCTCCAGCATCAGTTGTAGAACGACCTTTAATAAATCCATATTGCTCAGAATGTAAGAGTTTGTTGGCATTAAAATGCTCAAGTAACCGATTCAGCAATATTTTTTCAAATACTTTACTTAATGTTGGTAAAATTTAAATTGGTCTGTAATTGTTGGGATCATTTCTATTTCCAGATTTAAAAAGTGGCACTATCCTACTTTGTATCATAAAATCTGGAAATTGTCCACTATCAAAACATTGATTAAAAATATATACTAAACATGGGCTTATTTCGTCAATAACCAGTTATCTTTACTGATAAACCCCATAAATCTTCAGATTAGGATTTATTGTTTTGTAAGCCTTGATGACATCTTTACTAGTTATCTAACGAAAATTAAGTTGTGTAGGACACTCTTTAATGTTATCTTTAAATAAATTATATGCTATATTTGGTGAGGAATTAATTGGAATAGTAGTTATTATTGGTATATTGGTAAAATATTTTTCAAAGAAATTAGCAACTTCAACGTCAGATTTAATTATTTGATTATTAATTTTAAGTTGAAAAGTGTTGTTACGAAACTCTATTTTTCCCATTTCTCTGTCTATAGCACTCCAAGTTGAACATATTTTATTGTCAGCTTTAACAATTTTATTTTTAATCGCTAAAGTTTTGGCTTGTTTACACACTAAACTGAAAAATTTTATAATAATTCTGAACATATTTAATAAATAAAGGTTTTTTATTGTATTGTTTCTCGTCATAAAGCTCGAATAACCTAGCCCTACTTTTATAAATTCCAGGCGTAGCCCAGTCACGGAATTGAAAATTATAGCATACAGTACGAGTCTTTATTTAAAAAATGTTTTTAAAGTCATTTTCTAGTCGGCTAATAAAATCATTGTATAGACAGTCAAGATCATCTTCTATTAATTTGAGCACAGATATGGCTGTACTGTTTTTAAAACATTCTATTTGGCTTTTTGTAATTAGTCTATATCGAATAACATGCTTATCATTACGTTTTCAGTTTATAAAACACACTTTTTGTCGAGTATGATCTGAACGAATATTATTAATAATTGATTTTTCAAAGATGGTGAAATTGCAAAAAATAATGTCTATACAAGTTGCACAAGTTGCTGTCAATCGAGTTGGTTCAAGAAAAATATTTACCATGTCAAAAGATTTAAATAAGCTAAGCTATCTCTTACTAAGCGTAGTTTCTAAAAGTATATTAATATTAAAATCGCCACATACCAAAATTTTCTTTTTAGATACACATGACTTTTTTAATACATCTTCCATAGTAGATTCAAAAAGATAAAAATCACCTTTAAAGAGGTCGATACACACACACTATTACATACAATTCCAATTCGATACAAGACAGTTCAATGTTGCGTTCAATAGAAAGACAAGTTATGTCTTTACGTTCTTTACAAATTATATTTTCACTCATTAATATCAGTGAACCACTATGAATAGCAAATTTTCTTAAAAAAATACTTACCACCAAAAATACTTACCAAATAATTTTTAATATTAGGCATTATTTCTACATCCATAAGCCAATGTTCAGTGAAACAAAAAATGTCAATATTTAATTGTTTTAAGAGTAATTCAATTGCAACCTGAAATTACAAGACGTCCTTGGTTTTTCCTTTTCAAACGTGCCGACCGCTGGGTCACTTCGACTATTTGTCGTTAGCGTCTTAGCCATGCATGTACTCCCAGGCACCTGGCCAAAATTAGAGTTCGTGACCACTCACTGTGCGAATGCGGCTTAGACGAAGGTCCCCCATCCCATATCCTGTTCAATTGCCCCAGACTTCTTTATCCCCTCTATGACGTCCTCCCTCCTAAAGTCCCCCGCCCTATAAATGTTGACTGTTTATTGATGTTTGTGTTTAGTCCACTGTGTTCGTTTCTGTGTAAATATATTAAATATAATAAAATTAAACTGTAAATAAAACATGTGATTGTCCCATTAAAATTACCTGTATTTTTATACTATTATGTATAATATTTATATATATTTTTGTGTTGTTCTAGGTTAAGGACTAATAATGAAATTCATACTATGTTAGGGTCTTTTCAAAATTTAGCTAAGGTTGGATTCTTGACTCCACCGATCAATCTCCATCGTGTCTTTTCCATTCCACGTGACATTGGCGAAATAACATGTGTCTAATTGGCACAACTAAAAGCCATTAACCAAAGAATTGAATTGTAATTCAATTCCTAATTCTTTGCCGGAAAGACCCTGTATATTTTGATGTACAAGAGTAACTCTTTCAAGCCCTTCCTTTGTCTGATCATTTAGTATAAATCTGTAGAAATACTTTTTGTAGCTCCTTCATCACGATTAATATTTACACATTTAATAGATTCTATTTTAAATGAGTTTTGTATATTAAATGCTACTAACGTAGCCATCTGTTGCTTATGCCTATAAGGAAGATGCAAGGTATCTTTTGTCAATATAAAGTTATTTACAAACTTATTTGTATCAAAACAAAAGATGTTTCTATATGTTTGAGTAAAGTTGTACATTGTCATATTTAAGTCAAAAATATACTTGTTTTGTTTTTTTGTTAAACAATTAGAGTAAGGAAAAGCACATAATATAATTTTACATTTAAATTTGTCATGAATGTCATGTATTTTGCTTAAACTATTTACAACATCCCTCCTTTTAATACACAAGCAATTCTTTAATTATAAGATGCTCCAATAAAACATATGTTTATCACATTTTGATATAGAGTTTTACTAAGCAGTAAACCAATATTTTTGCCAAGTTTATCAGAGTTTTGTGTGTCTAGTGTTTTTTTATTCGAATTATTATCTTTACTGACGATCAAAGTATCACAATCTTTTTTATTAAGAGATAAATCATAGTTACATTGTGCTTTATTTGTCAGAGAGTCAAAGCGATCCATATTATAATTACATAATTCCACTAATTCATTCGCTGCTAATATGTGCTCTCGTATTTGTTTCTGTGACAATTCATACTGATATGTGACAATATCCAGTGTTTGTTCTAGGTTCAATATATGTAGTTTTAGGGATTCTATTTCTGTTTTATAGGCCTCCGAAGTTTTCTGAAATTTTTTTGTTACAAAATTTAATTTAGTGTTCAACTGAGATCGCTGGTTCCTTTACGCTAAGTTTTTTTAAGCATTTTTCTCTATTAATTAAATTTTGAGTTTAAACTTATGATCTGTATATACAGTTAGCGGCCTGCCCTCGATTAGAGATCGAAAGTGTTTAATGGCCATATATATCGCTAACAATTCTCGGTCGTAAGTGTTGTAACGTTGTTGAGCTTCACTTAATTTATTTGAAAAAGAAAAATACTAAAGGTGTCCTTATATTCTTTTTGTTGTAATACGGCGCCTGCGCAAGTATTCGAGCAATTTGTCATTAGGACTATCGGACAGTCCGATCCTGGGAATGACAATGTAACAGCGTTTTTAATGCCTTGTTTACACAGTTCAAACGCTTCGATAGATTCTTCTGTCCACGGAATTAAAATTTTATCTTTTTTTTCGCGTTATGTAGAAATATATTTAATTTTGCGTGAATTTCGGCGGCTTTAGGAAGATGACTCCTATAAAAGTTTATCATTCCGAGAAAACGACGTAATTCTTCGACTGATTTTCGTCTCGGAAATTCCGATATAACCTTAACTTGCTCTTCTAACGGTTTTAGTCCTTCTTTTGATACCTGAAATCCCAGAAAACTTACTCAGGTTTTCCGAACTTGCATTTAGCCAAATTAATGGTTATACCATACTTATTAAGACGATCTTGTACTTGTCTAATATGCTGTCTATGTTCCGATATTGAGGATGACGCAATAATGATGTCGTCAATATAGATAAATATATAGTTTAGGTCCCGTAATTCTTCATTGTTTAAAAATCTTTGGAAAATCTATCAATCAATCAATAAATCAATCAAAATATTTATTTTCAAAATAGGAATTTACATTCTCTTTTTGAACGTCAAGAAAATGAATCTACCACGGTTTCGGAAATGTATAACCTCAGACCTGAGAAGAAACCGCGAAAGAAACTCGGCGGGACTTTTTTTTTGTTAGTTTTTTTTTTTTTTAACAACGTTACAATACGTAAAATATATTGAGACAGCCTGGAAGCGATCGCATTTTTGTCTTTTGATATTGTATTAATATCGGCGGCATGTCCCCATAGTAGTATGCCATATGACATTAAACTATGGAAATAGCTAAAATAAAGCAAGCGTGCCGTTTCAACATCTGTTAATTTTCTAATCTTTTTAATAGCAAAAACTGCAGAGCCAAGTCTATTCGCTAACCTTTCAATATGGGGGCTCCATTGTAGTTTGGAATCTACAGTGATACCAAGAAATACTGTAGTTTCCACCGGTTCCAACGCTTCTCCATTTATAAAAACGGAGGCTTGTACATTTTTAACATTGGGCGTTGTAAATTTTATACATTTAGTTTTATTACAATTTAACATTAAATTATTAATACTAAACCAATGAACAACATCAGAGAGAGCATTGTTTACTTCGTCATATGTAGATGAGTTACGTCTCACTTTAAATAACAGTGAAGTGTCATCAGCAAAAAATACAATCTTATGTTTCTTTTTTATAAGATAGGGCAGATCATTTATGTACATAAGGAAAAGAAATGGCCCAAGAATAGAACCTTGAGGGACTCCCATATTTAGTATAGCCCCAGGAGATCTCTTGCCATTGACGTCGACCTTCTTAATTCTTTTACTTTAATACGACATTAGAAGGTCGAGTGGAGTTCCTCTGATACCATAATGGCGTAGTTTGCTGACCAGTGTTGAGTGTTGAACACAATCGAAGGCCTTAGATAAGTCGCAAAAAATACCAAGAACATTATGTGACTCCTCCCAGGCCTCAAATATATTCTTAATTAGTTCAACACCTGCATCTGTTGTCGACCGACCCTTAGTAAAACCAAATTGTTTGTCATGTAGTAGCTTGTTATTAGTAAAATGAGACAACATTTGGTAAAGTTTGATTTTTTCAAAAATTTTATTAAGAGTTGGCAGTACAGAAATTGGCCTAAAGTTATTAGGGTCTGAAGTACTTCCCGATTTAAATATAGGTATAATTTTACTATGTTTCATCAGGTCAGGAAACACGCCATATTCAACGCATTTGTTAAATATAATTGTAAGATGAGGTGCAATCGTGTCAATTATAGAATTCACTACTTTTACTGACATACCCCAAATATCGGCAGTTTTCTTAATGTCTAGTGTTTTAAAGGTCTTTATTATATCTTTGGCGTTTACAGGATTAATATTGTGATTGTCAACATTGAGATTGTAGTCGAAGTTGCGATCCTTTACTTTTCCAGTTTCCCAATTTCCAATATTCCATGTCATTTTTATTTTATATGGAGCATCTATAAGTTTTTTTAATATGTAAGGACTTTGCCATATAACAAACTTGCTTAAAAAGTTTAGAGTAGCTACGAACAAATGTGAGGAATGGTGTACTATGATTATATGATCTTTCAATATAAAGATCATACAATCTTTGCCTACTCTTATGAATACCAAAGGTTGCCCAATCATAAAATGACAAGAAACCTCCTGAATTGACTCCTGATTTAGAAGTAAATATAGCACTAAACTCAGTTTTTATTAATTTAAATAATGTATTATATAAAATATTTGGGTTCTTATTTTTATTATTAAAAGTAAAATTAGTGAGTTTTGCTTTAATGTTACTTCTAAACTTCTCCATTCGATTAGTGGTAACAGGAACAAACTCAAACTTTTTATTTTTAGTTTTCTTAATAGTCTCTAAATTAAAAGAAACTAACTGGCCAAAGTGGTCTGAACTCAACTTAGTTATAATTGAATTTGATATTGGTTTAAAATTAGAAAATATATTGTCAATACACTTGGCTGAGGTAGAAGTAACTCTTGTTGGCTCTAAGAATATGTTAGTTAAGTTATATGAATTTAACAAGAATCTAAATCTAATAGTTTTGGTGGACTGTTCTAATAAATTAATATTGAAGTCACCACATATCATAATATATTTATTAGACTCAGATAATTTTATTAATAATTTTTCTAATACATTTTCGAATAATTCATATAACGCATCTGGGGGACTGTATATGCTTACAACAATAACGCGCTCAAGCTCAGCACAGGCTATGTCAATAGTACGCTCAACAGAGAGGCTCACTATATCCTTACGTTCCTTAAATTTAAAATTGTTACTTATAAGAATCAGCGAGCCACCGCATTTCGCTTTTTCTCTGCTAAACGCACTAGCCACCTGGTGACCATGGAAGTTTAATATGAATTCATATTTGCGGAGCCAATGCTCTGTAATACACAAAATATGAATATTTTCATATTTCATAAATAACTCTAATTCAAATTCTTTACGGGGTAATCCTTGCAAGTTTTGGTGCACCAGGTTTACAATTTCATTATTTTTGTTATAATATTTTTTATCACATACATTAATTGATGTGATGTTATTATTAATATTATAATTATTTTCTAAGTATACACAGCAAGATATATCCTCTGTTGTCACACTATTTAATTTAAATTACTTGGAACGGATTCCAATGTTTTATAACATGACAAAGTAATAGCCTGCTCAATAGAAGCAGTGGTCGGGGTAGCCAAGTGCTTGGCTGAGTTATAAATAATATGATAGCCACTTTGCTATCTGTCGTTTGTAAAAATTAGATAGGTTTAACCTATCACATGTCAATGAAATATAATTATAATTAATAATATTATTAATGTCAATAACATGGAATTTATTTTTTATATTATTATTACATTTCACATAATTACAGTTAGACAACAGAGTTAAGATATTATTCAGATTATATCTAACTGTATTTTCCTGAGGCATATCGAAGACATATGTATGGAAAAGTATATAATATAATTTTTTCAATATTTAAATTATTTAATTAGTCATAATATCTTTGTAATAATTTTTTATTTAAATTACTTCTTCTCCCAACCATAACAGTTATAGTTGTGTTAGGGCAGTGTGTTGTACTCAGGATGTTATTCATTATTTGTGAAAAACTAGCTCCTGGCATACTAATGTTAAACACAGACTGTCCATCATAACAGTCATGAAGAAACACACCCATATATAAGGAGTTCGACTCTATACTGCGGTCCTTCAAATGGGAGGTTCGGTAAGTGTAACTCATCACATTCCGCATAAAAAAAAATTCCCAAAAATAGTTTTTAAACATTTAAAATATTTAAATATTCGAGCTCCACTGTTCTTGCGCACGCATTACACTATCTAAGGCGCGCGCCGCACAACTTCGGTTTACACTTACCTCGTAATGAGTAAAAGTGGTCGAGTCCATAGCACCTACCAATACGCAATCCGTAAGTTGCATATAAGGTTTGATACTCATGTTTCGAGTCATCCATTTGGTGTATCGTAATACTTTAATTTTCTTTTACACAACAACCGCACTTAACTCACTGTATCACTTAACAAAACCTTTAAAAACATAAACACTTTCTGGTGGACACACGAGTGTAAACGCGCGCGAAAGATAATTTAACAAAATAGCTAGGCGGGTCACTGATCTCAGTCAGCTGTGGTTAGGTCATTGACCTACGGTACCTACCTAATACGTCTAATTACCTCAGGTATGATTCGAATTTACCGTCACACTTGATCAGGGTTCGGACTGGCAAAGTTATTGTAACAACATCTCGTAAATAAACTTAATTGAATTTATCCCAACAGTTACGTAAGCGAAGGATTTCAAAAATTAATCACGTAACATTAAAATCAAAATGTGACAAAACAATTTGGCGTGTTTAAAAATTAGAATCATCTCTGTTTACCAAATTCATTTAATATTTCAGTAACAAACTGACGAGCGTATAAATAAGAATTATTAAAAACTGTGTTTGCGACATTTCGCTAACATAACATTTTTTTAATACCTTAAACAAGCCTACTTAAAAACAAAAAAAGAAAATTAATCATTCTTCTAATAATTATTAAACAAGTAGATAAATATCACACGCGATCACAATCACTAGACACTCAAAACTAAATAAAAACAGATCATCTGTCTATGGCATCACCAAGTATCCTTCGAAACAAATAAACAAAATAAATCAAATTAGATAACACCAATTGAATATTTTATTCACAATTTTTATCAAGCATAATTTTGATGTCATTTGTTATACCCACTATATTAATATTTTGCACGATATTTGTCATAGCCTATACGTGTTTATAAAAATCAAAATTTATAATAACATATTTTCACTATTTTCACGAATTTAAAGTCAATTAAAACATTAGAAATCAACGACTTTGTCACAACAATTCGGCATGTTTAAAAATTTAAATAATCCCTATTTACAGTAATATCTCTTTTTTTTAAAAAACTGTTATGATTATTTGAGTTTATAAAATTGAATTAATAGAATTTGGACAGTTTAATGACAACGCGTATAATATTAAACAAGTGTATAAACCTAACGTACACACTTAACAAATGAAAAAAAAACAAAGCAATATCAACTTTAGTTGCGCGAGCAATTCATTGTAACGCAATTTCTAAGGGCTAACGAAATACTAATAATTCTAATAACCACGCCGACGAGCGACGTGCGATCCCGGGACCTCTCTGTCCCACCCCCTGCACCCGGCCTAACGATGAAGAAGAAAGACTCTTGCGCAGCGGCGATGGCCGTACCGCCCGTACCCCGCGCCCCACTTCCCATATCTCTGTTATTTTTTTATACGTGACAAAACAGAACAATAAAATTATTTTTGTTTAGCAAATTAGAATAATATTCCTAGCTACCTAAAATAGATTTTTTTTTAATCTGCATTCCACACTTCCGTATAAAATATGATTAATTTTCTTAGTAAACTGTTTTATTTTCGCACTTTTATAATATTTCAACAATAACATAACATTTATTTATAAATAATAAAATGACGATGTTTTATCGTTTTATTATTTAACCGTATTATTGAACCGTGAAATAGCGCCATCGGACGTTTATAACATTGTTTTCATAATTTTTTTTTTTTTTTTTTATATATATAATAGGGGGGCAAACGAGCAGATAGTACCACCTGATGTTAAGCGGTCACTATCGCCCATGGACATCTGCAACACCAGGGATGTTGCGGGTGCGTTGCCGGCCTTTAGTGAAAAGATGTCTATACACTCGACGATTGAAAACCCCCAAATTATAGCGCTCAGGGAAAACCTCAGGAGGAAGATCATTCCACAGCTTGCAAGTACGCGGGAAAAAGGACCGTGAAGCCCGCACTGTGGAAGATGACCATGCATCCAGGTGGTGTGGATGATATCGAGTCCTGAGGCGAAGAGTGCGATGGTAAAAGCGAGACGGTGGCACCATGTCAAAGAGTTCGTCAGAACACTCCCCGTTGTACAGACGGTAGAAAACACTCAGAGAGCCAACGTCTCTCCGTACATTTAAAGGTTCTAAACCGTCTGTGAGATTGGGATCGTCGACAATGCGAACTGCCCGGCGTTGGATGGAGTCAAGTGGTTGGAGCTGGTATTGGGGGGCACCTGCCCAAAGGTGGGAACAGTACTCCACATGAGGACGGACCTGAGCTTTGTAAAGCAGAAGTCGATGTCCTGATGTGAAGTACCGCCTCGCCCTGTTAAGAACCCCAAGTTTTTTGGCAGCCAGTTTGGCTTTGCTCTCCAAGTGACCCCGGAATTGGACCTCATTCGTTATGTCGACCCCAAGGATCCCAATACTCTTACTGATGTTTAGAGTCGTGTTCTGAAAACTCGGCGCTATGTTAAAGGGGGTTTTCTTAGCGGTAAACGCGCAGACTTGTGTCTTCAAGGGGTTAAATTGGACAAGGTTACGTCTTCCCCATACGGAGACCTGCTCCAGGGAAGTCTCGATTTCAGACACAAGTTGTATTCTTCGCTCTTCCACTTCCGCCCGAGAAATATTAGCCCGGCCAGTATAAAAAGCATCACCCGTACTGTCATCCGCATAGCAACGAACATTGCTGGCTTGCAACATGTCGTTAATATGCAGAATGAACAGTGTAGGTGATAGCACTGAGCCTTGGGGTACTCCAGAGTTAATGGGCATTGCATCCGAGCATACTCCGTCAACAGCGACCTTTATGCTCCGCCCATCAAGGAAACTGGTTACCCAATTTCATAATCCCTCGGGGAGGCCGTAAGATGGTAACTTCGCTAAAAGAGCTTTATGCCAGACCCGATCAAAGGCCTTTGCGATGTCTAGGCTAACTGCCATAGCTTCCCCCTTACTTTCAATGGCGGCTGCCCAGCGGTGTGTAAGGTACACTAGAAGATCGCCAGCACTGCGACCACAACGAAAATACTATATTAGGTACTAGCGGCTCGCCCCGGCTTCGCACGGGTACATACACACACACACACACACACACACACACATTCACCCTTCTTTTTTGGTCGGGTTTCAAAAAAAAAAAGTAAAATTATAAAGGAAGTTTAAATTTTTTTTATTCATAGTTTTTATTAATGTACTCGCGGCCCTTTATTTTATTACATTGACTCCCCCCCGTACCCCAGTGACGCTTACATGGAGCGTACATCGCATGCTGGCTAGCTGAGCGCGGTGAGCGGCAACCACGCGACTTTTTTCTAATACTTGCATTTTTAAACTCGTAATATCTTCCGAATGAAATGTCCGAATTGAATAATTCAAAAAGTTATAAAAAGGTATTGAAGCCGTCCTGAATATAAAGTAATTTATTTATTTCGATAAGCATTAATACCAAGTTACAAATAAAGAGCCTTTTCAAGAGGCGGCATATAAAATAAATTCTTAGAACAAAAACCCGCTTACTGTGACATAACTATAATATTTAGACATATGCTGTCCCGACACTTTTTGTAGATAATGATGAGTTCTGCAAAGTCGTAGTAAATGATGTTCTATCATCAATAGTTTTCGCAGCGCACGCGACGTAAGGAAGTTTTCAGGTCCTTTTTTTACACCTTGGGTTACATTATTAGAGTTCTAGTAAGGATCCCTAATTTAAAAAAAAAATAGAATATAGCCTATGTTATGTGTGTTTTTTTTTTTTTTTTTTTTTTTAACTCCGTTTTAATTAATTAAATAACAGTATTGTTTTTGTGTTAGAGTGAAGATAATGATCAATTGAATTCCCCTACTTACCAGCTATAGTCCAATAATATATTCGTTAACAACACAGACAGTTTAAAATATTTACAAATATCTTTCAAACATGGACGCCATTAAACAATCCATTGCCGAGATGACACAGCTTTTTAACACCAGGATGACAGAGTTCCAGAATGATCTGCACAATGCTTCTCCGCCGGCTTCGAATCCTATTTCCCACACAGCAGCTCAGTTTAGCGCATTCCGAACCTTCGTCTTAGGTGCCCTTGAAAGTCTACAAGCTCAGATCGAGGTTATTTCGAAGCAAATTGACCAGATGGAGATGAGGAGCAGGAGGAAAATAATCTTAGTTCATGGCATTCCAGAGGAGAAGAGCAGGAACATCTCATCAACTGTATCCGTCCTTCTGTCCAAACATCTTGGCATGCCCCAAATTACAGCCGATTCCATCAGTCGTTGCCAAAGACTTGGACGCAGTGACCTGCAAAAACCTCGGGCGATTCTTGTCAAATTTCGAGAGGTATCCTTAAAGAATGAAGTCTGGTTTGCTAAAAGCAAACTCAAGGGCACGGGCATTACCCTCTCTGAATTTTTGACTAAGGGTCGTCATGACACCTTTTTATTGGCTCGACAGCGTTTAGGTGTCTCTAAATGCTGGACCAGAGATGGCATCATCTTCTGTATAGGCCCTGACGGATCGCAGCATCGTATCACCTCTAAGACGGAACTTCAAAAAATCTTGAATACTCCTGTACTTTCGGCCTCAACTACATCTGCTTCTGGTTCTGATGTTTCCAAGGAAAACAAAACAGCAACCGTAAGAACGAAGCGTACTATAAGAAAATAATTGTCCTTGCGTACTAATGTTATAATTCTTCATTTCTTGTACTTCTTAATACTTTACACTTATTTTTCCTGTCCACTTGTACAAGTAAGTGTTGTTGTTTTACTTTTACAATACCTACATATATTATTTGGTGTCACTATTTTAGTTACACAGATTCGCAGCCGCTCAATGTCACTTTTTTGCTTCAATATTTAATTTAGTTTGATTCTAATTTTGTCTCAAGCGGTGAATTTCAGTTTAAATCTTTGTTTATTGGATATTTTGTATGTAATTAGCTAAGAGTATGTAATTAGAATTATTGCGTAACAAGTTGAATGGCTATAGGACTTTTGTCGTTCAATTGAACACAGATTAAATATATTTAACAGTGCACAGATTATACTAACGGTCGTGAATGACATAAATCATTCAATTGTCTATTACTATTTTGTCATTAATTACAGTAGTTATCTATTTGTGCGTAATAATTTTGATTATTAACATTTAATATTATTACGATTATTATTATTTTTTTTTTTTAATTTTGTTCTGTTTTTTTTTTAATATGATTTTTACGTGGACTGCTGGTGAGCGGGAAAGAAATATTTAAGACACATATATATATTTAATTTATTTATTTATAATAAGTAATTTATTTTACATATATTTTAATTTAATTTAATGTTTAGGCTAAGATCTTATTTTTATTACATATATTTATATTTTATTGTTTTGTTTTTATTTTGTTTTACACAATTATATAGACTTATATTTATTATGGCAAATCTTGATAGTTTACATAGTGATCATTTTATGTCTTTTTCGTCTGATAGCTCCGACAGTGATGACAGCTTTTACAGCACCATATGTCCTTCGCTCAATGAATCATTTAAGGCACATTTTTCTGATGCTCAGAAAAACTTTAATGTGATTCACATTAACGCTCAAAGTATTCCGGCTCACTATCCTGAAATGCTGGCGTCGTTTGACACCCTTAATGTCCAAGCTATTCTTGTTTCCGAGTCTTGGCTTAAGCCTTGTCTCCCTTCCACATCTTACTCATTACCGGGCTTTCACCTGATACGTAATGATCGTACTGATAGACCTGGGGGTGGTGTTGCGATTTATTTGCGTTCAAATATTCCCTTCACAATACTAAATCTCTCAACACAGCCTCCACCTACTGATTCCACCGAACATATTCTTATCGAAGTTACTGTATCTAATACCAAAGTCCTACTTGGTGTATTTTATAGTCCCAATTCCAATAATAATTTCTTTTCTTCATTTGAAACTCTTCTCGAATCTTTTACTCCTTTGTATGACCATAATATTATCATGGGTGATTTCAATACTTGCTTGCTTAAGGGTGATCATCGCAGTAGTCTATTTTCCTCTATCGTTAATTCCTGTAACATGAAAATTCTTCCTCTTAATGCTACTCATACTTTCCCAAACTGTTCTCCTTCTCTTTTAGACCTTATTCTGGTATCCTCTCTTGATTTTGTTTTCAAACATGGTCAATGTCCTTATTCAGACTTTTCCTACCATGATCCTATCTTCCTATCTTATAAATTAAAACCTCCAAAATTTAAGCGCAAAGTGATAATGCAACGCAATTTTGGTGCAATTGATTCAGAACGATTTTTGGAGGACGTATTGAAAATTGACTGGTCAAGTGTTCTTGAGGCCGATTCAACCGATCTTAAAATTGCAATTTTTAATTCACTATTAATTCAACTTTACGACAAACATGCCCCAAGTAGACCTGTCAAAATCAGACATTTTCCAGCGCCTTGGTTAACTGATGATCTTAAGGACCTCTTCCAACTCCTGATTATCCTTCTTTTAATTTTTGTCAATTTGCTGAGAGTGATGTTAAGAAGAATATTTTGTCCATCGCATCTAATGCTGTAGGCTATGACTGCATTAGTCGTAAGATGATCCTTCCCATCCTAGATATAATCTGCCCTGTTATTACTAACATCCTTAATTCCTCTATCACATCTGGTGTATTTCCACAGAACTGGAAACTTGCTAAAATCATCCCCATTCCCAAGAAAGGTAAGCTTTCTGATTTTACTGATTTCCGACCCATAGCAATATTACCTTTCCTTTCCAAAGTCCTAGAACGCCTTGTTTATCAGCAAATTAGCCTATTTTTAAATAGGCATAATATCCTTAGTCCCTTCCAGTCAGGTTTCCGTCCGGGTCATAGTACGACTACTGCTCTCATTAAAATCACTGATGATATTCGCTTAGCCATGGACAAGAAACAGCTTACCGTACTTGTCCTTTTGGACTTTAGCAACGCATTTAACAGTGTAGATTTTGATGTTCTGCTAAGCGTGCTTCAATCTCTTAACATATCTCCTCCGGCTATTGACTGGTTTCGAAGTTACCTGCATGGACGTCAACAGTTTCTCTGACTGGTGTGACGTCAATGCCGGTGTTCCTCAAGGTGGCGTGCTGTCGCCTCTTCTTTTTTCTATCTTCATTAACTCTATTACCTCTCAGTTAAATTCTCTCTACCACTTGTATGCAGATGATCTTCAAATATATTCACCGTCAACTCTTGATAATATTTCCAACGCCATAACAACTGTAAACTCAGATTTGGTTGCCATCTCCGATTGGTGTAAAGATTATGGGCTAACAACTAATCCCGCCAAAACTCAAGTAATAATCATGGGAAGCCACAAGCTAATAGCACGATTAAATAACACAGACTTGCCTCCGATCTCTCTTAACGGTGTTAATTTACCATATGTCGATAAAGTTAAGAATTTGGGAATCTACTTTGACCAAACACTTTCTTGGTCTCACCAAATCAGTGAAGTCAGCAGAAAAATCTTTGCAGCCGCTAGTTCCTTAAGACGACTGCGTAACATTCTTCCAATCCCTACCAAAATTGCGTTAGCACACTCACTCTTGCTGCCCATACTAGACTACGCCGACGCTTGCTATTTTTACCTTACCGAAGTTCAACTTGGTAAACTTGAGCGACTCCAAAATGTTATGATACGGTTCATATTCGGATTGCGTAAATATGACCACATTTCCGATTTTCGAAAAAAGCTCAATTGGTTACCCGTTCGCCTTCGCCGGAATACACATATCTTATCACTTCTTTATTGTGTTCTGTTTCACCCGTCAACACCTGTCTATCTGAAGAACAACTTTGAATTTTTTGATGCTCGCGGCGAGGCCGTAAGATCGCACAGATACCTCCAGTTGCGCATACCAATTCATAACACGAATTTCTATAAATCATCATTTGTTGTACAAGCTATTATGTTATGGAACGCATTGCCTGCTAATATTAGACAGGCCCAAAATGTATCGCTATTTAAAAATAAATTAAAACTATTCTACTTGAAATGAAAACAATAATCCTCTGTTACTAATTTCACTTTTTCATACTTTTGCCATATTATATATATAATATATAGTGTATGTATGTATATATGTATATGTTTTATTATGATATATAAAGTATATATTATTAGTATTATTACTATATTATAAGTTAAAATTTGTACCAATAATATGTATTAAGTATAGTTTTAGTCTTTTTACTTGTATTGTTTCACCACCTACCCTCTTTCCGCAACATAATATTTCTCCTCGCTCTCAGGTTGTTTGGTAGAAATTGCTTATTAGCAATAAGACCGCCTGGTTGTACATCTTCCTACTATTGTTTGTAAACATACCACTTATGTTCTAATGTTTTTCTTGGTGCACAATAAAAGTATATTATTATTATTATTATTATTATGTTACTCGGGGATAATGTAGCTTTCCAAAGGTGAAAGAATTTTTGAAATCGGTCCAATAGTTTCGGAGCCTATTCATTACAAACAAACAAATCTTTCCTCTTTATAATATTAGTATAGACATACAACAACATCAACACTAATATTTATTATTGTCGTGTATTAATCAAATAAAATTTCAAATTCAATTTTACTTATGGAATAACTTTAATTTACTAAAACACAATAACACATTCTGATGAATGAACTCTTAAAATTTTATAAAAAGGATAAAATACGTAAGTGCTTAAGTAGAAAAATTATTTGTCTTATAATAGATTCTTGTTATTATTAAAAAGTTGTAAATAATAATAATTAAAAACAAAATAATTTTTGTTCATAAAAAATTGTTACGTAAATTAAGTGTATTCAATCCTATTATCTTTCTTTGAAGTTATATTGTTAATAATATGTTATTACATTATTAGTAGATAATAATAAGTCAAATGTCGACTTATTATTTTAATTGTATTTTTTTAATTGCGAAAATCACGGCTAATAGTAGTGACCTTGAAACTTGATGCTTCGACCTCACATTAAGCGACTTTAAAGGACACTTTCCGTGACATGACCTTTAAAGAGAATAAGAGAATGTAAGATACAGAGAACAAAATTTCTCCTTGGTAGATTTGAACTTACTTTAAGTCGAATTATTTTGAAATTGTAAATTAATTCAATTCGAGACTTTATAGTACCTACCTCTTTCCACGTTCAGTAACTAGTAATTGAAGTAGGTAATATTGTTTTTTAACAAACCTAACCCATAGTTCATTCAGTTTTCGCTGAAGTACGGTTTCATCATTTTTTTATAAAGAAAGCTAATATGTGGTTGATGATAAGGGTTTAGTAACAAAAACAAACAATTTAGAATTCAATAACTAAAATAATACGTAAGTTGCAGAGGTCATGCGAAGAATAAGAATTCATAATATTGTGTAAACTAGCGAAGTTCAATAATATTAATGTACTAAGGTATTTTTAAATAATACTTTTGAAAAAACGAATTACATGTTTAATACTCCGCCGTACTACTGTTGAGTAATATTTTATTTATTTTTACGTAATACGTAATTCTGTATTTTATAATTATGCATTAAATATTTTTAAATAATGATAATTCGTTTTAAGTTATCAGTTTCGCCGCTAGCGCGGCCTTGTCCTTCGAGTCTTCGTTGAGTATCTTCGTCTCACTCCCACTTGCATTTCTCCTTGTTTTTTTTAACTTTAGTTGTAAAAAACTTCCGGTATCTCCAGACGTTAGAAATTACGCGTGTTAAATTTTTAGTTTAAATGTGTAAAAACAGTGAAATAATGACAATAATTGTGTTATTAGAAGTACAAAAATGTTTAAACAATGATTACTGTGAAAGATATCGTAATAAATATGTTTAATAGATACTGTGAAAAATAGTTCAGTGTTATAAAAATATCTATTCACCTAAGGATACTTGGTGAGCTATTTTTTTTAAATATTTTGTGTACGTTTCAGATGTATAGTAATCAACCGATCACGTGTGACACAATTTAATTTTATTAAAAAAGTGTTTCATTACTTTTTTTATTATTTAAATAGGCTTGTTTAAGGTATAAAAATTATTAATATTTGTTATTTAAGATAGCTTATGAAAGATTAGTTGTGATAGACTATAAATACAATAGTAGAACATTTTTTAAATCTAATAATTATTAAAAAATAGTATTTTAATACTTAATTAGGTAAAGGATTATGTTGTTACTTGAAATATTTTCTTACTAATATTATAAACGTGAAATGTGTATGTATGTATCGATGTTTGTTATTCTTTCACGCAAAAAGTACTAAATGGATTTTAATGAATCTTTACAATAATAAAGCTTCTACATCAAAATAACACATAGACTACCTATTCTATTTACTTTTATCAACATACCACGCAAGTGTAGCAGGCGGAGGCTAGTATAATAATTATTATAAATAGAGATGAGTCCAATTTTTAAACACACGTAATTGTTGTGATAGATTATTTATTTAAATGCTATGATCAATTTCTAATACCTGCCTTGACGTTATTCAGTTTTGTTATATGTTTTTATGAATTTCATTAAGTTAATTAACATGATGTCACAATTAATTTGCCAATCTCAAGCCTGGTGAAGTTTGACGGACAATTCGAATCATACTCGTACTTAGGTAAAGTTAAGTAATGTCGTTTTTTTTTTTTTTTTTTTTTTTTTTATATAATAGGGGGGCAAACGAGCAGATAGTACCACCTGATGTTAAGCGGTCACTATCGCCCATGGACATCTGCAACACCAGGGATGTTGCGGGTGCGTTGCCGGCCTTTAGTGAAAAGATGTCTATACACTCGACGCTTGAAAACCCCCAAATTATAGCGCTCAGGGAAAACCTCAGGAGGAAGATCATTCCACAGCTTGCAAGTACGCGGGAAAAAGGACCGTGAAGCCCGCACTGTGGAAGATGACCATGCATCCAGGTGGTGTGGATGATATCGAGTCCTGAGGCGAAGGGTGCGATGGTAAAAGCGAGACGGTGGCACCATGTCAAAGAGTTCGTCAGAACACTCCCCGTTGTACAGACGGTAGAAAACACTCAGAGAGCCAACGTCTCTCCGTACATTTAAAGGTTCTAAACCGTCTGTGAGATTGGGATCGTCGACAATGCGAACTGCCCGGCGTTGGATGGAGTCAAGTGGTTGGAGCTGGTATTGGGGGGCACCTGCCCAAAGGCGGGAACAGTACTCCACATGAGGACGGACCTGAGCTTTGTAAAGCAGAAGTCGATGTCCTGATGTGAAGTACCGCCTCGCCCTGTTAAGAACCTCAAGTTTTTTGGCAGCCAGTTTGACTTTGCTCTCCAAGTGACCCCGAAATTGGACCTCATTCGTTATGTCGACCCCAAGGATCCCAATACTCTTACTGATGTTTAGAGTCGTGTTCTGCAAACTCGGCGCTATGTTAAAGGGGGTTTTCTTAGCGGTAAACGCGCAGACTTGTGTCTTCAAGGGGTTAAATTGGACAAGGTTACGTCTTCCCCATACGGAGACCTGCTCCAGGGAAGTCTCGATTTCAGACACAAGTTGTATTCTTCGCTCTTCCACTTCCGCCCGAGAAATATTAGCCCGGCCAGTATAAAAAGCATCACCCGTACTGTCATCTGCATAGCAATGAACATTGCTGGCTTGCAACATGTCGTTAATATGCAGAATGAACAGTGTAGGTGATAGCACTGAGCCTTGGGGTACTCCAGAGTTAATGGGCATTGCATCCGACCATACTCCGTCTACAGCGACCTTTATGCTCCGCCCATCAAGGAAACTGGTTACCCAATTGCATAATCCCTCGGGGAGGCCGTAAGATGGTAACTTCGCTAAAAGAGCTTTATGCCAGACCCGATCAAAGGCCTTTGCGATGTCTAGGCTAACTGCCATAGCTTCCCCCTTACTTTCAATGGCGGCTGCCCAGCGGTGTGTAAGGTACACTAGAAGATCGCCAGCACTGCGACCACAACGAAAATACTATATTAGGTACTAGCGGCTCGCCCCGGCTTCGCATGGGTACATATACACACACACACACACACACACACACACACACACACACACACACACACATTCACCCTTCTTTTTTGGTCGGGTTTCAAAAAAAAAAGTAAAATTATAAAGGAAGTTTAAATTTTTTTTATTCATAGTTTTTATTAATGTACTCGCGGCCCTTTATTTTATTACATTGACTCCCCCCCGTACCCCAGTGACGCTTACATGGAGCCTACATCGCATGCTGGCTAGCTGAGCGCGGTGAGCGGCAACCACGCGACTTTTTTCTAATACTTGCATTTTTAAACTCGTGATATCTTCCGAATGAAATGTCCGAATTGAATAATTCAAAAAGTTATAAAAAGGTATTGAAGCCATCCTGAATATAAAGTAATTTATTTATTTCGATAAGCATTAATACCAAGTTACAAATAAAGAGCCTTTTCAAGAGGCGGCATATAAAATAAATTCTTAGAACAAAAACCCGCTTACTGTGACATAACTATAATATTTAGACATATGCTGTCCCGACACTTTTTGTAGATAATGATGAGTTCTGCAAAGTCGTAGTAAATGATTTTGTTCTATCATCAATAGTTTTCGCAGCGCACGCGACGTAAGGAATTTTTCAGGTCATTTTTTTACACCTTGGGTTACATTATTAGAGTTCTAGTAAGGATCCCTAATTAAAAAAAAAATAGAATATAGCCTATGTTACTCGGCGATAATGTAGCTTTCCAAAGGTGAAAGAATTTTTGAAATCGGTCCAATAGTTTCGGAGCCTATTCATTACAAACAAACAAATCTTTCCTCTTTATAATATTAGTATAGACATACAACAACATCAACACTAATATTTATTATTGTCGTGTATTAATCAAATAAAATTTCAAATTCAATTTTACTTATGGAATAACTTTAATTTACTAAAACACAATAACACATTCTGATGAATGAACTCTTAAAATTTTATAAAAAGGATAAAATACGTAAGTGCCTAAGTAGAAAAATTATTTGTCTTATAATAGATTCTTGTTATTATTAAAAAGTTGTAAATAATAATAATTAAAACAAAATAATTTTTGTTCATAAAAAATTGTTACGTAAATTAAGTGTATTCAATCCTATTATCTTTCTTTGAAGTTGTATTGTTAATAATATGTTATTACATTATTAGTAGATAATAATAAGTCAAATATCGACTTATTATTTTAATTGTATTTTTTTAATTGCGAAAATCACGGCTAATAGTAGTGACCTTGAAACTTGATGCTTCGACCTCACATTAAGCGACTTTAAAGGACACTTTCCGTGACATGACCTTTAAAGAGAATAAGAGAATGTAAGATACAGAGAACAAAATTTCTCCTTGGTAGATTTGAACTTACTTTAAGTCGAATTATTTTGAAATTGTAAATTAATTCAATTCGAGACTTTATAGTACCTACCTCTTTCCACGTTCAGTAACTAGTAATTGAAGTAGGTAATATTGTTTTTTAACAAACCTAACCCATAGTTCATTCAGTTTTCGCTGAAGTACGGTTTCATCATTTTTTTATAAAGAAAGCTAATATGTGGTTGATGATAAGGGTTTAGTAACAAAAACAAACAATTTAGAATTCAATAACTAAAATAATACGTAAGTTGCAGAGGTCATGCGAAGAATAAGAATTCATAATATTGTGTAAACTAGCGAAGTTCAATAATATTAATGTACTAAGGTATTTTTAAATAATACTTTTGAAAAAACGAATTACATGTTTAATACTCCGCCGTACTACTGTTGAGTAATATTTTATTTATTTTTACGTAATACGTAATTCTGTATTTTATAATTATGTATTAAATATTTTTAAATAATGATAATTCGTTTTAAGTTATCAGTTTCGCCGCTAGCGCGGCCTTGTCCTTCGAGTCTTCGTTGAGTATCTTCGTCTCACTCCCACTTGCATTTCTCCTTGTTTTTTTTAACTTTAGTTGTAAAAAACTTTTGGTATCTCCAGACGTTAGAAATTACGCGTGTTAAATTTTTAGTTTCAAATGTGTAAAAACAGTGAAATAATGACAATAATTGTGTTATTAGAAGTACAAAAATGTTTAAACAATGATTACTGTGAAAGATATCGTAATAAATATGTTTAATAGATACTGTGAAAAATAGTTCAGTGTTATAAAAATATCTATTCACCTAAGGATACTTGGTGAGCTATTTTTTTTTAATATTTTGTGTACGTTTCAGATGTATAGTGATCAACCGATCACGTGTGACACAATTTAATTTTATTAAAAAAGTATTTCATTACTTTTTTTATTATTTGAATAGGCTTGTTTAAGGTATAAAAATTATTAATATTTGTTATTTAAGATAGCTTATGAAAGATTAGTTGTGATAGACTATAAATACAATAGTAGAACATTTTTTAAATCTAATAATTATTAAAAAATAGTATTTTAATACTTAATTAGGTAAAGGATTATGTTGTTACTTGAAATATTTTCTTACTAATATTATAAACGTGAAATGTGTATGTATGTATCGATGTTTGTTATTCTTTCACGCAAAAAGTACTAAATGGATTTTAATGAATCTTTACAATAATAAAGCTTCTACATCAAAATAACACATAGACTACCTATTCTATTTACTTTTATCAACATAAGCAAGTGTAGCAGGCGGAGGCTAGTATAATAATTATTATAAATAGAGATGAGTCCAATTTTTAAACACACGTAATTGTTGTGATGATTAATTTTTTTAAATGCTATGATCAATTTTTAATACCTGCCTTGACGTTATTCAGTTTTGTTATATGTTTTTATGAATTTCATTAAGTTAATTAACATGATGTCACAATTAATTTGCCAATCTCAAGCCTGGTGAAGTTTGACGGACAATTCGAATCATACTCGTACTTAGGTAAAGTTAAGTAATGTCGTTTTTTTTTATATAATAGGGGGGCAAACGAGCAGATAGTACCACCTGATGTTAAGCGGTCACTATCGCCCATGGACATCTGCAACATCAGGGATGTTGCGGGTACGTTGCCGGCCTTTAGTGAAAAGATGTCTATACACTCGACGATTGAAAACCCCCAAATTATAGCGCTCAGGGAAAACCTCAGGAGGAAGATCATTCCACAGCTTGCAAGTACGCGGGAAAAAGGACCGTGAAGCCCGCACTGTGGAAGATGACCATGCATCCAGGTGGTGTGGATGATATCGAGTCCTGAGGCGAAGGGTGCGATGGTAAAAGCGAGACGGTGGCAGCATGTCAAAGAGTTCGTCAGAACACTCCCCGTTGTACAGACGGTAGAAAACACTCAGAGAGCCAACGTCTCTCCGTACATTTAAAGGTTATTAACCGTCTGTGAGATTGGGATCGTCGACAATGCGAACTGCCCGGCGTTGGATGGAGTCAAGTGGTTGGAGCTGGTATTGGGGGGCACCTTTTTTTTTTTTTTTTTGTTTCCGATGGGGAATGCATTTACGCATACCCGCGAGTCCGGGGGGACTCCGCGGGTTATGTGGGACTCGGCAGAAAGGCCCCTACCCACTAAACCGCACCGGCGCTCCGTCTTCGCCTGACTGACAGGAGGCTGGGAATCCGGTTTGCATCCAGCCCCCCGTCGGCGACCGCCCGCCCTATGGCAGACCCCTCACACCCCCTCCGAACGGGGGGGGGGCGGGCACTGTGATGGCCGGAGCGCACGACCATCACCAGTCGTGGCAGGTGTGCGTTGTGACGCGGGCGGCGGCGCCCCCGCGCCGCCTGCCCGCCGCACACCCCCAGGGGCGGGTGAAGGTGGACGCTGTGTGCGCCGCCTTCCGCCCCTTCTTCTTCTGCGGAGCTGTGGCGCGAGGGGATCGTTCTCGCGCTCACGCTCCGCCGCCTCCTTCTGTGACATTATGTCTTCACAAAAGGAGGCGACGGCAGCCCACGACTCCTCGCTCCCCAGCATGGCAACGATCACACCGGGGAGCGAGAGGTCGCTTCCGATGGCAGCCACCACCTCACGGCGGCGCTCGGCCCACGATGGACACACCTCCAGGGTTTGCTCTGCCGAGTCCACCGCGGCCCCACACTGATGGCACGACGGGGTCTCCTCCCTCCCGATCCGGTGCAGGTACGACCCGAAGCAGCCGTGCCCGGACAGCACCTGGACCAGACGGAAGGAGAGGGAGCCGTGCGACCGATCGAGCCAATCTCTGAGCACGGGCCCGATCGCGTCCAGGGTCCTTCGGCCGAACGTGGCGGAGGCGAGGTCCGCCGTCCAATGCTGGACGACCGCGACCTTCGCCTCCCGACGAACGGCCTCCCGCTTTGCCCCGTCGAGGCACCGGCCGAGCGCTCGCTGCTCCGCTGTCCACTCGTAGACTCTGGCGAGCACCCACGCCTCGAGCTCCCAAGGAGGAGTGCCCGCCAGAGCGCACGCCGCCGCGAAGCTTACCGTGCGGTAAGCTCTCGCCACCCGCTGGGCAATGGCCCTTTGGGCCCTTCGGAGGGCTGCCGCATTCTCCCTCCTATGGAGCGCGTCCGCCCATATCGGAGCTCCGTAAAGGGCCATGCTCTTCAGTATGCCGGCATATAGTCGTCGGCATCGATCCCCGGGTCCCTCGAGGTTTGGGAGGAGCCAGGAGAGGGCTCCCGCGGTCCGCAACAGGCGCGTCGACAGCCCACTGAAGTGAGGGCCGAAGCGCCACCTGTTGTCGAGGATCAGACCCAGATATTTCATGTGGGCCTGCACCACAATGGGGACGCCCGCCACGTGTATGTGGGCGTCCGGCGGCTGGCGTTGCCGAGGTCCGTGAAAGAAGACGGCCTCGGTCTTGGGCAACGCCACCGTCAACCCTAGGCGGGAGATCCTGTCCACCACCAAGGATCCTCCCGCCGTCCAGGATCCTCCCGCCGATTGAGGGGGCACCTGCCCAAAGGTGGGAACAGTACTCCACATGAGGACGGACCTGAGCTTTGTAAAGCAGAAGTCGATGTCCTGATGTGAAGTACCGCCTCGCCCTGTTAAGAACCCCAAGTTTTTTGGCAGCCAGTTTGGCTTTGCTCTCCAAGTGACCCCGGAATTGGACCTCATTCGTTATGTCGACCCCAAGGATCCCAATACTCTTACTGATGTTTAGAGTCGTGTTCTGAAAACTCGGCGCTATGTTAAAGGGGGTTTTCTTAGCGGTAAACGCGCAGACTTGTGTCTTCAAGGGGTTAAATTGGACAAGGTTACGTCTTCCCCATACGGAGACCTGCTCCAGGGAAGTCTCGATTTCAGACACAAGTTGTATTCTTCGCTCTTCCACTTCCGCCCGAGAAATATTAGCCCGGCCAGTATAAAAAGCATCACCCGTACTGTCATCTGCATAGCAATGAACATTGCTGGCTTGCAACATGTCGTTAATATGCAGAATGAACAGTGTAGGTGATAGCACTGAGCCTTGGGGTACTCCAGAGTTAATGGGCATTGCATCCGAGCATACTCCGTCAACAGCGACCTTTATGCTCCGCCCATCAAGGAAACTGGTTACCCAATTTCATAATCCCTCGGGGAGGCCGTAAGATGGTAACTTCGCTAAAAGAGCTTTATGCCAGACCCGATCAAAGGCCTTTGCGATGTCTAGGCTAACTGCCATAGCTTCCCCCTTACTTTCAATGGCGGCTGCCCAGCGGTGTGTAAGGTACATTAGAAGATCGCCAGCACTGCGACCACAACGAAACCCGTATTGTCGGTCGCTGATAAGCCGGTTATCTTCTAGGTAACCAAGGAGTTGCGTATTAATTACGCGCTCCATCACCTTAGAAAGTAAGGAGGTAATCGCAATAGGACGGTAGTTGGATGGGTCTGTGCTGTTACCCTTCTTGGAAATAGGGTGAACAATTGCTACTTTCCACGAAGACGGCACTATACCAGTGGTATAGGAGAGTGAGAATAAGCGCGTTAAAAATGAAGTCAATTCAGGAGCACACGTCTTAAGCACGATAGCAGGAATACCATCAGGACCACTGGATTTCTTAACGTCGAGGGAACGAAGAGCACAACGAACAGCGCTTTGAGTAAAGCGGATTTCACGCATCGTGTGCTCACACCGGGGGATGATTGGCGGTGTTTTTCCCTCATCGTCAAGAGTTGAATTCGACGCAAAGAGAGTGCACAGGAGATCGGCTTTCTCTCTTGCGGAATGTGCCAGCGACCCATCTGGTTCGCGCAAAGATGGAAATGAAGACTTGCAGAAGTTACCTTCGACAGCTTTGGCGAGAGACCAAAAGGCACGGCTTCCAGTAGGAAACCCTAATAGTCTCTCGCCAATCCTGCGAATGTGTTTAAACCTTGCCTTAGCTGTTTGCTTCTTGCAGAAGAAATTCAATGCTGCCTGCATTGAATTTCTTCTTCAGTTTAGACGCCACTGGATCCTTTGCGGCTAGAGCCACAGTCCAAGCACGATAGCTCTTCTGCTTAGAGCTAGAGGCTCTTTTGCAGGAGACATCGAACCAGGGCTGCGACCTTCCACCGACACGGATAACACTACTGGGAATGAAACATTTCATTCCCTGCAGAATGGTATCCGTGACGGCGTCCGCGCAGACCGAGGATTCTTCCGAAGAAAAGCAAAGCCGCCCCCATGGGTAGGATGCGTAAAATTCTCGCAATCCATCCCAATCCGCTGATTTGTAGTGCCACACACGGCGACTTCCAGGTGGTCGGGAGCGGTCGGTGCGCACTACAGGTGCCTCAGAGTGCACCAGGCAATGGTCCGACGAGCCTAACGGCGCATCGACGGTCAGCCGGTAACCCTCCGGGCGGGTCGTCAGCAGGAGATCCAGCAGAGAAGGAGTATGGTCCTCTATGTCGGGTATCCTGGTAAAACCCGACACTAACTGAGAGAAACCATATGCATGGGCAAGGTTGTACACGGCTCTCCCTGCGTGGTCTGTGGAACGCGATCCTAGCCAGTCAACATGATGGGCGTTGAAGTCACCCAGGATCACAACCTCCGCACAGGGATACCGCTGAAACACGTATTCTGAAGTCTTCTCGACGTGTCCGAGGAGACGATCGACTTCCGTATTACCGCTATGAGACCTGTATAGGCACGCGTAGATACGCGTGATGCCACCAAAGTCTACGCGCGCCCACAAAATAGACAGGTCTCTGACTCCGACTGACAAGCTGTCGAGCCGTTGACAACAGATATCACCCCTGACATACATACACACGCCGGCCTGCGGTATAAAGGCGTGTTCAAGGCGGTACACAGGGTAGTGAAGGTACGATGTATCGTCAGGGGCAGATATCTTTGTCTCAGTAAGAAAAAGTAAGGCCGGCTTAGCCGTCTCAAGGTGTATATGTTTTTATGAATTTCATTAGGTTAATTAACATTATGTCACAATTAATTTGCCAATCTCAAGCCTGGTGAAGTTTGACGGAAAATTCGAATCAAACTTAGGTAAAGTTAAGTAATGTCGTAGTTGTACGTAGTTTGGTAGGTCCATTCAGCTGACTTTTGTCAGTGACTTACCTAGTGATTTTGTTCGCTTATCTTTCGCACACAATTTGACTCGTGGTTTGTGTGTACACTCGAAAGTGTTTGTTTTCTATCTTAAATGGTACGTTGAGACTCGAATACTTCGTAATGCCATAGACAGATG